>OY757011.1:73762053-74087290 GCA_963580285.1 Lucinisca nassula | reverse complement strand
TGTGTTCCTTCCCGTAGTACAAAGGACCTCGTTATAACGACAGTGTTTTCTATCTAACACTCTACCATTATGCAGAATTCGCCGCTAAATAGAATCTTCATAAGGAGCAGATTATTAGGCAAAAACAGGAGTTTTGCCCCTCAATTACACCAAGAAACAAACGTAGTGGACATTTCTTAGAATTGGTTTAAACAATATTTCAAACATTTGCATGCAAATTATGCAGTACAAACAACTTCATCAAAATCAGGATCTTACTGTTAGCAAGAGTGCTTGTCTAGAAGTCATCTCCTGAATTTCCTGAATCGCCTCGGTGATGCGATTCTAACAAATGTCCACTTCACAATAAATGTTGCGGACATTTTGTAGAAATGGGGAAAACAAATGCTGTGAACATTGGACATTTGTTGGAATCGGGGAGGCGATCCGACAAATATCCACATTTTTTGTTTGTTTGTTTGTTTACTTTTTTGGGTGTGTGTGTGGGTGTGGGGGGTGGAAAGGGGGGGGGGGGGGGTAATAAATTAAACATTCTTGAATATCTTCATTAAGCCCTTCCATTTTGAGCTAAGCACGAAAACATGCCTATACAAATACATTGTGAATTTAACGCCAAAATAAATGAAAATTTTCAGATGAAAACAGTGATATTTTTCTTATTTCTGCTAAAAATACAGATTTTGAGTACTCGTTAGAACCGCCTCATCGAGGCGGTTCTAACGAGTACCCACAATTTTTACTTTAGAGCAGAAATAAGAAAACTAAGGTTTAAGCCTATAAACTCCAGTTTTACCATACAAAAGTGGGGTTCAAGGGGGTCCAAATTATATAGGCGTGTTTTCGTAAAGGATTCGATCCATCGAAATTATCGTTGTTAAGAGGTTTGTCGGGATATCAAATGTTGAGATAAAGAGGGATATCTATACACAATTTTTACGAAAACATGCCTATTCAAATGCATTGTAAATTTTATCGGCGAAAAAAAAAACACGTAAATTTTCAGATGACAAAATGATATTTTTCTTATTTCTGCTCAAAATATAGATTGTGGGTACATGTTAGAACCGCCTCGATGAGGCGGTCCTAACGAGTACCCACAATCTATGTTTTAGAGCAGAAATAAGAAAACTAAGGTTTACCTCCCAATAAACCCCAGTTTTACTGTATAAAAGTGGGGTTCACAGGGGTCAGAATTATATAGGTGTGTTTTCGTAAAGGATTCGATCCATCGAAATTTTCGTTGTTACAAGTTTTGTCGGGATATCAAATGTTGGTATAAAGAGGGATATCTGTACACAGTTTGCATTACGAAAACACGCTATTTTAAAAATACATGGTAAATATTAACGGCGAAAAATATACAAACATTTTCAAATTACAAAAAGATTTTTTACTTATTTCTGCTAAAATATAGATTTTGTTACTCGTTAGAATCGCCTCATCCAGGCGGTTCTAACGAGTACCCACAATCTATATTTTAGAGCAGAAATAAGAAAAATAAGGTTTACCCCCAATAAACCCCAGTTTTACTATATAAAAGTGGGGTTCAAGGGGGTCAAAATTATACAGGTGTGTTTTCGTAAAGGATTCGATCCATCGAAATTGTCGTTGTTACAAGTTTTGTCGGGATATCAAATGTTGGTATAAAGAGGGATATCTGTACACAGTTTGCATTACGAAAACACGCCTAGTCAAAAACATTGTAAATTTTACCGGCGAAAAAAAAACGAAAATTTTCAGATGACAAATTAAAATTTTCTTATTTCTGCTCAAAATATAGATTTTGGGTACTCGTTAGAACCGCCTCACCGAGGCGGTTCTAACGAGTACCCACAATCTATAGTTTAGAGCAGAAATAAGAAAACTAAGGTTTATCTCCCAATAAACGCCAGTTATGCGAGGATTATGGCCATGTAAAATCAATGTAAGCCCCCCAGTGGAGTTCCTTCCACTGACCGTTCCTCATAAACCAGTCCTCATAAACCAGGGGTCGTGGGTTAGACCCCGGACTTCTTCAAACTTTCGGATGAGTCTTACAACTGAGTCTAGTCTTCGTATGTCTTAAGCTATTGGTGGGACGTAAAAACACACTCACTCACCCAAACAACAGTAACCCTGTTACTCACAGAAATCTTTAGACTGTTTGTGAACTTTTAACGTGATGGTTTGTGGACAGATTTTGTCCGCAATGTAAAATAGTGTTTTTATGTAAATATACATACTTTTGCGTGTTTCTTTTATGTTAACGTTTATGCTCCGTCTTTGGTCGGGCCCCTCGGAGTCTAACTGTTGGTTTTCTTTTGCTCCAGCAATTCTGTTGTTGTATGCTGTCAAGTCCTCAACCTTGTTTCATCTCTGTAGTTTTTTTTGATAAGTATGTTCTCGGAGATGTTACACTGATGAGTTAGGAAGCCTTCTAAATCGCGACGGAAGTAAGGGCGAGGATTGTGGCCACGTAAAATCGATTTAAGCCCCCCATTGGAAATTTTTCCACTAACCGTTCCAAGGCGGTTCTTCTGTGGCGATTTATTTATGTTGTTGTTTGTTACTTACTGTGTGTATCACTTGTGTCTTTTTATTTTGGATGGCCATATGGCCATTTTGTGGGAAAGTAATTGTCCTTATGGCCTTCCTTTGTTTAGGTTTCCATTATGGTCTGGTCGCTTAATGTTTGTGTTTCTTTCCCTTTGGTGTCTTTGGTGGGTGGAGTAAGTTAATTGTATCGATTCCTGATCTTTGTTTTACTTCTACTTTTCATGCGGACTAAACAAAATTAGTGTATACCGCGACAGAGGTAAGGGCGAGGATTATGGCCATGTAAAATCGATTTAAGCCCCCCCCCCCCCCCCCAGTGGAATTCTTTCCACTGACCGTTCCAAGGCGGTTCTTCTGTTGCGGTTTATTTATATTGTTGTTTGTTACTTACTGTGAGTATCACTTGTGTCTTTTTATTTTGGATGGCCATTTGGCCATTTTGTGGGAAAGTAACTGTCCTTATGGCCTTCCTTTGTTTAGGTTTCCATTATGGTCTGGTCGCTTCATGTTTGTGTTTCTTTCCCTTTGGTGTCTTTGATGGGTGGAGTAAGTTAATTGTATCGATTCCTGATCTTTGTTTTACTTCTACTTTTAATGTCTCGTAGATACATAAATGTAAGCTTGTTAAGTGTAGCTGATAATGTTATGGATTCCAGTGTTGCAAAGATTGCAGGGAGAGCGCCTTCTAAGGCTGCCAACATGTCATTTATTCAATGTCCATTGAACGGTATATACATTAACTTTATTACTTATATTTACATTATTTTCGATCCATTATTTGACAAAAAGTCATGTTTTGAGGGCTAAAATTGAAGAAAAAAAAAAAAAAAAAAAAAACATGCAGTTTTCCTATTTAAAGTGGAAGAGCGCCGTTGACGTCCACAGCCATGCTTGTGTTACAGTTGAATTCACACGATCGGGTGGCTTGGTTTACCTTTTTGTTAATGGAATATTCCTAAGGCAGGTGCAAACGATAGCTCCGCCTGGTCAATCTTATCTGCGACTACTGCACCAGTAGTTAACTGTTTAGGTTTTCTCATCATATGTATTTATTTATTATTAGAAATTTCATGGTTACATACATACACACGGAAGAGTACATATACACATGTACCATTGGATTGGTTTTGTTTGTTTGTTTTGGAGTTTACGGCCCAGCCAACACTCGTTTAGGTCATGTTTGAGCCGGTCAGTTAACCTATCCACACTTTTCCTGGGCAGGCTTAAACGTAAGCGGTTTACCAGTACAGTGCACATTCTTTCGCCAGAAACTGACAGCTGCCCTTCTTGAATCAGCGGAAGGGAGAGAATGACCGTAGAAAAGATGTCATGATCAATCTACACGAAAGAATGTTGCCGACCCCGGTGGGAATCGAACCCTCCTGATCACCAGTCAGACGCGCATCCGACTGAGCCACCGAGGCCGGCAACCATTGGATTGGACGTAGGCATAGCATATTAACAAGGCCATGCAATGAACATCCCGTAAACCCCACACTATATAGAGAAAACTGGGATTGACGGGGTGTACATTATTTTTCTTATTTCTGCTCCAAGGCATGGATTGTGGGTACTCGTTAGAACCGCCTCAGTGAGGCGGTTCTAACGAGCACCCACAACTTATGTTTGGCTTAAAAATAAGAAAAAATATAACGTATTTTTTCGGCAATTGAAAGATTGCCCTCTGTCACACGGATGTGTTATCACAGTGTGTAAATGAACTGAGAATGTAAATTTATATAACATACTCCTGCGAGTTAAAGCTGTTTATAATGTCTTTTAAAATGACATTCATTTTCACGAACAATTTTGATCATTTTCCTATATACTGCCTGAAACATGGATGTTTGTTATTTTTTTAGAATACACACCGCCCTTTAAGATAAAAGAATTAAAAATAACGCACATCCTGTCAAACCCCACTTTTTCCTATAACTCGGGGTTTTATAATATGATCATTGCCTTAACTTCTATTTTGTTTAAGTGATTCGACAACATCCTCAGTTATCAATTTTTAATAAAATACAGTAGAATTCCACTTAAAGACCACCCCTATATTAGGACCACTCCGCTATTAAGACCGGTTTTTGCCAGACCCAAATTATTTCCTCTATAATTAATTGCTATTTATTCCAATAAAGAGACCACCCCGCTATTCAGTATTAAGACCGCTTTCAAAAGACCAAATCTTTCATTACTGTTCGCTATTGAGACCACTTTTTGGTCAAGTCAAGTTACATGTAATTTGTATCTCTCTGTCCACTGGTCAGGTTTAAATTTATGCTGGATTCTTCACCATTATAACACCTCTTGGTAATGGCCAGTTTACAGTTCACACATATCCCAAACGGTGTGAAAAACAGTAGTGTACCTGTTCTAATCTGTGTGTTGTTTTAACAAGATCACTGTCAAGTCTAATTGAATGAATAGTTTTAATAATTTGGGAATGTGGAGCTCTATTTTCTTCAGATATTTACAAAGATAATTTTGAAAGTGGAATATTATATAAAGCAGCATTAAGTTCATACTGTTATCATTAATGTGATTTTCATTCGTGCAATATTGCCTATAATTAATAAGGAAAATAGAACTGTAAATTAAACTGAGAATCAGTAAAGTTAAAGACGGACATAATTACTAAGATCAATAAAATAGGCACAATACACATAGAACATGTAGAATAAGAATTTAAATCAGTCTCGCCAACAATTTTTTATTCACCAATTCCATTATTAGGACCACCCCGCTAATGAGACCACTTTTAAGAAGTCTGGAGAGTGGTCTTAATAGCGGAATTTCACTGTATGTTTAATGTACGGCACCAGGGCAGGGACATGCATTTTTGTTTATCTGTCTGCACAAGTTAATATCTTATGCGCACAATTTTGTGCGGACAACAAAATATCTTGTGTGCATAAGATAATATCTTGTTCGCACAACGGAATATATTGTGCGTTAAAGATTAATTTTGTTCTCACAACTTAATATCTTGTGCGCACAGCATAATATATTGTTTGAACAAGATATTGTGTTGTATGCACAAGATATTTAGTTGTACGAACAAGATATTATGTTGTCCGAACAAAATTATACGTGTGCGAACAAGATAATATGTTGGGCGCACAAGATATCAAGTTGTGCCCACAAAATGATGCTTTTGCGCACAAAATACTATTTGTTGAACACAAGATATTATGTTGTCCGCACAAGATTTTATGTTGTGCAAACAAGATAATGTGTTAAGCGAACAAGATAGTATATTGTTACATTTTTAATAATTTTCTTATTTTGTCTTAAACATGTATGTTGTGTGTAGTCATTATAATCTTCTTGATGTGAATACCCAGGGTTTCAGTGGCTTGTACTTATTTTAACAAAAATGAGGCGGTTCTAACGAGTAGCAGAAATAGAAAAATAAAGTTTACCCCCGTAAACCCCGATTTTCTCTGTATAAAGTTGGGTTTAGTGGGGTGTTAATTTCACGGACTCGTTCACGTGATGTTGATCTTTTTGCGGACAACAATGTTCAAACAATAGTAGAAGCCTCCATGGTGATGTGGATAAGCAAGTACTCGTCTCATAAACCAGGGATCGTGGGTTCGACCCCGGACTTCTGGAGAACCCCGGGATCGATCAGCGTAGAGCGCTGTGGTGCAGTGGTAAAGTATCGGACTCGGGACCGAGAGGTACCGGGTTCGATCCCCACGAGCAGCAAGTGTTGTTTCCGTTAGCAAGAGACTTTATCCACATTTAGTAGTACTGGTTTCTACCCAGGAAAAGAGGGCCACATGGAAGATTAGTACTTGTTTACTAAATGTGTTACCCTCTATAAATAAGGTCGATTATTATTATTATTATTATTATTAAAACTTTCGGATGAGTCTTTAAACCGAGTCTAGTCTTCGTATGGATTGGTGGGACGTAAAAACACACTCATCCAAACAAAAGTAACCCTGTTACTCACAGAAATCTTTAGACTGTTTGTGAACTTTTAACGCAATGTAAAATAGTGCTTTTATGTTAATATGCATATATACTTTTGCGTGTTTCTTTTATGTTAAAGTTTTAAATGTCTCGTAGATATAGTAGTCGCAGATAAGATTGACTAGGCGGAGCTGTTCAGGGGCCAGTTTCATCAAAGCATTTGCGACGTATTTTCGTCTTAAAAAGATCGTACGAAGTTCTTACAACAAAAATCCTGTTTCATCAAATGTTAAAGATCTGCGATGTTCGCAGATTTTGGCGTAATTCTGAGATGAATATTTAGGCATCGCACATTGAAATTTTCGTCTTAAACTTTGGACATGTCGCGACCATACGGGCAGCATAGGTTAAAGCTCTTGAGTAACATTGTAAAAAGGGTGGTACGTAATATACCATTTCGCTTACCTTCGCCGATCACGCCCATTAGTTATATAAGCCCATGCAATGAAGACCCTCGAAACTGACCCCTTTGTTATAATCTTTAGTTTGGGTTTGGGGTGGGGATTTTCTTAGTTGTTTTTTAGAGATTGAGGGTACTCGTTAGAAGCGCCTCTTGATAACTGGTTAACCGGTTAGAAGGTAAAAGCCTGCCCAAGAAAAGTGGTGCGAGTGGGACCGCTCCTTAAACCCTAGCGGTTTCTTTGGTCGGTAGGGTTTATAATGTCACTTCATCTCAATGCCGGGTAAAAGCCCCAAAAAATCGGGAGCAGCGTCTCCATAACGGCCTTAAATATATGTACATTGACGGGGACTTAAGAACCAACGCGTTCAAGTAGTTTCTAACGATTACCCACAATCTGCGAAAAAACTTTTGATTAAAATGAAGACTCAGTGTACCTCAAATTAACACATCAAACTAGAATTGTCAATACGACACATATGCCACCGCTCAGGGACTATCCTCACCAAGAAAAACAGCATGTTGCCAACAAAAAAGAAAAAAAAAGAAAAAAAAAGACAGTATTGCTCGGCTGGAAAACTGTCCTTCAGAACATCGGCGTAGGTGTGGGTAAAGGCGTTTAAATATTGGAAAAAAAAGTGTGTATCATCATACCAGATATGAACAAAATACATAAAAAAAATAAATTACCAAATGTGACATTGACCTTGAGTTTTGATTTTCCTGCCCTTTCAAGG
The DNA here is from genome assembly GCA_963580285.1 of Lucinisca nassula. NCBI lineage: Eukaryota > Metazoa > Mollusca > Bivalvia > Lucinida > Lucinidae > Lucinisca > Lucinisca nassula. The sequence goes on along the minus strand of OY757011.1, from coordinate 74,079,634 downwards.
TTATTTCGTTTATTTCGAGCCGATCATTAATCAGATGCGGGCGATAACTAAACGGAGTAGCCGGAGAAACGACCTGTATCTTTCGTCATATCAAATACGAACTAAATCTATTAAATGGGTTGGGAAATGTGAGTTCTTATTAAAAAACGTTGACATTAAAAAATTCTAAGTCTGTGACCTTGACCTTGAGGCCATGGGCATTGGCGCGATTATGCTAAAAATTATGAGTGTGACCTTGACCTTGAGGCCATGGGCACTGGCGCGGGTATCTGAATAAAACTTGTATATCTATCATCGTACCAAATATGAACCAAATCCATTATATGATTTTAAAAATAATTTCAACATTTAAAGTTTTCTAAGTCCATAACTTGACCTAGAGGTCATAGGGGCCAGTGTATTGCTGAATAAACCTTTTGACCTATACATACCATCACCATTTCATCATATACTCTGGAAAATATGAGCTCTTAAAATTTTAGGTTCTTCCTGGTACAATGCCTTAACCTGAGGATACAGGATCACGTACGTACACTCCGTGCGGAAGGACGTACGTACATGGGCGTACGTTCGTATGTACGAAAACCTTGAATGTCGACGGCGTGGGGAGGGGGTCGTGGTCTTGCGTACTGTCATTTCGTCTACGTGCAGGCAATTGGATAATTGTCTATACATGTAGCTATAGAATTTAAAATCAATCATGCTGTAGTATCTATGTTGCAAATGAACTTAATTTATTTTTCATTGAAAGGTTGGACGGTTGGTTGGTTGGTTGGTTGATTGGAGGTTTAACGTCCCTTTCAACATTGTATGGTCATTTTGGAGACGTTGCTTCCAATTTTGTGGGACTTTTACCCGACACTGAGATGAAATGACATCTCAAGCCCCGTCGCCCAATGAAACCAATAGGGTTTATTAAACGTCACTACAGCTGGTATCTAGGAATGCGTTGCGGTCGTAAAAAATCTCCCTGCCCTCCATCATAGTGTAGTTTATATTTTCTTGTCCTTTGGGATCACTGATTCCATTGTGGAATTCTGAAAATATTTAGGGGTCACTGATGGTTCCTAATTGGCCGAAACGAGCTAGTCCGGCCTAGAAAACATGTACACTTCATATTTTCAAGTTCAGTGGTGTATTCCTTGCTTCCAAAGGATATCCCTTTTATAGAACATATTTATAAGCATGAACGGACCGACTCGCACCGCTTTGCCTGGGCAGACTCGTGTGCGGTCGGTTTCAGCTCTGCGTGGAAGCATCATGCAGCCCATCTATTTTTTTAAGCCCCGATGGGCGGGGTCGAAAGAAAGGCTCGACGGCCTGACAGACGAACAATCAATTAAAAAATATTTGCTATAGACCTGTCACCATTGTCAACAACAAACCGGAACTGAAAACTGATATACGTAAAATACGAACACTTACAGCGGCTACGTCAGGTAACGTTATATGCGGCATCCTTATTAAACAACGTCATGCATTGACGTTTTGTATTAAAATCGTGCATAAACTGTGTTTTAAGTTCATACGATAAATTGAATCTTGTATGTATGCTCTTGCATTTCTGGATTTATTAAAATGAGCGTGAAAAAGTAATAAAATGCTCTGCGAAGTCTCACGTTATCTAATATTATAAACAACTCAACAATACACGTGACGTGTACTCATGCTGAAGAACCGCCCATCCCCATCCCAAGCTCCACCCCCACCCCGCCGCCCCGCATTTACTGACAAACGCGCTCGTAAAAGGTTCATTATGACAACGTTAAATCAACGCTTGTCTGACGTCACGACGTCCACAAAACAGACCAACTCACCATTGTTACAGTGGGAAATGGGTCCAGATAATAAATATCTGTATCTTACGATAATGAAATGGAAACACAAGTCTGAAACAACGTAGAATCAACGTTGAATCACATTGATTCAACGTTGCTTGTACTGAATATACATCTAGGTCCACCGGACCAATAATCTTAAAACGTGTTATCTACTTTACACGGCTATTTCAAGACGGCACGTGATCACGCATGTGACAATTAGTGGCCCTGTTTAAGCGCATTTTCAAAATTGCGACATATTATAGTGAAACGCAAATTTAGCTCGTGCGAACACTTTGCGATGTTTTGATGAAACTGACGTACGCAGTTCTTTAAAAAGTGCGTAAGAACTATTTAAGATTAATCGTACGATGTTTATTGATGAAACTGGCCCCAGGTGTTGTCAATATATGTCAAATTCGCTGAGTCTACCAGAAGATTCGGTAGAGTGCCTTTCGCACGCTTTCTACAAGCGGACTAAATGTGCATATACGCCACAGCTATGCTTGTGTTACAGTTGAATTCACACACTCGGGTGACTTGGTTTAGCTTTTTGTTAATGGAATATTCCTAAGGCAGGTACAAACGATAGCTCCGCCTAGTCAATCTTATTTGCGACTACTATACATAAATATAAGCTTGTTAAGTGTAGCTGATAATGTTATGGATGCCAGTGTTGCAAAGATTGCAGGGAGAGCGCTTTCTAAGGCTGCCAACATGTAATTTATTTAATGGCCATTGAACGGTAGATAAATTTCCTTTATAACTTATAATTACATTATTTCGATCTATTATTTGACAAAAAAATCATGTTTTGAGGGCTAAAATTGAAACAAAAAAAAAAACAAAAAAAAAAAACGTAGTGGTAGAGCGCCGTTGATGTCACAATGCCGCCATCATCCAATCATATTGGAGAGAACCATGGTATGTTTTGACGTCACTTAATACGTGTAATCATGTAACGTCGCGTGAGTCAGTATATTCACGAGGGCTATTATAGTTGCAGGTAAGATTGACTAGGCGGAGCTATTCATGTGTTGTGAATATAAGATTCGGTAGTGTGTCTTTCGCACCCTTTCTACAAGCGGACTAAATGGTCATATTATACGCCACAGCTATGCTTGTGTTGCAGTTGAATTCACACGATCGGGTAACTTGGTTTACCTTTTTGTTAATGGAATATTCCTAAGGCAGGTGCAAACGATAGCTCCGACTAGTCAATCTCATCTGCGACTACTGCACCAGTAGTTAACTGTTTAGGTTTCCTCATCATTTTTATTTATTTATTAGAAATTTCATGGTTACATACATACAGTCATTAAAATCTTCTTGATGTGATTACCCAGGGTTTCAGTGGCTTGTACTTATTTTCACGCGAACAAGTCCGTGAATGATCCCCCACAAATCCCACTTTATATAGAGAAAACTGGGGTATGCCATTTTTTGTTGTTTTTTTTTCTGCTCAAATACAAAGGTTGTGGGTGCTCGTTATAACCGCCTCGATGAGGCGGCTCTAACGAGCACCCACAACCTATGTTTGCAGTATAAATAAGACAAATATCACGGATTTTCATCAGAAAAATCAGTAAGCTGAAGGCCGACTGTTTTTACTGTCATTATCTTCATATCAACAAGTCGATGAACTTGAAAATGTGTATATGGAACACAATGCTACATTGCCACATATAAATTGAACAATTATAATATCATCAGCACTTTATAAAATATTCTATGAAGAGTAAATACATGTGGATTTTTTCCCATTAACTTGTTGGGCTAGGATGGCCCTATAAACAAGTAAGGTTTGAAAAGTTTTGTATGTATAGTTTTTGTGGGAGCAGGTAAAAGGTTACTATTGTCGCATATGGGACACATTTAGTGGAAAGCTCCCTATAGCAAAGGTAGAAATTTCAGCAGGACTGTCCTGTTTTCAGTCATTACATACTATTTCCACACATTTGTAGGTTCTATCCAATTCTGTATCATAAAATGTATCTTCATGGCTTGTACTTTGCCATAGATTCTTTAAAAATGTGACGGTAGTGATAATTTAGGTCTAACTTGATGTATTTGATGAATATTTGCCTCAGATCTATGTTCTTGGGAAGTGGGGGTTGTGGTATTTAAAGCCATGTACAACAGTTTTTATTGATGTGTTTGGAAAGGAGACTTGCAAGAATTGTATATGAACAAACACAAGAAAGAATCTACTCCATCTGGAATATAAGTATAAGGTTTCATAGCACTAGGACCATGACTCATACCAAAGCAAAACTTCAAAATTGTCTCTCCGAAACAGCCCGCTGCAATATCCCGATAAGTTTTCTCATCCGTAGTAAGTTCTAATTTATTGTATTCATGTAAAAGGATGTGAACAGATATATTCAGCCAATTCTTATGGCATTAAGGCATTTATAAAAACTTTCTTAGCAGTTTTGCCTTCAAAATATCCTCAGAATGTCATTGTTTACTTTAAATAGGGGTGTAGGTGTGAAAATAGCCATAAAAATGAGTATTGGTGCTATTTAGGCATAATTGTGTGCATTTTTGGATTGAATTGTTCCAAAGACATTGGAGAAGAACCGCTGATGCAAGCCGGTGTCTGGGTTCCATTCCAGAAGGAGATAAACTTTGCGCTTTTCCAAAACATATGGTTTGTTCGGCTATCATTGTTGAATCTGAAAGCGATAACTTTTTCGCAAACTTAAAAGGTTCTTTGTGCTTGAACTTTTATTATGCATGACTAAATAATTAGATATGACAAATATTTCTATTTGGCAATTCTTTTGATGCATCATAAAGTAAATAGGGATTCGATATAGGTAGCATTGCACTAAACACTGGGAGGTGCCGGGTTTTATCACTTTGGGACCGAGCGTTTAGTTGCATTCTAAATACCAGACTTGCTACCATTGGATATATATCCCATGTTTTAATTCAATGTGAGAAAATGATAGGTATAGGGGACTAAAATGATGCATGTTTTATAAATATATCTGCAAGCTCAAAGAAATTGTTGCTAATTTTATATGGTCACCCCTCCTTTAAAAATGTTGGTTTGTATTTACTCCGTTCTAGTAGGGAAACAAACATGGTTGACTGTAACTTGAAAAGGAGCAGATCTACATGTGGATTTCTTCTCATTAACTTGTTGAGCTAAGATGGCTCTATAAACAAGTAAGGTTTGAAAAGTTTTGTATGTATAGTTTTTGTGGGAGCAGGTAAAAGGTTACTATTGTCGCCTATGGAAAACATTTAGTGGAAAGCTTCCTAAGAAAACACAATACAGTCGAACCTGTATTAAGCAAGCATATATGGGATATTCAAAAAGTGCTTGCTTAAGACAGGTGCTTGCTTAAGACAGGTAAATTTTAATGCATTTTCCCTTTTTGAGAACTGAATGCCTGCTTGCTTAAGACATGTTGCTTGCTTAATAGAGGTGGCCACTAAGGCAGGTTTGACTGAATGTTTCTTATTTTCTTGCTCCCTGATTCCATGATTCGGATAGTAATCAGAAAATTCGTTTACGTTCAACATGATGTCAAACATCTTGTGAACAAGTCCGTGAAATGAAGACCCCTCTAAACCCAATTTTATAAAGAGAAAACTGAGGTTTACGGGGTAAACAATATATTTCTTGTTTCTCCTCCAAAACATAGGCTGCGGGTACTCGTAAGAAATGCGGTTCTAACAAGCACCCTATACATATGTTTGGAGTATAAAGAAGAAAAAAATCACGAATTTTCATGAGACGAATTACATGTACCTTTTTTGAGGTATGAAAGAATGTACTTTATCATATGGCGTCGCATCTGATAATGTTATAACATCATGTAATAAATTCGATAATCCGCAAGTGGATAAAGAATGCAAACTAGTTAGGTACGCCCCGTAACGTTACATGTACGTCGTCCTTAATGAAGTCGCGTTTACTCATGGCGGAATATTTACATTTTATTAAACATTCGTGAATAAAATGCGTTTAAAATGCCATATGATAAAAAGAATCTTGCATTCGTGCTCATGTACTATTGAATTTATTAAACTCGTTGAAGAAAAGGAATAACATGCTCGGCAAAGTCTAGCATTTTATCACTTTTCCTCAATTCATTTAATAAATGCAATAATACATGGAATTTATTAAACTCGTTGAGGAAAAGGCATAAAATGCTCGACAAAGCCTCGCATTTTATCGCTTTTCCTCAACTCGAATAATAAATTCAATAATACATGATCACTCATGTAAGATCCTCTGTGCTCGATACGAAGCAGGAAACTGGTATAGGGATCAACCATGGTTTTTCATGCATTAACATTTGCCGGATCCCGAGGAAGCTGTTTGAACATGAGGCCGCTAGGCCGAATGTTCAAATATCTTCCGAGGGATCCGGCAATGTTAATGCAATGAAATAACCATGGATGATCGTTGTTCTTGCATAACTTACGAATCCGACAGCAAATTTTGACGAAAACGCCTCAAAGCTCCATATAAAAATTCCATATAAATTCTTCAAATGCGCTAGGCATACCAAAATGCCGGCTAGTTCAGAATGTTGTTTACAATGACGTTGTCATGCAGTGGCATCATCATAGAACTCTAAAGCGCTACGTTCAGGGCGATAACGTTACGTCGCTCAACGTAACGTAAACAAAGCAAGGCCCGTCTTGTGATATCAAAAGCTCAAAATCTATGTTCAAACAGCACGCGAATTTCATGATTTGAACATGGGTTTTGCTGTTTGAGCACGGCTTTCGGTCCATTTGACAATGGCTTCAAACAGCCGACCGCATAGGTATTTATGCAAGAATACCATATTGCAAGCGTCGTCAGTGGTAACAATGTGATGCGAAGGTCAAAAAGAAATTTTCCTGTAGCAAGTAGATAAAACTGGCATTTTTGCTGAAAACATAGTAAAAGCGAGAGTGTAGTAAGAATTTTCACAACATAACTGGACAGCGTCAGGTACATGTTTTGTTTGTTTGTTGGCATGCTTCTTTGCAGTCAACACTATTTAGTTCATATCGAGTCGGTAAGTTTACAAAGCCATATTTCCTGGACATGCTTATAGATAAGCAGTTGGCCAGTAAAGAACATATTATTTCGCTAGAAACTGACAGCTGCCCTTCTTGAATCAGCGGAAGGAAGAAACGGCCGTAAGAATAATTTCATGATCAACTCTCACGACCCTTGGCAGGAATCAGACCCATGGCCTCCTGATCCACAGTCAGACGCGCTTGTTTGTTTGAATTGAGGTTTTACGTCCCCGTCAACACTCTTTATGTCATTTTGTAGACGTTGCTTCTAATTTCGTAGGACTTTAACCCGACTTTGAGATGAAATGACATCTAAGGCCATGCCGCCCAAACAAGCAAAATGTGTTTATATGCTTGAAAAGTCCGATTCGCAGGTTTTGACCCTCTAAAGCGGTTTACCAGTACTGAATTTTTTTCTGCAACCAATGTAACCACTAATCGGATGATGCGTTTTGTGGTGTAGGATCGGACTTGTTTGTGGCAAATTCCAATTTACCCGGCGCTGTTTATTGTTTGGGTTAATGAACTGAAAAACAGCTGTATCACCATTATCTACAGACACAGACAGACTTGCAAATTGGCATTATTATCAAACAATTATTGATGGCAGCTTTGAGATTTGTTACTACTTGTCAATATATAATCTTGTCTAGAAATATTTCCGGACAATTAAGTCCCCATGTACGACTGGTATAACTGATAGAATATAAGAATCTTACATGGGTGTGAGGGGTGGATTGGAAAAATCCGTCCCGAAGGTCACTGTCCGGCATCACGAGACTTGCCAAGTGATACCTCACAGTGCTCCCGAGGGACGGATTTTTCTATCCACCCCTCACACCCATGTCGGATTCTTTTTCTTGCATACCTTCTATTTCTGAGCGTGGATTTTTAATACTGCAATCTATTCGGTTGCCGACATCCGCAATATTGTGATGACACCATATTGATGTTTAGTGACGTCACGTAACGTGCTTTGACGTCAACCTTAACGACGGCGAATATGAGGTCGTATTCAACCAGTGCATTTATCAAACACGCCAGAATAATCAATTCTGGATAAAAACACCAGGGTTAGAAAAGAACACCAGGGTTGGAAGAGAATTTCTTGCACACCAGACAAGGAAATTCGTGATTTTACCCTGGGATAGAAATTTATGTTCAGACCCTGGTGTTCCGACCGAAAATCGAATATAATCGCGTGTTTTATAAATGCACTTGTTGATTACGACCTCGTATGCGCCGTCATTAAGGTTGACGTCACAGCATGTTACGTGACGTCACTAAACATTCCTACAGTGTCAACATAATATGGCGGACGTTGGTAACCGAAGTGACTGCAGCATTAAAAACCCGCGCTAAGAAATGGAAGATATGCAAGAAAAAGAATCCAATATGGATATGAGGGGTGGATAGAAAAATCCGTCCCTCGGGATCACTGTCCGGCATCACTCGGCATGATCGTGATGCCGGACAGAGTCCCTTGGGACGGATTTTTCCATCCACCCTTCACACCCATATAAGATTCTTATAGTCTATCCCAGGCTAAAACCACGGATTTCCTTATCTGGTGTGCAAGAAAAAAAGGTTCAGACATGCAATGAAATAATAACGATACCTGTCACAGGACAATGTAGCTCGATTGCTCCCGCCTTGACTTTAAAGCAAACATTCTAAGTCTAAAGGTTCGGAAAATGGGTAAATAAAACTTTGGATCAATATCTATAAAAACGCCAAATATACCAACACCGCCTTTTGGACTATTTAAAAGTAGTCCAAAAGACCACTTTTAAACAACAATAATAGAAGCATTTTACTGTATTCACACTGGTAGAGGCAAGCGCGCAGGGTAAGGAACAAACGCACATGAGAAGGAAATATTTCCGCTCAGGATAAGGAAGAAAATGGCGGAATCGGTATCACATGTGGAGGTTTGTTGTTGTTCTAGATCTCGTGTTATGGTTACTAATCAATACGGCTGCTCACATTAGCTTCACAGAAGACACATATTATTCACAAATTTACCTTCGATGGTCCGAATTCGACAGTTACAGCCAATCAAACAGAGAACCGGACACAGTGGAGCTACTCAACCACGAAATCTCATTATTTTACATGAAACGATCTTCTGGGAAGATGGCATGCACATTTTTGTTGGTTGTAGACATACACATGATAAATCGGACTGTTGCAAATACGATTTAAGGAAAATTTGAAATTGGAAGGCCCATAGTAAGAAATCCTAGTTCCATTTTCAATACAACGCCCACGGGCAAGGAAATGGGTCTAACGCATATGATAAGACACAAAATTTTCAGGGAAAAATGGGAGCTGTATGGTCGTATCATCTCAGATTAGGTTTTCCGATATTAATAATTAGTCCTACATAGTCCATGCAGTATTTCTGGTAGAAAGTTGTATGTTTGTTCTTTTAACTGAAAGTAAGGTAGATAACTTTGCCAAATTCGTGAGACATATAGTGCGAACACTTTGACATGAGACCGATCTTCTGGGAAGATGGCATGCACATTTTTGTTGGTTGTAGACATACACATGATAAATCGGACTGTTGCAAATACGATTTAAGGAAAATTTGAAATTGGAAGGCCCACAGTAAGAAATCCTAGTTCCATTTTCAATACAACGCCCACGGGCAAGGAAATGGGTCTAACGCATATGATAAGACACAAAATTTTCAGGGAAAAATGGGAGCTGTATGGTCGTATCATCTCAGATTAGGTTTTCCGATATTAATAATTAGTCCTACATAGTCCATGCAGTATTTCTGGTAGAAAATTGTATGTTTGTTCTTTTGACTGAAAGTAAGGTAGATAACTTCGCCAAATTCGTGAGACATATAGTGCGAACAATTTGACATGAGACTGACCTTTATGCAAGGAATAAATTAGTCAATGCTATCGCCTAATACGTCGGCTTCCGTAAACTTCTCTATTCGGCATCACGAGAATAACGGCCCATTTACCGACCTCTATGTATTGTATAACAATATCGCCATCTTCGGAACACGACGAAGATAAATTTATGCATTCAGTCGGGTGTGAAATTATGTTAATTGAGTTCACCAGTCTCAGGTCAATTCGTTCGAACTATACCTATTACATGGTCATTTAAGGGCCTGATATGAGTTGGATCCTTTTTGGCCCCAACTCAAATCCTCTTTAGTGTGCATCGTTTCACTCGCTCACAGGCTTAATTAATGGAAGCATACAGAATCATGTATTTTCAGAATAACTTGACTTTTGATGCGTCTGTATTGAGTTAATAAATTTTGACGAAAATAATAAGAAAAGTGTGATAAAAGTATATCCCCTCGAAAACAAAGGCAATAGAAAGTGCCTTTGGAGGCACCTGATTTCGGCACCCGCCCATAGGGGCTTGAAGAAATATATGGGCTGCATGATGCTTCCACGCAGAGCTGAAACCGACCCGCACACAAGTACTAGTAAACCGCTTAGAGGATCTAAACCTGCCCAAGCAAAACCATGCTTATAAACCCTACTGGTTTCATTGGGCGACAGAGCTTGAGATGTCATTTCATCTCAGTGTCGGGTAAAAGTCCCACAAAATTGGAAGCAACGTCTCCATAATGACCTTTACAGTGTTGACGGGGACGTTAAACCTCAAATCAAACGAACAAACCAAGCACCTGATTATATGTTTCAACTGGCGCATTAATATATCAGGTAGCACTGCTAACCATTTGTACACTAAGTGAGTCGTATCTAGATACCCCATCCACTTGCATTATCATGGAGATATACGAAAAATGAAAAACTACAGGATCAAAATGAAACAGGTACCAAATTATTCTTTGGGGTCTAACTGAAAAAATGAGTAGTTACAACATATATTTATCTTTACTATGAACGGAGTTATGGCAATTTTTATGCTGAAATTTCTTAGAATGACCAAAAATTAAGTTATGAAAAATTAAAAAATAAACCCAGAGTCCACCTTTCTTTTTTATATTTTCACCACATGTTAACATATCAAAACTTTATCTGTATATAAAATATAATATATGCACAAGCAAGGCTAGGCTGGTATATTTTGAAAGCCACAAAGATGGCAAAAATTCAATTTTGGTCAACATCAGCTGGGGGTAGGGGTAAAGCCATGGTAAAAACATACCTTATTTGTGAATGACCAAACATTTTTATCGATTTGTTTTTCTTTGAAGTTGTATCTTTTCATTAAACTTAATTTGGCTATCACCATCAAACATTTATGAAACAAATATCCAGGGTGTGTGTGGGTGTGTGTGTGTGGGGGGGGGGGGGGGGGGGGAAGCAGACATAATGGGAAATCTTGCCAGGCCGTTTGTACGCAGTTCGTCGTCGGATATAAGGCAAATATTAAAGTATGTACATGTATTGGTAACTGAACTTTTATGCAGGCCTCGGTAGCTCAGTCGGATGCGCGTCTGACTGGTGATCACTAGGACGCGGGTTCGATACCTGCCGGGGTCGGCAACATTCTTTCGTGGGGATTGATTATGAAACCTTTTCTACGGACATTCTCTGCCTTCCGCTGATTGAAGAAGGGCAGTTGTCAATTTCTGGCGAAAGAATGTGCACTGCACTGTTTAACCGCTTTCGTATACGCTTGTCCAGGAAAAATGTGGATAGGTAAACTGGCCGGCTCAAATATGACCTAAAATAGTGTTGACTGGGCCTTTAAACTCCAATAGAAGAAATAAGGAAGTTTATCTCAAATTATCTTCGGACATATCCTAACAAGGGTTTGTTTTACAAAATCCTAAAAATATGTTGTGGGTCCATGAAAAATATCACAATGTATACACAAGCAAACAAAACCAACAATTTAGGTGTGAAAAAGGTAATAAAGAAAGCAAGGAAACATGACCAGTCAACAAATCAGTCAGCCAGTTAACCAAGTGCTAATTGATCTTGTCTTCCAACAAGTTTAAACAAAATCATTAAATTTATTTATTATTATTATTATTATATTTTTTGTATAGTTATCAATTATTATGTCTTTGCCACTAACGATTTTGGCCAGTCAGAATATCACAGGCTTAAAGAGATAATTTAAAAACAAAATAAAATTTCCAATTAATTAAAATCTTCTTTAAAATTTTCATTCCACAAGCATTACTGAAAACAAACCCAAAACAATAAATTGTCAATTTGAACTGGACATTATATTAACCTGGCAAAATTGTCCTACCCAATATTTTTTGCTGGCAAAATTGTCCTAGGCCGAATTCTCCTAGGTCAAATCGTCCGGGCCAAATCGTCCTAAATTCATAGTGTGTGTGTGTGTGTGTGGGGGGGGGGTCGGTGTGGGGTTTTAGGGTTTTATTGCTAGAACCAGAGCAATGCACATGCCAAGACAATACACACAAACTTTGAACGTTGTAGGACTAATTATTAATATCTAACAAACCTAATCTGAGATGAAAATTTACTAGTGCTACGACCATACAACTAGCATTTTCCCGGAAAATTTTGTGTCTTATCATATGCGTTGTACCCATTTCCTTGCCCGTGGGCGTTGTATTGAAAATGGAACTAGGATTTCTCACCGTGGGACTTCCAATTTCAAAGTTTCCTTAAATCGTATTTGCAACAGTTCGATTTATCATGTGTATGTCTACAACCAACAAAAATGTGGATGCCATCTTCCCAGAAGAGCGTTTCATGTAAAACAATGAGATTTCGTGGTTGAATAGCTCCACTGTGTCCGTTTCTCCATTTGACTGGCTGTAACTGTCGAATTCGGACCATCGAAGATAAATTTGTGAATAATATGTGTCTTCTGTGAAGCTAATGTTATGTATTGCTATAAGCACAAGAAAAGTTTAGACCATCATGTGTATTTAGAAAAGATAATCTACACAACCATCTCGAAAACACACATATATACTTCTACCCCCTTGAACCCCACTTGTATATAGTAACACTGGGGGTTACAGAGGTAATCCTTACTTTTCTTATTTCTGCTCTAAAATATAGATTGTGGGTACATGCACTCTTAGAATCGCATTGAGGCGATTTTATCAAGCACCAACAGTCTGTATTTGGACGAAAAAATAAAAAAAATGAACTGTTTCGTCCACTGAATCAAACATTTGCGTCCTTGCCCATCGGGGCTTCGAGAAATTGATAGGACTTAATTGTGTTTCCGTGCACAGCTGAAACTGGCCGAACATGAGTACTGGTAAACCGCTTAGAAGGTCTAAACCTGCCCCGGAAAAGTGATGCGAGTCGTACCGCTCTTTAAACCCTATCGGTTCCTTTGGGCGGTAGGGCGTGAGATCTCATGTCATCTCAATGTCGGGTAAAATTCCCACAAAATCGGAAGCAACGTCTCCGAAATGACCGAAATAGTCTTGATGGGGACGTAAAACCCCTACATAAACAAATAAACATTTGCAGGACATAAATCGCAGAATGCTAAAGCCATTTTTTTCAACTGTCCGCTCACATTAAAAAACAGTTCTTTCAGCCATCAAAATGTTGCAAATTGGATTATTCGCACTTATTTGTCACTTTCGCTGTAGGACAATATGGCTGAAGGACATAGACAATATCAGTTCACTAGGTTTCCAGTGCAGTAAGTAATATCACACAATTTATTCTTCATCCTCACCCTGTTGAATATTTCAATATGTTACACTCCTCCCCAAGTTTCATCCATTAAGCGTGCTGTAGGATTTCCATTTATCACATGACGTCGCGTCTGAGAGTGTAATAACGCCATATATTACATGCATTACAGAGAAATACCATGATTTCTACCAGACATAAACTTGGTATTTTCCTTTTTGCTAAGAAGAAATATTTCCTCTTAGCCGGGGAAATAAATCCCTTCAGCTGGAACTACTTTATGTACAAGATACGAGATACCGCTTTGCAGTAAAATTGTTCTATTCAAACGCGGGAAAGTTTCAATCACGGCGACGTTATTCATGACGTCATTGTAATGGCGTCTAAGAAATATCAACAGACGTTCAGAATGCGTGACGTTTGAGTCGGATGCAACGCTGAGACAAAAGAAAACATGGATATGACCACTGATTAGGATGTAAGTTTTGCTTTATTTAATCTAACGTTTTACTTGTTTTATCACTGAAACACTTTGTCTCTTCTATTTTTGTTCAAAACTGTATAAAGCGCTTTCAAAATGGCGCCCATCAAGTTGTTCTTCCACCCAGATTCTGTAACACTTCGCTGATTGAACCGTTTACATGAGCTGTAAACAGTCAACTGAACGGGCATTCAGATCCAAAATTCAAGATCCATACTCTCCTAAAAGTCTATGGAAGTGCATGTAATATACAGATTATACATTTCTCCTATTTGAAACATGGGATTTATAAACCTCGGGAGGTAAAACAATCCGTTAAAGAAACTCGTGCTTCGCACTCGTTTCTTTATCGGATTGTTTTACCTCCCTCGGTTTATAAATCCCATATCTCAACTAGGAGAATGAATAATCTATATGTAATATTTTCGATAATCCACTTGTGGATTAAATATGCAAATAAGCTAGATTCGTCCCGTAACGTTACATGTACGACGTCTTCAACGACGTGGCGTTTACTAACGGCGGAATATTGTCATTTTTGTAAACAATCGTGAATAAAATGCGTTTTAAATGTCATATGATAAATAGAATATTGCATTCGTGCTCATGTATTATTGAATTTATTAAACTCGTTGAGGAATAGGGATAAAATGCTCGGCAAAGCCTCGCATTTTATCCCTTTTCCTCAACTCGTTTAATAAATTCAATAATACATGAACACTCATGGAAGATCCTCTATTTCTACCATGCATTCAAAGGACGAATGGTAGGTAAATAGTACAGATGTAGATCCTTATCAATGGCTTCCGTGGTCTTGATCTATACTGTTTTAATGGAAAACAGTATAGATCCTGATCACTGCCTTCCATGGTCTTGTTCTATACTATTTTAATAAAAAAAAAAAAAAAAACAGTTTAGATCCAGATCACTGCCTTTCGTGATCTTGATCTATACTATTTTAATGAAAAACAGTCTAGATCCTGATCACTGCCTTCCGTGGTCTTTATCTATGTTTATTTGTTTGTAATTGAGTTTAACGGTCCAGTCAACACTATTTTAGGTCATTTTTGAGCCGGTTAGTTTACCTATCCACACTTTTCCTGGACAGCCCAACACGTAAGCGGTTAACCAGTATAGTGCACATTCTTTCGCCAGAAACAGACAACTGCCCTTCTTGTATCAGCAGAAGGGAGACAATACCGTAGAAAAAATTTCATGATCAATCTCCACGAAAGAATGTTGCCGACCCCGGCAGGTATCGAACCCGCGTCCTCCTGATCACCAGTCAGACGTGCATCCGACTGAGTTACCGAGGCCGGCTTTGTAGTCTTACTCTACACTATTTCAATGGAAAACAGTATAGATCCAGATTACTGCCTCCCGTGATCTTGATCTACACTATTTAAATGGAAAATAGTATAGATCCAGATTACTGCCTCCCGTGATCTTGATCTACACTATTTAAATGGAAAACAGTATAGATCCAGATTACTGCCTCCCGTGATCTTACTCTTCACTATTTAAATGGAAAATAGTATAGATCCAGATTACTGCCTCCCGTGATCTTGATCTACACTATTTAAATGGAAAACAGTATAGATCCAGATTACTGCCTCCCGTGATCTTGATCTATACTATTTTAATGGAAAACAGTATAGATCCTGATCAGCTAAGAAAAGATAAGAGCATGGTGAGGATTAAAGGATACTCTACTGATTATCAAAGAACCGTGTTGCATTAGAAATCATGGAAGGCTTGTAAGGGCGCCAGACAATTTACTTCTTTATATTAAAATGTGAATATTTAGATACTCTCATATCAATCTTGGAAAATCTTCAATCTGTGGAACCTTTGAAAAGTGGCTCTCAAATATTCCAACTGTATTCCATACATGCTATGTAAAATGTGCTACTGAAGGTCGATCTAAAGTAGATAAATAGAGAAAAAGTCTGTATAAGCTAATAAAAAGCGCTTGTTGAATAATGCAGGGTCGTGCTTGATTCGACCTCAAGAATCTTTTGAAGTAGAGAATTTTAAATCAAGTGGCGCCGAAGATTGTTCGGAAGGCTCTCCCAAATCTACTGTTAAAAAGGTGGGGTGAATGGGATGATCACGTAATTCAAGTAGAGAAGTCGCTCATTAGAGTTTGATAATGTTGAGCAGAATTTCGACACATTAAATTCAGATACACAAAAGGAATCACCAAATAGATATACATCTGCAATTTACTCGATTTTAAAATAAACCATCAGCTTTTATAATTAGGTTCTGTTTCGGCCCAAATTGAATGTTTTGCAAATGCTTGTGCAATGCGTAATTACATGTACATTTAGGATCGACTTCGACTCGAACTTGGGTAGGTACTTGGGTAGCTACCAATGACACGCGTACTAGCATTATTAGATGAACACCTATGGTTGCTGATTAAGCAGACTACCATGACAGAATAACTATGAATATGTTATAGGAAAAGCATCATATATATATATATATGGTAAACCTCCGACGTCACCAGGAGCTCGGCTGTATTTTTGGTTACTAAGGTACTACTTTAGTTCCAGCAGAAGTCGCTCTCTATATATATATGTTATTTAGCTACGTAATTTTAACATAGCTTTCAATAGCATATATTTTGCTATAATTTAAAGACAAGTATTTATGAACTGCTTTCATTTTCCAAAAAAAAAAAAAAGTTTTAAGAATATTTTGCTGTATATTTGTCCGGAAGATTCGTTTTTCTCCCCAAAGTCACTTGATTTGTCGAGGGCCTTCCGGATATCCCAGAAAACCCAGAAGGCATCGAATCAAGTCCGACCCAGGTGAGTTTTAACGTTATTGCCTCTGAACCGGAACCAAATGCATACTTAAAACAGGTCTCTTGTTTATCAGAGGCGGCCACTATACTATTGCATTCGGCAGTCAACCAAGCGTAGAAGACACTGTTGCTCGTGTTAAGTGCCGCTTGGTGGCGGTTAAACGTTACTCCGTTCTTAAGCATTGTGCAGTTTCTATTTTCAGTCCTTGACCCTAATTCTTGTGTTCGTAAATGGAGTTACGGTCAAGTATACGCCAGAGGACGTACATGTAAAAATGTTTGCAATCTCACGTGATGATTAGGAGGAATCTCAACAAAACCGAGCCTGCCATTTTCCTGTCTTTATTGTTTTTATATTGTTTTTTTTTTTTGGGGGGGGGGGGGGGTGTAGCAAATGGCAATTTCTACAGCTTATTTGCATCACGTGAACAAGTCCGTTAAATGAACACCCACTAAACCCCGATTTATATAGAGAAAACGGGGTTTATGGGGGTATACATTATTTCTCTTATTTCCGTGCCAAGACATAGGTTGTGGGTACTCGTTAGAACCGCCTCATTGAGGCAGTTCTAACGAGCACCCACAACCTATGTTTGTAATATAAATAGGAAATATTATCACGAATTTTCATCCGAAAAGTAACCATTTTGGAGATGTGAAAAAACTCACTCTCAGTCTGTCGCATGGGTCTGTTATCGAATGTATATGCTGTTTTTTTTTTCTGTTATTCACTTACTGATCATACAGGTCAGTATAGTTGCACTTCCGGGTCCATTTGTTCAAAACTAACAACATCGTTAGCTAACATATCGTTAACACTTTGGTCATTTAATATACTAATATTTTTGCAGAAAAAAGTGTGAGCAGCTTTTGCAAATGCAAAAGCTGCTCACATTTTTTCAGCAAAAATATCACTGTATGGTATTTGATATTGACTTGATAGAACAGTTAACACTTTGACCACTAACGAGCTTGTTAAGCTACCGGTGTGCTTTGGACGACTGGCCCCAGGTGATTTATGTGATAAACACACACAGTCACACTTAAACGTCTCAAGCACCTTTGGGACCATAAAAATGTGTTAGAGATACGGATAGTTGGAGCCGCAGAGGGCTGATTGTCGTGCCAGATGAGAAGAAATACAATGTAATGCGAATTATATTTCGCGCTGTGGAGCGCCGTGGTGCAGTGGATTTGAGATCGAGAGGTAGCCGGTTCGATCCCCGCAAGCGCCAACTATTGTTTCCTTGAGCAATTAAGAGCCGTTGTCCACATTGCTTAACACTGTTTTAACACTCAGGAAAAGAGGGTCACATGGAAAATTAGTAATAGTTTACTAAATTAGTTACCGTCTACAAATAAGGTCGATTATTATTATTCTTATTATTATTATTATTATTATTATTTCTATACTCTATAAAATAAAGATATGTTGGTGTCTACTCAGTAGAATCGTCTCATTGGGGGGTGGGGGTGGGGGTGGGGGGGGGGGTAGGGTGGGGGGGGGGGCGATTGTAATGATCACACACAGCATAGATTTTTAAGATGAAAAAAATCAAGATTTTCCTTAATATGTTTAAGGGCCACTGATGAGGCCTAATTGGCCGAAACTAGTTTGTCTGGTCCAGAAGCAAACTTGTACACTCCATTTTTCAATTCTGTAATGTAGTCGATTAACCATGCGTTAAATACCAAGAAAGAGAAATACAAAGCGGAATGAATTTTCTCTGAAATTCAACAATTTTGAAAGTGGTGTGTTCTCTGGAGCAATTCTCTTGACACAAACATGACGCAGTTGAATCCAACAAACCGCATCTTTTGTGATAATTTCTAGTAAAATCTTAAACCGCAAATAGGATTGCGTGTCTGAAAAGAATGTGTCCATGTAAAAGAAAGACAGCTTATCGTAACTCCCATACAAATCAATATTCTTGCCAGATACAATTAAATCCCTTCAACCCTGGAGAGCAGAATTGATACATACTCAAACAGTGTAGATCCGGATGATACAGCTCATCACGTGAATAAGCCCGTGAAATGAACACCGTCTAAACCCCACTTTATATAGATAAAACTGGGGTTTACGGGGGTAATCATTATTTTTCTTATTTCTGGTCCAAAACATAGGTTGTGGGTACTCGTTAGAACCGCCTCAATGAGGCGGTTCTAACGAGCACCTACAATCTATGTTTACAGTATAAATTAGAAAAGTGAAAAGTATCAATGATTTTCATCAGAAAAGTAGTAATTTGGGGAATTGTGAAACATGCACTATATCGCACGTGTAAATTATCGTAATGTTAAGAGCCTTCTCATCAGGATATACGCTGTTATTCATTTTATTATTTTATTGGATTAAACCTTTTGCTTCTGATGGCAACAATGCACATGTCCACATTCAAAGATAGAAGATTCCGCTTCAGAAATTCAGGGATGAAAGGGTTCAAAGCTATGCCATAAACAGTAAGTGGTTTCTTGAATGACACTTTAAAAGCGACATCTAAATGTATACGAGTACGTTTTCCAATGCCAGACAACAAGCTCAGTGGATTGTTCTATCAATCTGGTCAAACATTTATACAGGGAAAAATGTGTTTTGCAAGGAGATGCATATTTTTTTTTCTTACTTCCGCTCCCAAAACCGGCCCCACCTCCATAATTCGTTCAACAGCTCTACGAGTTGTGGTTCCTTGCGGCCCTGTGTGTGACCCGTCAGAAAAAAGGCGTTCATCGTAGTGTGGGTTATGTTTTCTAGTCCACTGAAAAGGATCAGAGTTTTGAAAATATTTGAGGGTCACCGATGAGGCCTAATTGGCCGAAACTACTCAGTTTTGCTCACTTGTACACTCCATAGTTTAAGTTCTGTGTTGAAGTCTTTGCTTGCAAAGGATAACCTTTTTAGAACATTTAATTGGAATGGAAGCACCTTCAGGGCAGGCAACTGCTGCAAAAGTATTTTTGTCTCCCATGTCAATAGGGGTCATCTCTTAAAGGAAAGATTTGCTCCTCAGGAGAAAAATTATTTCCATTAAGAGTAGATAACCCCCCCCCCCCCCCCCCCACCACCACCACCACCACCACCACCTACCACACTTTCTGTGGGTTAGCGAAGAGGAAGTCCCGAAAATTGTCTCCCTTTGACAAATTGCTGAAAAATGTGCTAGGCGTTCCTATTCCCATTAATGGTGTCTGAAAATGGGAAAATGGACACCTTTGAACCAGTTAAAATGCAGTAGTTCCGCTATCATTGTGTAAGAAATATAAGACAGTGGAGTGATTTTCTGTATAGATAGCAGAATATTTTGCTTTCAAGATTAACCACTTTTGTATTTTGCGGAACGAAGCTTTTCCAACTGACTAGTCCTTAAAAGATCAGTTCATAGAATACCAGAATACATGTTGTTAAGATTAAACAGTGAATCTTTCAAACTGGTATCAATTTTATTATCTTGGTTTTTTCTTAGCGATTTTCAAAAACGAACTATCTTTGAAAACAAGAGACAAAATCCTTTCGAACTTTTACAAACAAACCAGTATAATTATTGTTACAAAATATTACGGGTTTTTGACAAGTTTTTTTAAATAAACAAGATGGCTTAATTTCAACAAATAAATGTTACATTCCCCAACAGAATGATAGCTGAAACGGATCCAATAATAAGTTCACGTTACAGCGTCTAATGTCAAAGAATCTATGAGAGCTGTCATGTCTACCCAGTGATTTGTTGCGGAATAAAACAGTTACACAGCTTACGAGGGCGAGACAATGAAAACACTTATTTCTGGGTGAGATCGGTCTCTTCTTTTTCGATGTAATTGCCCTCTAGAATGATACACTTGGACCACAGCTATTCCGGTGCCATCATGCCAGAACTGAAGAAGCCAGGGTCCTTGTCTCCGACCCACTCCTCAACTGCGCCACTACTTCTTCTTTGGACCGGAAATGACGTCCACGGATATCCTTTTTCAAGTTTGGGAATAGGAAATAATTACTAGGAAAAGGTGGGGTGCGGTATTAGCTCGTACCCATTCCGCTCAACAGCATCCATTGCAATTTTGCAAGTGTGGACTCTTGCATTGTCCTGTTGGAGCAGGCCCCTTTGGAGAGTCTACCGCGGCTTTTTCTCGGATCGCAGTTCTCAGTTGGTCGACCAAATTTACATAATACGCATTTGTTATTGTATTTTTTCTTCGCAAGAAAGTCAAACATGATAACGCCTTGTGCGTCCCAAAATATAGTTGCCATTAGAGGGTTGCGTTTTGAACTTCTTTGGTCTCGGACCCCCGGCCCTACCCACTGACGACTTTGAGTTTTATTCTCTGGCTCATAAAAATGGACCTAGGTCTCATCTACAGTTACCAGACGTGAAAGAAAATCATCTTCCTTTCACACAAACTGCTTCATTAATTCTCTGGTTGTCATTTGTTCGTCGCTAAGGGATTTTGGGACCAAACGGGCTGTCAGCTTGCGCATACCTAAGCGATCATGTAAAATTATTGAAATGCTACCATGTGAAATGTGTAATGCATTCGCTGTTTCTTCCACCTTAATTCGCCTATCAGAGTACACTAGTTTCCGTACTTTATTACACATTTCTTCATCGGTGGCATCTGATGGGCGTCCAGACCTGGTAACGTCTTCTAAAGACGTTCTACCGCGTTTGAATCCCCCAACCCAGAACTTAACTTGTGCATACGATGGTGAAGAAGACCCATAAACATTGGTCAATTCGCAATGTATTTCCTGACAAATGCAAGTGCCGAATTGCAAGACGGTACTCAAATTTGACTTTGCATCGCTAGCCATGTTTGATGGTCAATATCTTATGAGTGACTGTCACGATAAGGATGTAAGTTAGCCCGCCACCCCGCCCAGAACGTCTTGGATGTCTCGGTCAATTGGAAATGGGACAGGCTGATTACTTATTGACTTGCCTTTGTATAAAGACTTGCTGTGTTACAATTAATGGTTTGTATGTCACTGATTAGAAGCGAATACAACGATCAGCATAATGCGATACATTACCATAAACCTTCCACCCAAGACACTATTGGTTGGTGCCTGCTGCTCTGTCTCTGATTGGGCCCATCGGAGTCTAACTGATGGTTTTCATTTGCTCCAGCATTTCAGTGCTTTCTTGCTGTCGAGTCCTCATCGTTGTTTATGGTTGTTTGATTTTTGTGTTCTCGGAGATGTTGCAATGATGAGTTACAGTAGGAGGCCTTCATGCGGACTTAACAAACTGTTTGTCTCAATCGCGACGGAAATAAGGGCGAGCATTGCGGCCGTGTAAAATCAATTTAAGCCCCCAGTGGAATTCGTTTCACTGTCGTGGTTTATTTTTGTTATGGCTTGACTTTGAGTGTGTGTATCGCTTATATTATTTTGTTTTGGATAGCCAATTGGCCATTCTGTGGGAAAGTAACTGTTTTCCGCTATTGATGTTTCTATAAGGGTCTAGTTATTTCATGTGTAACCGGACTAGAATGATGAGACGGCCGAAGTGCTAGGGATCGGCAGATCCCGGTCACTATATATCAGATACCTGCTACACGGCAGATCATTTGCCAACAATTCTCAGGCACCAATCAAGCGCGTAACAGTCACCTGCCCAATAGGCTAATATTTAAGCCCAATAATGGAACCAAACAGCAGACCGGTCAACTATTCAGTTAATCGACCCGAAACTCAGAGAGAGAGGTAGAAATTATTTCTTCTCTAGACAGCTAAAGTATATTTACTTTTTTCTTTTAATATGTAGAAAGCACTTTGTTAGGTTACCGGCCCCGATAGCTCAGTTGGTAGAGTGTCCGCTCCGGGGAACGGGAGGTCTCGGGTTCGATCCCGGGCCGCGACATACCAAAGTCGTTAAAAATGGTACTAGCTGCTCCTCGTTTGGCACTCATATTTACGGGGTAGAGCTAGGACTGGTCGATCCAGTGTCAGGATAATGTGACTGGGTGTGGTATCATGTAATGTGTCTGGGACATGATACTTCAGTGAGGCAGCACTATAAACGTGAGCATTGAGCTCCCTGTCGCAACCAGACACCGTCGTGATATGACTGAAAAATTGTTGAAAGCGACGTTAATCCCGAATTCACACACACATACTTTGTTAGGTTATTGCACATCATGACATACTCAATGAAGGGTTTCTTTTGTGTAAGAAGTAATATTTTCCTTCGATGGTAATGCTTCTCGTGAAGATCTAGTTTGCTTTGCCTGAACAAAAACTTGACAGTTTACTGGTTTCTTTACAGGGAGGTTTCTTCTGTGTAAGAAGTAATATTTTCCTTCGTTGGTAATGCTTCTCGTGAACAGTTGGTCTGCTTAATTTTGTAGTTGATTATGACTGCTGCGCACCAACAGTGTCATATTTCAAAAAGGAAACCCTCGTTAAGCATGTCATGATGTGCAATAACCTAACAAAGTGCTTTCTACCTTTCTCTCTTTGCAGATGAAATCTCCAACCTAGAAATTTGAAATTATTTGTTCTCTAGACAGTTAAAATATATTTACATTTTTCATGTTAATATGTCTTCTGTCTCAATGACTCAGAACACTTATTTCCCACACCCAGTGTCCGAATTTTAGGGGTAGTAACCACCCCGTTGCGTGGGATCTAATTTCGGGTCGGTTAACTGAATAGTTGACCGGTCTGCTATTTGGTTCTAATATTGGGCTTAAATATTAGCCTATTTGGCAGGTGACTGTTGCGCGCTTGATTGGTGCCTGAGAATTGTTGGCAAACTGATCTGCCGTGTAGCAGGTATCTGATATATAGTGACCGGGATCTGGCGATCCCGAGCACTTCGGCCGTCTCATCATTCTAGTCCGGTTACACATGTTTGTGTTTCTTTCCCTTTGGTGACTCTGACAGGAGCTGTGGGTTAATTGTATCGATTCATGACCATTGCCTTCACTTCTAATTTTACATTGGTTATTTATATTTTAGACTTGTCTTAGATTCGGCTTTAGCCCATTTCAAACTGCAATTGACATGGGATGAGGACCGTCAGTGTAAGATTTTTGGACGACGATACTGAAAAGGAAAGGCCTTAGTTCTCCTGCCACGTATCCGGGCTCAGACAATACATAAGTATATGGGAGTTTTTTTTTTTAATTACTATTATTTCTAAACAGCTTTCGTCATGCCCATTACGACACACTTCTGTTCCTTCAAATCTCCAAATCGGTTATTTTTCTGATGAAAATTTGTGATATTTATATATACAGTAAAATTCCTATATTAAGACCACCTTTGGGACTGTTCAAAAGTGGTCTTAAAGACACTTTTGAACAGTCCCAAGGATGGTCCCTGACCAGAGGACATTGTAGGCAGAAACACACAAAGAAAAATTAAGTGAACCCTTCAAAATAAGCCTTTTATAGCAGAATTAGTCCTAATTTAAGGTGGTCTAAATAATTCCTATAATATATTCCTATATATATTATTAAGACCACCTCTGGGACTGTTCCAAAGTGGTCTTAAAAACCACTTTTCAACAGTCTCAAATAAGGTCCCTGACCAGAGGACTTTGTAGGCAGAAAACACATGGAAAAATTAAGCCTTCAAAATAAGCCTTGTTTAGCAGAATTAGTCCTAATTTTAGGTGGTCTTAATAGCGGAATTTCACTGTATCTACTCCAAACAAATGTAATAGGAGCTCACTTAGGCGGGCGGTTCTAAACAGTACCTATAGACTATTTGTCAGAGCAGAAACAAGAAGATAATGTATACCCCCTGTATACCCCAAGTTTTCTCTACATAAAGTGTAGTTTACAGAGATATTCATTACATGAATTGTTAACGTGATGTCGACTTTACTACATTACAATATCACATCAGTGTAATATAGTACATTTTTCAAACCTCATAAAAAGCATTTTTTTCTGATGAAAATATGTGATATTTTTCTTATTTATACTCCGAAAATAGGTTTTGGGTGCTCGTTA
This sequence comes from Lucinisca nassula, assembly GCA_963580285.1. NCBI lineage: Eukaryota > Metazoa > Mollusca > Bivalvia > Lucinida > Lucinidae > Lucinisca > Lucinisca nassula. Next base: position 74,054,932 of record OY757011.1, on the reverse strand, counting down.
GAACCGCCTCATTGAGGCGGTTCTAACGAGTACCCACAACCTATGTCTTGGAGAAGAAATAAGGAAAATAATGTTTACCCCTGTAAATCCCAGTTTTCTATATATAAAGTGGGGTCTAGGTGTGTGTGTGTGTGTGTGGGGGGGGGGTGGTCTTTATTTCACGGCCTTGTTCACGTGATTCCTTTCAAGTCACAGAGACCATTCTGACAGTCAAATTCTTCCAACCTCCTTGTTTCATTTACATAACATTTTTACAAATGAACAAATTAGTTTCTTCCACCTTTTGTGAATAAAGGAAGAAAAGAATAAGAACACATTAAGCATTGAAAAGCAGAGCCTTTGGCTTGCTCCGACATTAATATGTTATATGGTCGGTGTAAAAAGCTCCTAGGAGCTTGTGTTAACTATGGTCATGATTGACCCTCAAATCAAACAAACAAACTTAAAATAAAATTTACTTGACTTGACTTGACTTGACTTGACTCCTTGTGGGTTCCAAGACTAATGACCCCAATTCTCACCCACCTACTGGTATTAATGCGCGAGAACACTACATTATGGGATCTTTTTTTTCTAGTAACCGATGGCGCAAAAAAGTCATCTACATGTATACGAGACAGAAAATAAATCCTATTTATGACAAAATAAGTTAAACGCCTTGTCTCTTTTACAGACCATTCTTGTTGGAGACAGCGGAGTTGGAAAGACCTCACTATTAGTCCAGTTCGACCAGGGAAAGTTTCAAGCGGGCTCGTTCTCAGCCACCGTCGGTATAGGGTTTACGGTAGGAACAAAATACATGTGTTGTATGATTAATGTGTTGTAGCAATGTTGTGATTGTGCAAACCGAAGTTATTTTTTGTTTCATCGAATTGTGTCTATTAACGTTTTGATTATTATGGGTTTTTTTACGAAAACACGCCTATTCAAATATATTGGAAAAATTTACCACCATCTGATATTTTCCATGTTTCTGCTCGAAACATTGATTGTGACTACTCGTTAGAACCGCCTCGAGGCGGTTCTAACGAGTACCCATAATCTATAGTTTAGAGCAGAAAGAAAAATAAGGTATACCCCTGTAACCCCAGTCTTAATATATAAAAGTGGGGTTCAAGAGGTGGGGTCAAAATTGTATAGGCATGTTTTCGTGATGGCAAACCGAAATTATTTTTTGTTTCATCGAATTGTTTCTATTTACGTTTTGATTATTATAGTGGCTTATCGGTTCCATAATAAGTCCTAAATTCTTATACATGAAACTCTTGTAGTCGCACCATGTCTTTGTGTCATTAAAGTTACATTGTCTAATATTATTAGTATTAGAAGGATTATTTTGTTCCATTGAAACGTCTGCTAGTTTTTGGATTATTCTGAACCCTTTTTGTACAAAATGGAATCTTCCTCCTTATATATGGCAGGAGTCCATTTCAAAATTTGGGGGTGTCAGGTTGTGTTTTCTTCAACATTTATTTGGAAATTGGCTGAACTTTTTGCAAACAGTGTAGGCCCTGATCAGACGCTCTGTGGCGTCTGATCTGGGCCTGCACTGGATGCCACTTACCCCTTTGAGGTTTCCGGTACCAAATGGTTTAAACGAATCTACCTAACAATGTTCAAGAAACACACAAAAATGTAAAAACGTTTCAGAACAAAAACTGGTGACGAATAACTTTGACGCCTACTCAAGGTTGTTTCGCATAGGATGTATACTGTAATACATGTGAATCAAATAAAAAGGAATTAATTAATAGGTTATATAACTTAATAAAAGGTTTCAATTGTTATTGTAAAATCGTTCTTGTTTCTATTTTGAAAATAAAATGGAAAACGTTTTCATAACAACCACAAAAGCCAATGCAATCATTTGAAAATCGGAATGATTCTAGGAAATATTGCATTTATTGCAATTAGAATTATTTTCGCTTTCAACGGAAACAGTAGCAGAATAATTATAATTTTGAGCTGGTTTCAAAGTTATATAGGCCACGACATTACAATAAGACACCCGTGCGTCATTGTGTATTTTTTCACGTCTCCAAAATGGTTACGTTTCTGATGAAAATCCGTGATATTTTTCCTATTTATACTGCCTAGGTTGTGAGTGCCCGTTAGAACCCCCTCATTTGGGCGGTTCTAACGAGTACAGCTATACCCACAGCGTATGTCTTGGAGCAGAAATATGAAAAATACCGTATACCCGTTTTCTCTATATAAACTAGGACTTAGGAGGTGTTCACAGACTTGTTCACGTGGTGATGACTGGATCATAATTCTAGATTTCCAATAATGAGCTTGGCATCACGAAAACACGCCTATATCATTTTGACCCCCTTAAACCCCACTTTTAAACAGTAAAACTGGGGTTTACAGGAGTATATAGTTTTTTCTTATTTCCGCTCAAAAACATAGATTGTGGGTACTCGCGGTTCTAACGAGTACCCACAATCTATGTTTTGAGCAGACATATGAAAGCTATCAGGTTTTATACATGAAAAAAAAATCATTTTTGGTGGTAAAATTTTACCAATATATTTTTTAATAGGCGAGTTTTCGTAATTGTTCAATTTTCTATGCCGGGATAAGAAAAAAGACCTTTGAACATGTGCCGCGCCGAGCGAAGACTCAAATCAGCCTGCGTATCCACTCAAGAGTTTTATAATCGTCATAACGAAAGCACGCCTATACAAATACATTGTAAACTTTACCGCCGAAAAAAAAAGCGAAACTATGATTTAAAGCTGAAAAATGTGAAATTGTGACATTTTTCATTTATCTGCTCAAAATATAGATTGTGTCTACTCGTTAGAACCGCCTCCAGGAGGCGGTTCTAACGAGTTCCCACCGTTAGAACCGCCTCATGGAAGCGGTTCTAACGAGTACCCACAATCTATAATATAGAGCAGAAATAAGAAAAATAAGTTTCACCCCTGTAATCCCCAGTTTAATATGTAAAAATGGGGTTCAAGGGGGTCAAAATTATATAGGCGTATTTTCCTGATGCATAGTCTGTATGATGAAAATTTTGGTCAAGGAACAAAATATCACGCACAACCACTATGAGTATGCATAGTCTGACCCTGGCTGGGCGCACTTGTTCGTAATTATATATGTATTTTAGTTTTCCTTTTCCTTGCATGTGTATTATTTCAACAAAAATATCAGAATCAGAATTGAAATATAGGTTCAGTGAAAGAACAAGATGCGGAAACAGGTACGTCATATTTTTCTTTTTACCGTCTCTATCCGATCAGGTCTAACGTGGTAAGTAGCATTTGAAAAGGAACACTGAAGACAGCAACTTAAAAGAACCAATTTACCCCCTTTATACTACAGTCAACCCTCTTTATACCGACATTCGTTATAACGACAACACTCGTTATAACGGCAATTTCAATGGAATGACTTCTTAGCTAAATGCTTAGCCTGCATACGGGAAAAGTTCGGCCATATGAAATCAAGGGAAATCAAGGGAACAAACCTGTACTGGCAGTGTTTCCAGGTAGCTTCCAGAATTACGCTACTTGACACCTGTTTTAAACCAATTCGGCTAAAGTCGGCAGTTTTCGATGAATATCGGTTGTGACCGTTAATCCTTGTCTCAGACAATTGCTTAAGGGTATTACAGTGGCATATTTGTTTTTACTAAATATGATGATTTATTGGTCCATATATAATACGGATTAAATTGCTTTTCAGATATTATAGTATTTTAAGGGAAAGTGTTTGTTTTATGCCGCATTTATAAAATAACCTAATGCCACTTTTATTTATTTATTTTATTTTTTATTTTTTTTTGCGAAGTCGTTAGTTAACGAGTCGTTAAATTTTTCATCATTTTGTACAGCAAAAAAAAAAGTGCGAATAGGGTTTGTATCAAATTTGCAAAAAGCTCCTCACATTTTCCAGTAGAAATACAAGAGTATTAGGTACCTATTGAATAGTTATCGTTTTGACCAGTAGCAAGTTCATTAACCCATTCAGTATACCAGAAACCCCTGAAGGGGTACCTTGGTAAACAGTGCAGGCCAAGATCAGATGCCACAGAATGCGGCGTCTGATCAGGGCCTGCACTGTTTGCTTAAAGTCCAGTCATTTTCCGAATAGATTTTGATGAAAACACAACCTGACACCCCTAAATTTTGAAATGGAGTCCTGTTGTATATAAGGTGGAAGATTCCATTTGGTACAAAAAGGGTTAACTTACGCTGCTTTGAACAACTTGGCCTTGATGATCATTGTGTGTTAAGTAGAACGTAGTTGACTCAATGTTAAAGTTGATAGTTTTGAGACGGATTGACAAACGCTTCTAAGTACAGTAGCTTTGCACTGCTGATTTCCACGTGCCTTTCACTGGTCTGTTTGAAACCCATCATTGAGACTGCTCTAACGAGTACCCACAATCTATGTCTTGGACCAGTAAGAGCAAAATAATGTATGCCCCTGTTAATACAGAGCGTATTTTGAGGGGTTCTTCAAGGACTTGCTTTACATGATGGGAAACGGCTATTTAAAGCCGCACGCCAGAGAGCGAAAGAATGTGCACTGTACTGGTTAACCGCTTACGTATAAGCCTGTCCAGGAAAAGAGTGGATAGGTAAACTGACCGGCTCAAAAATGACCTAAAATAGTGTTGACTGGACCGCTAAATTCCAATACAAACAAAAGCTCTGTTGGCCTCAAGCAATAAAGGGGAACACAGTAAGCAAACTGTTTCATTTTTAATCATTTCATTTGACAACTAATTGGTTTTTAATCCGTTGAACCCATATTGGCCTAACATCACTTAACCCTTTTTGTACCAAGTGGAATCTTCCTCCTATAGCAGGAGTCCATTTCAAAATTTAGGGGTGGCAGGTTGTAATTTCTTCAAAACCTATTTGGAAAATGGTTGATTTTTTTTTAAAACAGTGTAGGCCCAGATCAGTCTGATCTGGGCCGACTGATCTGGGCCTGCACTGTTTGCCACGGTACCCGTTTAGGGGTTTCCAGTCTGAAATGGGTTAATCACGATTAGCAGTGAAATATTTGCATATCTGAAACACTCGTGAAAACTATGACGTTTTCAACGCACTCGTTAGAAAAGTTTCTTTTTCTTTTTTTGCACGAGTGAAAAATTTTATGTTTTCAATACACTCGATGAAATAACATTTTTTGGTATTTACCTAAAAAAAGGAAATACATACATTAGGTTAACAAGTCCGTGAATTGAACACCCCATAAACCCCACTTTGTATAGGAGAAGACTTTGGTTTACGGGGTATACACTATTTTGCGCTCATTGAGGCGGTTCTAACGAACACCCATAACCTATGTTTGCAGTATAAATAAGAAAATTATCACTGATTTTCATTAGAAAAATAGCGATTTTGGAGATATGAAAAAAATGCACGTTGACGCGCGAGTGTGTTAATTCTTGCTCCAAAACATCGACTGTGGGTACTCGTTAGGACCGCTGTAAGAGATATATCTTTGAGAAGAAAATAGGATACTTGATAACTAGCGAACAAGATTATATGACAAACCCCAGACCAACCTGGCATCTGCACAATCTGATCAGAGTGTTCATTGTGCGTTATATGGATATATTTTGTTATAAAAGAAAGACTTGAATTGTGCTCAACCCTTTTTCTTTCTTTTTTTTAGGGTGGGGGGGGGGGGGGGATGGGGTCCGGGGTGGACTAAATTCTAATTAACAGAAGCTTAGGGATGAAAGGGAAAGCGTTAACTAGACCGAGTCCATTAACTACAGAAAACGTTTGTCTAAAGATAACCTAACATAAGTTTGTCGATATCATGTCAACAATTAAGGCTTCCGGGTCATAAAGCGATTAGTTTGAATATACACACAGCGTGTGTCAAATCTTAAATTCTATGCATGTATTAATTGATGCATATTAATCGAAACTTCGTTGATTATTGGTTAGCATTAAAATAAATTTTGTTTTGCAACCCTGACAACACATTACAAAACATGCCTGTACAACTACACAGTAAATTTTATCGCCGAAAAAGAGAAAATTTTAAGATGAAAAATTGTGAATTTCTGTTGCTAAAAATATAGACTTTGTAACGAGTACCCACAATCTATATACAGAGTAGAAATAAGAAAGAAGGTTTACCTCTAAACCCAGTTTTATTATATAAAAGTGGGGTTCAAGGGGTCAAAATTATATAGGCGTGTTTTCGTGATGATTATTTTTCTGTGTCTAATTACATGCAATTTATCCCAGAAAATATTATTTGAACCAGGGCACAGCACTCCCTACAATTTACGTGTGCCCAGCAAAGAATCACATCAGCGTGCGCATCCTAGACTTCTCTTGCTGGATGAAGAAGCATTGGATCTTTCGCACAACGTAGACTCTGATCAGAAAAAGTACCTAAGGGTTTTAAGTAGTATTCCCACAACCGGCATGATTGACAGTAATTAGCAACAATTGCCAATAAAGCATGTGTGTGAAGTACCCGAAAAATAAATAAATAAAAAAAAAAAAATCACCGAAATCAATATATTTTCGCTAGTCAAAAAAAATCAATAATTAAAGTTTTTTTTTTCTTCTTCTTCTTTTGTAAACAATATGAAGTGTTTGTTAATTGCGCATCAGTCACATGCAGAAAAAATATATTAAACAAGAAAAAAAAATCAAAAACAGTAAATATATAAATAAGACGAAATTAAAAAAAAAATTATTTCAGCATTAAATGTCATTAACAAAAATGTTTTCAGCAGCTCACTTTGACATTCGTCTTAAACCAGCTAAAACCCGGAAATTTCCGATTTAATCCGATAATCGCGTAATATGAGAACCGATAGCTATAAATAGATACAATGAGGAGAGACGGCTAAAAGTACTGAAAATGACAAGAAACAACCTGAAATGACCAACCTTGTTTTTATTTGATCTTCAATTATTTGATGCTGTTGGAAAGAAAAATCATTTTTCTTCTAGAATCTAAAGTCACATTTTTAACAACGTATTTTATAATTCAATTATTACAGTATAAAAACAGACACCCTCGTGACTTTTTGCTAATTTTCTATTGAAGTAAACGAGAGGTTCAAGTGACGAAGGGTCCTATTTTCATTTCAAAATTGACCAGTTTAAATTTTATTTAAAAAATATCAAATTATAATCAAAATTAAGATAAAAGATTGAATTTTCATAATTTTCAATCACATTTTCGCTATCTAGCCTAGTATTTTTTCAATCATGTCTTAGATTCACATGCCCTATTAATTTCTATACACTTGTCACGCGGTTTAAATCGGACACAGGTAATAGGCGGATTACAATTGTCCCACATGATTACGAGCGGCGTGGGCTTCCCTCGGGTTGGAAATGCACAAATCGAGTCAAAAGTCATGAAACGGTCATGCATGTAACCTAATACTCCAAGAAACAAATGTTATAGTTATTTGTTAGAATTGCCTCACCGAGGCGATTCTAACAAATGTCTATAACATTTTTTTCGGCAAAATGCCTTATATTACCTATCATACTCCTAACTGGGATTCTTTATAATGGCAGATTCTTTATAAGGAACAAATATTGTCGTTTTAACGAGGGTCCTCTGAAATACGGTTGAATTTTACGTTCCATGTGTTTGATGGGAAACAACTGCCATAGACAGGCATTTATAGGACAAATTCGGTTGCTGCTCTTCCACCAGAATGTAAGTCTTTCAGCTCCCGTCCACAACGGTGTATACAAGTACTCATCATGAAAACACACCTATATAATTGTGATCCCTTGAAACCCACTTTTATATTGTAAATATGTTCATAAAGGGTTATCCTTTGAAAGCAAGGAATACACCACAGAACTGGAAAATATGAAGAAAATATGAAAAATAGTAAAACTGGGGTTTATTGGGGGTAAACCTTATTTTTCTTATTTCTGCTCTAAAATATAGATTGTGGCTACTCGTTAGAACCGCCTCAATGAGGCGGTTCTAACGTGCACCCACATTCTATGTTTTGAGCAGTGATAAGAAAAATATCACACCTTTTCATCTCAAAATTTTCGTTTTTTCGTTGGCAGCATTTGCATTGTATTTGTATAGTTGTGTTTTCGTAATGTTTCGCGGAATGACAAAAAGTGCAGAATCTTTTTGTGTCTATTATCATGATGGGTCGGCTATGATATGCACTCTACGCAAATATTTGGTTTGATTAATGATTTCATGAATGAAATGTCTTTAAGTAACTTTCACTTCACTTCTGTCATCATACTTGTGGTTTGCGCTGTATTAAGCTGGCCTTTGTCGCCTACAACACCTTGAAGCAGTAGGGTTGGCATTGTCCAAACAACCATCAGATAACTGTATGCTGCAAAAAATGAAAATATAGAAAATAAACGTTGCAGAAAGTTCCACAGTGACGGATAACTGTCTTGTCTTCGTCCGATACCGACAGTGAGAGACAAAGATCAGCTAGATATATAGTTACATTAATGGTCTACACCTAAGCATACGTTCAACAGCAAATCAAAAATATTAACTCAACGATGTTTGGACAGAAAATTAGATCGATTGATTGTTTGGGGTTTAACGGCACGTCAACCCATGTGAGTCATTTTGTGTCGTCTCCAAGAAAAAAGGGAGAAAAGAGATAGAAGAGATAGCAGAGGAGATGACAGTGAGAAAGTAGAAAGAGGAAAATGAACAGAAGTCTAGAAACAGAAGAACTAACAACACCCCCACCCCTTTAACTTTACCGGCTGCAAGGCCTGGTGGCCTTGCTCAACTGTAAGCCAGTGTCAGTTGGACACCCCAATGACGCAAAGTACACGTCACCTTTGCCTCTCCCAACCACCCCAACAGAAAATTAGACACCCGACAAGAAAAGACGACATTTTCTTTCGACTAATCCTGACCATATCGAGGTGCTTGCAAAAGAGTTGATACAACATGAATGTAATATGACACACTACATGCATGATAGAAACCCAAACTCACGATTTACAACTACATGTATGTTTTCTGCTGTATGCTCCGGCCTAAAGACTTTTAATACGTCGGTTAGTGCTTGATGCTCTGTTTATTGTCCGGCCCACCAGATTCGAAGTGTTGGTTTTCTTTTGCTTCGCGATATCAGTTATTTCATGTTATTGGTCTTTTCTTGTCGGGTGTCTATTCATTGATATTTCATTAAGACTGTCACGATTAATCGTATGATCGATTAATCGATCGATAAATTTCACAAAAATGATTATCATTTCTGATTTGCTTTTAATCGATTACTTGGTACAATTTACTGCCCAAAGTTATGCCTAAAATAGCTGGATGAGTGGCAAACAGTGCAGACCCTGATGAGACGCCGCATCATGCGGCGTCTCATCTGGGTCTACACTGTTTGCTGAGGCCTGTCTGTTCAAATATACATATGGTAAAGTGCCACATAAGGTAAGAGTCATGCTCAGACAGGTGAAATAATGACAAAAATCTCAGCGGTTACTAATCGATTATCGATCGCAATGACAGGACTGATAATCGAGTATCTTTTCAGCTCTGATTAGCAAGCCCTATATTTCATACCTTGTACCTTCTCGAAGATATTCGACTGATGAGTTAGAACCACTTCATGCAGACTGAACAGAGTACATTTGCCAACCTCACCAGAGCTAAGGGCGAGAGTTGTTGCCAAGTAAAATCTGTGCTACCCCCCCCCCCCCACCCCCCAACGAAGAATATTTCATTGCTTTTTTAAAAACATTGAATTAATATGAGCATATACTTTCGATCAATAACCCATTGTAAACTAGTGAACGCTTCCATTGCTTTATCTTGGACAAGTCCATTTGACGTTTAAGGGGTGTCAGGCCTTCTTTTTTTTTTTCTTTTTTTTTTCTATTTTTGACGGTAAATTCTGTTAGGAAATAGTGCAGGCCCTGATCAGGCGCCGAGGTCTGCGGCGTCTGATCTGGGCCTGCACTGTTTGCCAAGTTACCCATTTAGGGGTTTCACGCATGCAATTAGTTAAGTGTCGACACGTGGTCCATTTTCGTGCCACAAGAATACAGTTATATGTATATGTAAGCTGTTAATTAGTTCTGATTACATTGAACAATGCAACAGAAGCAGCGTAAGTCCCCGTCCATCGGGACTTGAAGAAATAGCTGTGCTGCATGATCCTTCCACGCAGAGCTGAAACCAACCGCACACGAGAACTGGTAAACCTCTAATAGGATTGTGGTACAGGCAAAGGCAACGCTGCCCAGGCAAAGTTGTGCATGTCGGACCGTCCATGCATATAAACCCTTTTGATTTCATTGGCTGGCGGGCTTGAGGTGGCATTTCATCTCAATGTCGGGAAAAAGTCCCACAAAATTGGACGCAACATCTCCAAAATGACCTAAATAGTGTTGACGGGGACGTTAAACCCCAATTCAAACAAACAAACAACAGAAGCAGCAACCGACGAGGATAGGTTACGTCACTGATCTCTGAATTACAGACTCAAGTGAAAGACAAAACATGTTTTTGCTAAATGTTTTATCATTAGGTAGTGTTATATCCCCTAAGGCGTCAGAATAAATGTCTCTTACTAATTTATTAGAACCTTACATGTAGCTGAAATCTAATTTTACACCATCAGTAAGCCGCGGAGCAAAAACATGTTTCAAAACATTGAGAGGCCACTGACAGTTCAGATTAGTTCGCGCGAGGTCTCATCAGTGCCTTTGATCTTCTCATGAAGTTTCTGAACTGTCATCAGAGAAAGCACTTATATCACTTATTACACTATTCATAACCAAAGGCTGATCTGTAACTACACTGGTGAGAGAACTAAGAAACTGGTTTCTCACAGCCGGGCTAACCTTAATGGAGTCACAGATAACTCGCGGCATTATCACATATCCTGTCTCATCTTCCCCACAATTCTGTTTCCAATCAGACGGAAATTACTTTCGTGTTTCCGCCTATACTCGTTAGTTAATGCCTTCAGCAATCAGTGCTTTTGCTTCTCTTCAGAGCTTGAATGGTGTTTGAAGCAATGTAAATACGTCGAACGTTTATCAGTAACTTTACTAGTTCCGTAGTGCTGCAATAAGCCAGTGGGTTTGACTGTGACAATTTGATAAACAGCTATGACATTTACAAAAAGACAAAAACAATCACTTAATCGCCAAGTAATATAGAAGTGAAGGCAATGACCAGGAATCGATACAATTAACCCACAGCTCCCATCAGAGACACCAAAGGGAAAGAAACACAAACATAAATCAACAGACCCTAATGGAAACAACACCCACAGACAAACCTTTACAAAAATAAACCGCAACAGAAGAACCGTCTTGGAACGGTAAGTGAAACGAATTCCACTGGTTGGGGCGGGGGGGGGGGGGGGGGGGCGCTTAAATCGATTTTACGTGGCCACAATCCTTGCCCTAACTTCCGTCGCGATTTAGACAAATAATTTTGTTCAGTCCGCATGAAGGCCTCCTTACTCATCAGTGCAACATCTCCAATATCGCCCAAGTTACACACCAATATAACAGTTTATAGAATTCTAAATGTAAAAAAATGGAACTGAAAGCAAGCAAACTGAAGATGCAGAAAGGATAATTATAACTGATTCTATTATTTCATCCTACTCAAACACTCAAATAAATCTGTAATTGTGATAGAAATTGAAGGGGTTAGTGCAAGAAGGAGCCTAAGTCACATTTTTATAATTTCGAGAAAAACGCGAAAAATAAACAACAAAATATTCTGCAAAATTTTCATATTTTTCATTCATGAATTTAAATAAATTCTTCTGATGTGTTTTCGTGTCATCTGAAGTGGTGCAGAAATCGCATAAATAGTTCCGAGTATATTGCAGATACTCATTTGTTACAATAATGGTTTAGTGCAGATTTATTGGACTTAGGCACCTTCTTGCATTAAACAAATACAACAAAGTTTTCTCACAGAAACCTATGCCATTTAGTTGAACATGTATATTTTATCGTATCACGACTCTTTATTAGTTTATTATAACAAAAATCTGAAACAAACGAACAATACATACAATGGAAACTCAAAGTTTTATGTAGAAAAACGGACTTAGACCCCTTCTTGCACCAAAGATACGACATTGGACTTAGGACACTGCCAAAAAATTTATTAACCGTCATTTTAATGCCAGTAAAGAAATAAGGTATAACAGACTATATATCAGATTGTAGGTCTTGATATGATGTATCTGAAAATGATAATATCCCAGATTTTTCCAAAAATGGACTTGGGGTCCCTTCTTGAACTAACCCCTTCAATTATAGACATATTTTGGGGCACTGCATGATTGGACGAGTGCCACCACTGGTTAAAAAACACGTCAGTTTGAACTAGTAGACTTCGCACACGTCATATTTCATCTCAATGTCGGGTAAAAGTCCCACAAAATTGGAAGCAACGTCTCCAAAATGACCTATTCAGTGTTGACGGGGACGTTAAACCTCAAATCAAACAAATCTGCTGTAAAGGAGGCATAAGGAGGATAATCAAGAAATAAATAGAGGACCTTACATGAGCGCGTATGCATTATTGAATTTGAGCCAGGGCACGACAAAACCTACAATAAGACATGTGCGCCCATCGAAGGCTCGGATCATCTTGTGCATCCATATAGTCTAACCAGAGACTTGTCTTGATGCATGAAGGAGCATTGAGTCCTTAGCTATCCTTACAGTGCACAACGAAGACTCTTATCAGACTGCGTGGATGCGCAGGCTGATCTGAGTCTTCGTTCGGCGCACATGTCTTATTGTAGGTTTTGTCATGCGCTGGCTCATTTATTAAACGTGTTAAGCAAAAGGGATAAAATGTGAGGCTTCGTCGAGTACTTTATTCCTTTTCCTCAAGGAGCTTATTAAATTCGATCAAATGCGAGGCTTCGCCGAGTATCGTATTCTTTTTCCTCATTTGAGTTTAATAAATTTAATAATCCTTGAGCACGAATGCAAGATTCTTTTTATCATATGACATTTAAATTTTATTTACGTTTATTTTCCAAAAAATTGTCAATATTATGCCATTAATAAACACGACGTCGTTCAGGACGACGCACATGTAACGTTACGGAGCGTATCTTACTTATTTGTATATTTTATCCACCAGTGGATTATCGGATTTATTACATGGCGGTATTACATTCTCAGACGCGACGTCATATGATAATTTTCAGTATTATATATCCTACAAAAATACTACTGTATTCTATTATTTTTACGACACAAAAAAAAAATACAGAATCCCGTATCAATTCGATATCAGTCGCTGAAAATCGGCAATAATGTTGTTGTTTCCTTCAATTTCTCATAACCTTTCGCCATTATTAGAAAAAATCCCGCAACAATTATTGACTGTAACACGTGTATTTATGTCCTTTTTAACGTTTATGATGCGAGGAAGTGACGTTACATCGTCTAACGTTAAGTGATCTGCGAGTGACGTCAACAATTGGCAGCTTTTAAGGACGTGAGTCGTTACGCTCTTCTGCCCCGTGATTCGTTGCATAATAAAACACAATTCCTTCCCTTTGCCTATATAACCGCGCTGTGTTAGATTTATTGCCCGGTAATACGGACAGTCAAACGCTGCCAGTTTTTATTTCATGTTTATGACAAGGAAAACAACGATAATATTTTAGTAGTTTAAAATGGCCATTTGGGGCAGTTAACACTTGAACATCGAGTCCTTGAATTATGCGGAAGCAGCTTTGTGACTGATGTAGACATATGTAAGCAGTACATAACCTTCTGGGCCCCTTGTGTTACTATTGCTTTGCTGTTGCTGTTCAGCATTCTTGTAATTAAGTAACGACGTCTGGATCCATCATGCCTTGCGCTGCATTTCATTACGAGAACACACCTATATAATTTTGACCCCATCATACCCCACTTTTATATAGTAAAACTGGGGTTTAAGGGGGTATACATTATTTTTCTTATTTCTGCTCAAAAACATAGACTGTGGGTACTCGATAGAACCGCCTCGTCGAGGCGGTTCTATCAAGTCCCCGCAATCTATGTTTTGAGCAGAAATAAGAAAAATATCACAATTTTTATTTTTAAAATTTCTAACTTTTTTGCCACAAAAAAAAAGCAATATATTTGTATAGGCATGTTTTCATAATGATTTGTTTATTCATTTTGTTATTCGTAATACACCATGTACAGACAGCAATGTTTTCACAAATGGTCCCATTTTATGGCTATGTGACAGACGATGACGGTGTGCCTGCTTTAGGGATTCAGGGCCAAAATCCTGTAAAGATTGCAACCGCCTTGCGCAAATTAGTGGTCACGCTACGAAAACATGCCTATTCAAATGTACTGGAAATTTTACCAGTAGAAAATGAAAATTTTCAGATACAAAATTCTGATTCTGACCGCTTTAATTTTGTCCAAATTGTAAATTTTGCCTGCCGTGTGCGACTAAATAAGTTTACCGTGACACCGGAAGATCAACCGGTGCGCAAGTAGAATAATTATTTCTACGCCCACGGGCGTAGACTATCTAATGATGACTTTGGCTCCGGAAGCATTTAAGTTAAGGAGACGACTGGTTGAATGATTTCCTGTTGACTGGTCATCATAGTTATTTGTCACAATTACCGGAACGCTGCCTTTAGTTATCACATGTGCATACATGAGTGCGCTCACTCTTGCATAATCAACATATATTAGTGGATAACATCCTGTTTGACTTTGTCCACATAATACAGCACATCTAGTTTCTTTTTGTTTTTTGTTTTGTTGTTGTTTTCATGTTTTTGTTAGACGGCAATTAAAGTGATTGACCACCTTTAAAATATAATTACTTCATTTGCAAGAAAAAGTTACTGTAATGAATAATCTCTGACCATTATTACCATTTGAAATCTACTAAGGTATTTAAATCAACATTTAATGGTTTCACTGAAGTCTTCTGGCAGCGGCCATATTTTCCCCAAGGTAATCCAAATGTTTCCCGGGGTTCAACATGCTTGCTAAAATCCTGATCTCATGGAGACCGTTGAAGCTCAATGTCTCTCTATGCAGCTATTAAAGGAGAAGTAATTAGGCTCTCTAATCAGGTTGATTCTCAAAAATCCTTAAATAGGTTGTCAGTTCAGGATCTAACAAACAGGCTTCATTATGTCTTTAGATGATAATAAAGACTTTGAAGACAGTTTTCCTGAGTTTGGTGCCATTGGTTTCGTTCGGTGGCATTCATCTCATTGTCGGATAAAAGTCCCACAAAATTGGAAGCAGCATCTCCAAAATGCCCTAAATAGTGGTGAAGGGAATGTTAAACACGAATTCAAACAAACAAAACCTGTTCTACCTTACATTTCCTACAAAACAATTGTTTTCTGTCATCCTTGTCTGATCTACAGTTTATCACTTTGTATTCCAGACCTTGTATCCTGTACACTGTTTGCATAAAATCCAGGCCTTTATCCAAAAATGAAAATATAAATTATGGGAACTCAAAAGGAATCGCCTCATTGAGTACCCACAATCTATGCTTCAATCTAAATTAACCCATTTAGTACCAGAAAACCCAGAGGTACCCTAGCAAATAGTGCAGTCCCAGATCAGACGCCACAGAACACGGAATCTGATCACTGTTTGCAAAATGTTCAGCCATTTTCCTAATAAATTTTGAGGAAAACACAACCTGGCAGCCCTAAATTTTGAAATGGTCTCCTGGTAATATAAGGAGGAAGATTCCATTTGGTACAAAAAGGGTAAAGAAAAATATCACAAAATACCATGTGAAATGCCATGAAATATTACCTAAAATTGTCAAGATGTGTTAACGTAATGATTGGTTAAATGATATTGATAGGCATTAGTTAATGAAGAAAAGAAAAGAAACAAGTAATCAACAAACGTTCAAGTCCACTTGAAAACAGCTATCTTCAAAATGTTTGGCACAAATGTTATTCTTTGCATAAACAAATGTCTTGATGTTAGGATTCTCTGTTCCAAGATTATGAATCCATTTTTTTTACATAACTCTCTATTTTTCTAAGGGTCAGGGATAGCAAAACATCTAATTTTTGTCCAGTATTTGGCCTAACAAGAAGGCATTTTTATAATTTTAAAGTTCACTTTCTCCTCTAAAATCCTCAGCTGCTAAAGTTAGCTGTCAGAACATGAACTGAACAGTTTTCTTGAGGTCACTGCAGAAGCTATAGTCTGTAAAAATGTCTGATACCCTATAAACAACTTTAATGAGCCATTACAATTAATTAGAGCAACAGTTTAGGAGAGGAATATGATTTTATCATTCCTCAATGGTGTTATTGTAAAATGGACCTGAGAAAAAAAAATGGTGGTCATTCACTTTAAGCTGGAAGGTTTTTACATAAGGTTAATCTAGAATGCGAAATGAAAAGTTAACCTAGAATGCGAAATGAAAAAGTTTATCTAGAATCCGAAATGAAAGAAACATTAAATGTAGGCATTACAAGTAGTTGTAATCGGACATTTTGGTTTTTATGTCCCATTGAGAGAAAATTTGGAAGTCCTTATTTGTAATATGTGACTGTTCTGCACGTACATATTAAATGACAAATTATTACAACATGCACGTGATAAGTTTTGTCATTTTACTTTCCAGTCAAGGCACTACACTTACTGTGTGCGGAGCATAGACTCAAGCTTTTTGTAAAAGCTAATACTTGTATCCCTTCACGTTGTCTTTGGAAACCGCAATTATGACACTGATTATGAGAAGTGCATGTACTGATCGAAGTTAATTGGATTGCTTGTTCATAATGCGTGACGCGACTTCGCGTTTGAACAGGCGCGAAAAAAAATTGCGAACGAATTACAGTCGTCTCGGGAAACTCTCATTTCGACATGTATCGGCGTCTCGGCAAACTACCACCACGACTTGAACAAGTTCGTGTAATCTATTCTTTGTTTCATTTTAAAACACATTTTTTCCAAAACATTTTGAATAAATAGATTACTCGTTATCGAACATTTTAATTAATATTCAATTAATATTCAGTTTTTTTTTCTTTAATTCATCTTAAATTTCGTGTAGTTTTATAAACTTTTAGAAGCAACATGTAGATACATGTATATATTTCATTAATGATCTCATAAACTGCATAATGTGAATTAAAAATCTTTATTTACCCCCCCCCCCCACCCCCTCCCCACACCCTGTCTTGAGAGACCACCCTTGTCTTGAGAGACCACTTTTTGTTCTTCGCAAAGGTGGTCTCCCAAGACAGCTTTGACTGTATTTTTTTTCTTATTTCTAGTCAAACCATAGATTGTAGGTGCCCATTTGAGTACTCACAATCTCTGTTTTTTAGCAAAATAAGGACAATAATGTATACCCATGTAAAACCCAAATTTCTCTATATAAAGTGAGTTTAGAGGGGTGTTCATTACACGGATGTGTTTACATGATGAAAATACCGGACTTATACGGACACGACCTTTCTCAGCTGTGCTGATAATCAAGGGGATTAACGCGTACAACTCAGAAAATTAATGGTTATCTCCTCAAGGCCTCAACTACCTAGCCATGAATACCTGGGTGACATCTAATCCATAGAAAAAGAAAAATATAAAAAGGGGGTAGTGTATTTCATTTTCTAAAAGGACCAAATTATTTTCATTTTTATTATTATATGGACGTGTTCACAATAAATTTGCAATTTTACTCCCGCTGGCAAAGAAAAGAAATAACAATTTACAAAAAAGTTATGAAAATAAGTTCATCAGTTTTTTTTTTGTTGTTGTTGTTTTTTTTTTTTTTTTTTTTTTTTTTTTTTGTTGTTTTTTTTCGCTTCATTCAGTAGTTTTACTATATATTCTATACATTTAGAGGGTGTTTCCAAATATATGTAAAAAGTATCAAAATGTTGTTCATAAAATTCCATTAAAAATACATGTGGATCTTCAAAATATAATGAAAAATCATGAGCCGCTGGCACAGAAAAGATTTTCTTATTAGTTTTTTTTTTATTTTATTGGGAGATAATTATCAAGTTCCTACATAAATCTATGTATTAACTTTAACCGACTGCAGTTACCTGGATGTCCGTTAAATTCGACATGAAGCTTTTGCGACCTCTGTGTTATGCAGGCAGATCTTAGTCTCACATATGTTGGGTTTTCTCATTACTCTCTGATTCTGTCTGGGTGCAACATAATACACAGACATAATATCATGTGCTTTCAAGTCGGGCCAGGATCAGTCAATCTTACAGAAAAAAATCCGCTATTAAGACCACCTAAATTTAAGACTAATTCTGCTTTTAAAAGCTTACATAGTGGGTTTTAGTTATTCTTTCTTTGTGTTTTCTACACCTAGTGTATCCTATTAAGTGACCAGCCCCCGCCCATCGGGGCTTGAAGAAATAGATGGGCTGCATTATGCCTCCACGCAGAGCTGAAACTGACCCGCACACGAGTACTGGTAAACCGCTTAGAGGCTCTAAGCCTGCCCAGGCAATGCGGTGCGAGTCGACCCGTGCTGAATATAAACCCTATTGGTTTCATTGGGCAGCAGGGCTTGATTTGTCATAACATATGCCATAAAAGAAGATTTAGTCCTGTTTCGTATTTAGGATTCAACAATCTAGTGATTTCCATTACTCAAACACACCTATACAAATACATTGCCAATTTTTGGGCCAAAAATTAGAAATTTTAAGATGAAAAATTGTGATATTTTCTTATTTCTGCTGAAAACATAGATAGCAGGGACTCGATAGAACCGCCTCGACGAGGCGGTTCTATCGAGTACCCACAATCTATGTTTTGAGCAGAAATAAGAAAAATAATGTATACCCCCTTTAACCCCAGTTTTACTTTATAAAAGTGGGGTTCAAGGGGGTCAAATTTATATAGGCGTCTTTTCGTGATGTATTCATGACACATGTCTTTTTCTCGTCTTCAAGTTAATCCATATTGGATTTCTTGAATAATATTTCTTGAATAAAACCTTCATAAATCTTTACAACAAAAGTGCATATTGCATTATACACTTAGTCAATTATTACCATATGAATTACCATTCATAAGAGATTTACATTGTGCAGTATGCAGCAGATGTAAAATTACAAATTTTATCTGCCAAGAAAAGGCCTGTGATCCAGACCTTCAAAAGGTATGTGAGGAACAAAAGCAAGCACTACACTTAAGTTAGAAGATGGGCCCGTTACATGTTTTTACAGGCCAATCTTCTACGACTCCATGCCCTATTGTCATCGGCCTACGGCAACGGGCAATGAAATAACTGTACCGGTATATTATAACACGCATAACACAGAAATTCCATGATTTCTAATAGACATAAACTTGGTTTTTACCTTTTTTTAGAGAAGAAATATTTCCTCTTAGCTGGAGAAATAAATCTCTTTGGCTGGAACTACTTCTTGTAAAAGACATTTGATACTGCTTTTGCAATGAAATTGTTATAAGTTTCAGTCACGTAGATGTCAGTTGCTGAGAAGTTATCAACAGATGTTCAGAATGTGTGACATTCGTTTTTTTATGCAACGTCAAAACAAAGACTTAAAGGTCATGGGCAGGTTTGGAATATTGTTAAATCAACCTTTTTTGCAATTTGTATCACCTTGTCAAGTATAAACTTAATTCACACTTGGTAGGTTTGGAGAATATTAGATCTATAATCATTAACACGAAACTTGTAAATTTCGAGTCGCCGACGCCGCCATCAACCGTATAAATTTAATCTGCCACAATATTACACTTGCACATTCGATGTAATATATAAAGGATCTTACATGAGTGCTCATGTTTTATTGAATTTATTGAACGGGTTGAGGAAAAGGGATAAAATGCGAGGCTTTGCCGAGCATTTTATCCCTTTTCCTCAACGAGTTTAATAAAATCAATAATACATGAGCACGAATGCAAGATTCTATTTATCATATGACATTAATAACGCATTTTATTCACGTTTGTTTACAAGAATGTCAATATTCCGCCGTTAGTAAACACGACGTCGTTAAGGACGTCGTACATGAAACGTTACGGGACGTATCTACCTAATTTGCATATTTAATCCACTAGTGAATTATCGAAAATATTACATGGCGTTATTACACTCTCGGATGCGACGACATATGATAAATATATTTATTTGGTTCAATGAAAAAATGTTCACAGTTTCTTTCAAAGGTCATAAATTCAACAAAATTAAAAAATCGTATTTTGCTAAAGAGTTGGTAAGTTCACCTTTACTCCGAACTTCACTTATTTGTTATGTATATGTACAGATAAATATATATTCAAATTAACCCGTTTGTATGCAGGAAACCCCTAAAGGGATACCTTGGCAAATAGTGCAGTGCGTCTGTTCAGGGCCTGCACTATTTGCTTACATAATTTTCTGTCAAAATGTAATAAAAACGAAAACATGGGCCTGGCACCCCTTATATGACAACTGGACTTGTCCAACGGTATAGTAATGGAAGATTCTACTAGTATACAATGGGTTAAAGTCGGTAGGGTAAACAGTAGGAAGATTGCAAAAAAAAAAAGCACTGTGTATATCTTTGATATCGCACGAAAAGTACTAAAACAATATTGGATACCCTGCAAATCATACCAAATTGAAATTCCCAAATTTCAAAAAAAAAAAACGACCGTGCTTTATCATCTATGATATGGAAGTAGGTAGATACGTACATGCAACCAACTTTATGAGTACATGAAACTCTATGAAGCTAAAGGCCAAGGTCATTCAGTGGTCTTCAGCTTAAGTCAAAAAGATTGAATATGTTTGAATATTGGTTTTCTTTTTTAAAGTTGTGAGGCGATTGAAGGCATTTAATACGTAGTCTTTACCGAGTTAGAAAATGAAACATCATTCAAACAGTCAAAGTGACATGTCCAAAATTGCCCGCACATCCATATGGTAAAGCCTTGGAAATTATCTTCTCTAGAAGCAGTTGGCAGATTGCATTAAAACGCGGCATATAGCATTTTGTAACTGTGTGCCTACTACCCAGTGTTTGATGATGAACATATGTTGACCTTGACCCCAGGTGATTCCAGGTGAGGAGGATTGAATGTGTTCAGACTTTAAAACTGGTGTGTTGTTTAAAGGTATACAGCATACGGGGCTACATTGGATGAGAGATGAAAATATATTCAAACGGTCGAGGTCATGGCTGCTGTGTCAATATATGACTGGAGACGTTAAGAAGTCTCTTATTTCAGAACCAGTTAAATTGTATAAAAACTATAAGAAATACTAAACGTAAAGTCACTCAGATGGTGATCATGCTCGGTGCTCAGGAGAGCGATCCATAAAAGATAGTGTAAAACTGAAACGAATTTGAAATTATGGTTTGTATCAAGATAAACTGAAATGCAAAATAGATAAACCAAATACGAGTTATAAATAAACAAGAACGACTTTAAGTTTAATAAATATTTGTTCATTAGTGTTTATCGTGTAATATATCAACTAAATGAGGATGTTGCATGACATGACTTAAACTAATTAATATGAAAACCGATACGGGTTCTGAACAAATGTGATGTAACAGTGCTTTCATGTCTCCATTTTATATCAATTACATTACTCATTACAAATTTCATATCGCCATATTATCACAAGTAACATACATTACTTGTTACAGTCACATCGGAAACGTTTTGATGATGTTGCAATTTGCAGTTCGGAAAAGATGATGCAAAACATATTAATATTTGAGCCCCGCCAAGCGAATTTGTGTCTTCGAGCATTCCGTCATGACAAATTTTAACTGCGCATGCTCAGCTATTCAGAGGGGCCAGGGATATGGCTTTCTGTCTGAATGTTCCTCTTGATACACTGCTTGTATGAGCGAGCAGCGAAGGTTCTGGCGAGACTGCGCGGATGCGCAGGCTCGCCTGAACCTTCGCTGCTCGCACAGGCGATAAGTACCAAAATCGCTTGACGGGGCCCATATAATGTTATTAATCAAGTAATTTCGTATTGGCGCAGGTACAGGTCCGAGGTCTGCTGCATTGGTCCGAGGCCGAAGGTCGAGGGCCAATGCAGCTTACCGAGGACCTGTAACTGGGTCAATGTGAAATGACTTGATAAATGACAATTTTATTAATTGACACAATTAAAAAAAAAAAAACATGATTATTGATTTTTTTACCTCAGTTGACCACAGTTAATATTGGTTGACCTTATGTTAATACGGATGACCTCCAATCAATACAGGATAGTCAATTAATAATATAATGTTATTAATCAAGTCGTTTCGTATTGGCGCAAGTACAGGTCCGAGGTCTGCTGCATTGGTCCGAGGCCGAAGGTCGAGGGCCAATGCAGCTGACCGAGGACCTGTAACTGGGTCAGTGTGAAATGACTTGATAAATGACAATTTTATTAATTGACAAAATTAAAAAAAAAACATGATTATTGATTTTTTGACCACAGTTAATATTGGTTGACCTGGTGTTAATACGGATGACCTCCAATCAATACAGGATAGTCAATTAATAATAATAAAAAAAGATCACATGTGTGGTGAAAATTTATACGATCTCCAAATGATATTTTTGTAATTTCTATGACGGAAATGGACACTTTGTAAAATATCTAAATGAACCATCAATCTACTGAACGTTTACAAAAATGGTACATTCCTTATGCACCTGCATGTTGCTAATTGAGCTCGAAAATGATTTGTAAGTTTCGCAAAGATAATAATAAACAAAAGTTTCTAAAGACACAACATTGATGGAAAATAATGTATCGTATGACGGCGCGTCTGAGAATGTAGTAACGCCATGTATTAAATTCAGTTATCCAATAGTGGATTAAATATGCAAATTACTTAGATATACGTCCCGTTACATTACACGAATGGCCTCCTTCACAACGTCGCGTTTACTAATGGCGGTAATCTGGCATTTTTGTACAAAAATGGAGAATTGAATGCGTTTTAAATGTCATATGATGAATAGAATCTTGCATTCGTGCTCATGTAATATTGAATTTATTAAACCACAGGAGCTTGAAGTTATGTCCATTAGTAATTCATAAGGTTCAAAATCGAAAGTGACACTAACTTTGACTAAGCCATTTGGTAAGAAATGGCCAGGAGTGAAACGACCCGTGTCGGAGCCATACCGAGTCTGACTACCGCAACGCGCAGCGAATGTTGCACGGCAATGTCATAAACGTCAAAATATTCGATGTAAAATAAAAATGGAGGGCTGTCAAGCAGAAAGGTGCATAACTAGCGCTGATGAGACAAAACCTACGTGTTTTTGCACTGGCACCGCTTTGCCTGGGCAGGCTTAGATCCTCAAAGCGGTTTATACCAGTAGGCCTACTCATGTGCGGTCGTTTCAGCTCTGCGTTGAAGCATCATGCAGCGCAATCTATTTTTTCAAGTCCCGATGGGTGGGGGCCGGAAGGCATGTAGTACAAAAAGACAGGCCCAACCCTATTTGTTTTTAAAATAAAATAATAAAAAAGTTTCTCGTACCTACCGACCTTTTTCAGCATGTTAGTAGAAACACAGCTATTTTTTTTACGCCTGATAGACACTATACCAGAGTGTATCTTATAGCGTGATAGTTCAGTGGTTAGTGCAATTGCCTCTGATGCTAGAGGTCCTGGGTTCGAGTCCCGGCAGCGACGTTAAAATTTCGGTGTCCGAACATGCTCCATTGGCATCATTAGCAGGGATGAATGTCATAAAATGCACAGTCCTTCGGATCCAGACGTTAACTGAAGGCCCCTGTGCAGGAAGAGCCCTCCCATTTGCAAGTCAAAGAACCCTACTATTGTGTAGGCTTTCATCATGCAAAACTGGAGTGTATGTTATATACACACCTGCCTAGCATGTCCGCGTGGGCGTATGGCAGTATAGAAAGAAAGAAAGAAAGAAAGGCTGCTCACGACGAAACTCTACGGACGGCCATCCTAGCTCGTTGAGCATGTCGCTACATCTCCGTTAACACAAAAATCAAACGATTACGGAGATGAAACAACGGTGAGGACTTGCTGAAATAACTAAAATGCTGGAGCTAAAGACTCCGGTATCGCATAAGTTACGGTTGTTCACCGTGGTTTGCAAACGTCACCATTGTGCAAACGCCATTATGATGTAGCCGGTGCGCTGGTAAACAACGACTCAGGAAAACCGTTTTGTGTTTTGAATTTCATTTTTCAAAACATTTTCCCGGATAAGACTTAGGTAAGGATTGCATTTAAATAATCCGACGAACACATAAAAATGACCTTTTTTATTTATTAATTAGTTTTATGTATTTGTTAAAATTGATTTTACCAAAGCCGTACGAAGAGATTTTTCTACCCGAGTGTACCGGAAACTGGACTCGGTATGGCTGTCGTCAACTTTGACAACATTTTAATCGTTGTTTATTGCGTCAGCATAATGTGTCAGAAAAAGTTATCCATTCCTCGAATCATAATTTGATACGTATTTTCACGGTACACAGTCGGTACTGGTCGAGAGTCTGTTGCTGAAGCATTTCAAAGGTGCAGCAAAAACCGTTTCACTCCTGGCCATTTCTTACGAAATGGTTTAGTGTCACTTTTGACTTTGAACCTTATGGACTACTTATGGACAGAACTTCAAGCTCCTGTGATTAAACTCGTTGTGGAAAAGGTGATGACAGTTACCTCTTGCAATTGCTTAATCAATGGCTTTGCAGAATCATCAACCTGATCTTCATGTCATTTTGCTTCAGGTTTTTAAACGTCTTTCAAAATACTGACTTCGGTTTGTTACAATAGAGAAATTTGTGACCTTTCTTGACGACCCCATCACTGTTTCAGCTGATTTGTGTTATTGCGCATGTATTAAAAAACGGGATAAAACTTGATGAATATCATACAATAATTACAATTTAATAAAGCTCTTTAAGTTCTGTTTTAGCAAATGATTTACGACCACCTTTTTCGGCATTATGACAGTTTTTATGTTTTACTTTTTTGCATATGTACCTTCCATTAAATGGTAATTCGGTTGTATCCGCTTTCTCTCGGACTGGTTTTCGGCACTGGAAAGCGTCATTGTCATAAAACGGGTCGAATCAAAGCACCCGGGATCCAGCAAAATATAAATGGCGAAAAGACACACATAGCAGACAGAAGCAATAACGTTTTCTTCGTATTTGTAAGTGTTTTGGCATTGATCATGAAATCAGTTTTGCGGTAATAGGGATATCATTTTAATCTATCTAATCTATCTTCTGATACTGCGTCGGTCACATTTGACCATTACCGCAGGTGTATATTACATACACTCCAGGTTTTGCAGGATGAAAGCCTACACAGTAATCATGTAATTACGGTAGGGATCTTTAACCTGCACAGGGGATGGTTCTCCCTGCACAGGGGCCTCCAGTTAACGTCCCGATCCGAAGGACGGTGCACTTTATGACATTCATCCCTGCAAATGATGCCAATGGAGCGTGTTCGGACACCGAAATTTTATCGCCGCTGCCGGGGATCGAACCCGGGACCTCTAGCATCAGAGGCAAGTGCACTAACCACTGAGCTATCACGTGTCATGGTAAAATGTTATGTTTCTACTGATAATGTAATCGGTCTTTCATCTTTGACCATTACTCGCAGCAGATTTGCAGGTGTACATTAAATACATACCAGGTTTGCAGGATGTCATGTAATTACAGTAGGGAGTTTTTAACCTGTACGGGGGGTTCTTGCATAGAGGGCTTCCAGTTAACATTCCGACCCGAAGGACAGTGCACTATGTGGCATTCATCCCTGCTAATGATGCCAGTGGAGCATGATCGGACACGAAAATTACCGCTTTTGGGGATCAAACCAGGGATGGGGGTTTCTTGCACCAGAGGCAGCATCCTAATTCCTTCGGATGGGGGACATTAACTTTTTCTGAGCTGGCTTGTACATAAGCTGTTAATCAGTGCAAAGTAATTTTATGTAAGAAAATGAAAACTGCCCTTTTTGAATAGGATGAAGTGATAGAATGAGAGTAGAAAAAAATTCACAGTCAGTCTCCATGAAAGTTTGTTTTTGATCCACAGGATAAAGTCAGTGACAGTGTGGAAACACACATCACATAAAAGAAGGAGAGCATAATGCAGCATCTGATCAGGGCCTACACTGTTTGCATAAAGTTCAGCCATTTTTTAAATACATTTTGAAGAGAAACACAACCTGGCATTCCTAAATTTAAAAAAAAAAATGGACTTGCGCTATTATATAAAGTGGAACACAGGCACTTGTTTCATAGAGGAAAACAATCTACCCTCTACCTTGAGACAGGCACTTGTTTAAGAGAAAAAAAATCTACCCTCTACCTTGAGAAGGTAGAGGGTAGATTTTTTTCTCTTTGAAACAAGTGCCTGTGAAGTGGAAGATTCGATTTTGTAAACAATAGGTAAAGAATGAAAACAGTACAATTTTTTTACTCTCCAGAGATTGGGGCCCCGGCGATAAAGACTTGGATTTATACATCAGGCTGCATGGTGCTTCCACGCAGAGCTGACGCTGACCACACATTGTACGAGTACTGGTATACCACTTAGAAGAACAAAGCCTGCACATGCAAAGTGGTGTATGTTAAACCCTCCAATGAATATAACGTTTTGGTTTCATTGGGTGGCAGGGCTTGAGATGTCATTTCATCTCAAATGTCGGGTAAACTCCCGCAAAATTTGGAAGCATCATCGCCAAAATAACCTCAATAGTGCTGATGGGGCATTAAACGTCAGTTCAAACAAACTCTCAAGAGGTTATGACCAATTCAGACCACGGTAAATAGAAGGAACTACTTTCATTTTGTTTACATGTTTTCACCATGTGATCAAGAGCAGCCATGTTTCTTCAACTCCAAGTACATGGAGGTGGCAAGATGAAAATTTGGTCAATTTTGTAATGGGAAAGAATTTTTGAAAATCATTGGTAGGTTTTGTTAGGAGAGGTTATACAAAGGACTGATTTGTGCTAAAACGAAACATTGGATGAAATGACAGCTCTGCAGTGACGTTTGAAATTTGACAATTTTCATCCTGATTGTTTTTGCCTTTTGAAAACTAAATGTTAGTAGCAATAGAGCTACATAAAGCCAAAAATTTTATGCTTTCATGGAATTAATCACAAAAAAAATCATATTAGTCATAATTTCTTTTTAAAACAATTTTAATCTTCACACTTGTCAAATTTTCAATACAGGTTGTCAGCCATTTTGTATAGTCTTAAATGTAGGCATGTAGTACAAGTAGTTGTAATCGGAAATTTCGTTTTTTATGTCCCATTGGTGAGAACATTTGGAAGTCCTTATTTGTAATCTCTGACTGTTCTACAAGTACATATTAACTGACAAATTATTACAACATGCACGTGATAAGTTTTGTCATTAGGTACTACACTTACTGTGTGCGGAGCGTAGACTCAAGCTTTTTGTAAAAGCTAATACTTGTATCCCTTCATGTTGTCTTTGGAAACCGAAATTATGACACTGATTATGAGAAGTGCATGTACTGATCGAAGTTAATTGGATTGCTTGTTCATAATGCGTGACGCGACTTCGCGTTTGAACAGGCGCGAAAAAAAATTGCGAACAAATTACAGTCGTCTCAGGAAACTGTCATTTCGACTTGTATCGGCGTCTCGGCAAACTACCACCACGTCTTGAACAAGTTCGTGTAATCTATTCTTTGTTTCATTTTAAAACACATTTTTTCCAAAACATTTTGAATTAATAGATTACTCGTTATTGAATATTTAAATTAATATTCAATCAATATTCAGTTTGTTTTTTCTTTAATTCATCTTAAATGTCATGTAGTTTTATAAATCTTAGAAGCAACATGTAGATACATGAATATATATCATTAATGATCTCATAAACTGCATAATGTGAATTAAAAAATCTTTATTTACCCCCTCCACACACACACACACACACACACACACACACACACACACACACACACACACTGTCTTGAGAGACCACGTGTCTTGTGAGACCACTTTTTGTTCTTCGCAAAGGTGGTCTCCCAAGACAGGTTTGACTGTATTTTTCTTATTTCTAATCAAACCATAGATTGTAGGTGCCCGTTTGAGTACTCACAATCTATATTTTTTAGCAAAATAAGGACAATAATGTATACCCATGTAAACCCTAGATTTCTCTATAGAAAGGGAGTTACACAGACGTGTTTACATGATGAAAAGCTTTTGAGACCTCTGCATTATGCAGGCAGATCTTAGTCTCACATATGTTGGATTTTCTCATTACCCTCTGATTCTGTCTGTGTACAACATAATAGACAAACAAAATATCATGTGCTTTCATGTCGGGCCAGGATCAGTTAATCGTACAGTAAAATTCAGCTATTAAGACCACTTAAATGTAAGACTAATTAATCTGCTTTTAAAAGCTTACTTAGAGGGTTTTAGTGATTCTTTCTTTGTAATTGTGGTTACATCTAGTGTCTCCTATTAAGGGACCACCTTTGAGACTGTTCAAAAGTGGTCTTCAGGGCCCCTTTTGAACAGTCTTCAAGACCACTTTTGAACAGTCCAGAAGGTGGCTTTAATACAGGAATTTATTGTATTATGTAATCCTAGTCAGAAGCTTCAGTTCTCTTCAAGAAAAGCTACGGTCATTGAAGTAGCTAAACCTCGAACAGTGTAAACCAGTTAGAAAGCAAGTACATGGATATGTTCATAACATATGCCATATTATCATATGACATCGCGTCTGAGAGTGTAATAACGCCATGTATTATTTTCGATTATCCACTAGTGTATTATACAAATTAGCTAGATACGTCCCGTAACGTTACATGTACGGCGTCCTTAACGACGTCGCATTTACTAATGGCGGAATATTGATATTTTTGTAAACAAACGTGAATAAAATGCGTTTTAAATGTCATATGATAAATAGAATCTTGCATTCGTGCTCATGTATTATTTAATTTATTAAACTCGTTGAGGCAAAGGGATAAAATGCTCGGCATAGCCTCGCATTTTATCCTTTTACCTCAACTCGTTTAATAAATTCAATAATACATGAACACTCATGTAAGATCCTCTATAAAGAACATTTAGTCCTGTTTCGTATTTAGGATTGAACAATCTAGTGATTGTCTATTTATGACACATGTCTTTTCTCGTCTTCAAGTTAATCCATATTGGATTTCTTGAATAATATTTCTTGAATAAAACCTTCATAAATCTTTACAACGAAAGTGCATATTGTATTATACACTTAGTCAATTATTACCATATGAATTACCATTGATAAGAGATTTACATCGTGCAGTATGCAGCAGATGTAAAATTACAAATTTTATTTGCAAAGAAAAGGCCTGTGATCCTGACTTTAAAAGGTAAGCATTACGAAAACACGCCTATACAAATACATTGCCAATTTTTTGGCCAAAGATTAGAAATTTTAAGATGAAAAATTGTGATATTTTTCTTATTTCTGCTCAAAACATAGATTGCGGGGACTCGATAGAACCGCCTCCTTGGGGCAGTTCTATCGAGTACCCACAATCTATGTTTTTGAGCAGAAATAAGAAAAATAATGTATAATACCCCCTTAAACCCCAGTTTTACTATATAAAAATGGGGTATGAGGGGGTCAAAATTATATAGGCGTGTTCTCGTGATGGTGAGTAACAAAAGCAAGCACTACACTTAAGTTAGAAGATGGGGCCGTTACATGTTTTTACAGGCCAACCTTGTACGACTCCATGCACTATTGTCCTCGGCCTACGGCAACGGGCAATGGTGCGTGGGATCGCCTCGGCTATCCCCCAAACGGCAATGAAATAACTGTATATTATAACACGCATAACTCAGAAATTCCATGATTTCTAATAGACATTAACTTGGTTTTTACCTTTTTTCTGAGAAGAAATATTTCCGCTTAGCCGGAGAAATAAATCTCTTTGGCTGGAACTACTTCTTGTAAAAGACACTTAATACTGCTTTTGCAAAGAAATTGTTATAAGTTTCAGTCACGTAGATGTCAGTTGCTGAGAAGTTATCAACAGATGTTCAGAATGTGTGACATTCGTTTTTTTATGCAACGTATAATCATAGACTTAAAGGCCATGGGCAGGTTTGGAATATTGCTAAATCAACCTTTTTTGCAATTTGTATCACCTTGTCAAGTATAAACTTAATTCACCCTTGGTAGGGTTTGGAGAATATTAGATCTATACTCATTAACACGAAACTTGTAAATTTCGAGTCGCCGACGCCCCCATCAACCGTAAAAATTTAATCTGCCACAATATTACACTAGCACATTCGATGTAATATATAGAGGATCTTACATGAGTGCTCATGTATTATTGAATTTATTAAACGAGTTGAGGAAAAGGGATAAAATGCTAGGCTTTGCCGAGCATTTTATCCCTTTTCCTCAACGAGTTTAATAAATTCAATAATACATGAGCACGAATGCAATATTCTATTTATCATATGACATTTATAACGCATTTTATTCACGTTTGTTTACAAAAAATGTCAATATTCCGCCGTTAGTAAACACGACGTCGTTTAGGACGTCGTACATGAAACGTTACGGGACGTATCTACCTAATTCTTCTTTCTTATGAATGTGTTCATTGCTCTTAAAGGAACTAATTTTTTATTTTTATTTGCCTTCACTGCAGCTGGTGTTGTGCCGTGTGGCGGCCGTAAAACGTCTCCCCGTACATCAACCATAGTGCAGTTTATATTTTACTTTTGGTCCTTTGAGATCAGCGTGAATATTCTGAGAAATCGGAAATGAATTATTGGTTTAGACTCATATTCTAAACAGATTTTTAATTATTTGGACCCCATTTTGATTTATATCAGTCTTTGAATCGACTGCCTATTCGAAATTCGCAAAATTGCAGTATGTTTCCTCTGGCTTTCTTTGCCGGATCATTACAGGGTCACTGATGAGGCTTTATTAGCCGAAACTACGTAGTATGGCCCATCTTCTTTCTTATGAATGTTTTCATTGCTCTTAAAGGAACTATTTTTTTATTTTTATTTGCATATTTAATCCACTAGTGGATTATCGAAAATATTACATGGCGTTATTACACTCTCGGACGCGACGTCATATGATAAATGTATTTATTTGGATCAACGAAAAAATGTTCACAGTTTCTTTCAAAGGTCATAAATTCAACAAAATTAAAAATTCGTATTTTGCTAAAGTGTTGGTAAGTTCACCTTTACTCCGAACTTCACTTATTTGTTATGTATTTGTACAGATAAATATACATTCAAATTAACCCGTTTGTATGCAGGAAACACCCTAAAGGGGTACCTTGGCAAAGAGTGCAGTGCGTCTGATCAGGGCCTGCACTATTTGCTTACATAATTTTCTGTCAAAATGTAATAAAAACGAAAACATGAGCCTGGCACCCCATATATGACAAATGGACTTGTCCAACGATATAGCAATGGAAGATTCTACTAGTATACAATGGATTAAAGTCGGTAGAGTAAACAGTAGGAAGATTGCAAAAAAGCACTGTGTATATCTTTGATATCGCACGAAAAGTACTAAAACAATATTGGATACCCTGCAAATCATACCAAATTGAAATTCCCAAATTTAAAAAAAAAATCGACCATGGTTTATCATCTGGGCCCCGTCAAGCGATTTTGGTACTTATCGCCTATGCGAGCAGAGAAGGTTCAGGCGAGCCTGCGCATCCGCGCAGTCTCGCCAGAACCTTCGCTGCTCGCTCATACAAGCAGTGAATCAAGAGGAACATTCAGACAGAAAGCCATATCCCTGGCCTCTCTGAATGGCTGGGCATGCGCAGTTAAAATTTGTCATGACGGAATGCTCGAAGACACAAATTCGCTTGGCGGGGCTTATCTATGATATGGAAGTATGTAGATACGTACATGCAACCAACTTTATGAGTACATGAAACTCTATGAAGCCAAAGGCCAAGGTCATTCAGTGGTCTTCAGCTTAAGTCACAAAGATTGAACATGTTTGAATATTGGTTTTCTTTTTTAAAATTGTGAGGCGATTGAAGGCATTTAATACTTAGTCTTTACCGAGTTAGAAAATGAAAACATCACTCAAATAGTCAAAGTCACATGTCCAAAATTGCCCGCACATCCATATGGTAAAGCCTTAGAAATCATCTTCTCTAGAAGCAGTTGGCAGATTGCATTAAAACGCGGCATATAGCATTTTGTAACTGTGTGCCTACTACTCAGTGTTTGATGATGAACATATGTTGACCTTGACCCCAGGTGATTCCAGGTGAGGAGGATTGACTTTAAAACTGGTGTGCTGTTTAAAAGTATACAGCATACGTGGCTACATTGGATGAGAGATGAAAATATATACGGTCAAGGTGATGGCTGCTGTGTCAATATATAACTGGAGACGTTAAGAAGTCTCTTATTTCAGAACCAGTTAAATTGTATAAAAACTAAAAGAAATACTAAACGTAAAGTCACTCAGATGGTGATCATGCTCGGTGCTCAGGAGAGCGATCTTTAAAAGATAGTGTTAAACTGAAATGAATTTGAAATTATGGTTTGTATCAAGATAATCTGAAACACAAAACAGATAAACCAAATACTAGTTATAAATAAACAAGAACGACTTTAAGTTTAATAAATATTTGTTCATTAGTGTTTATCGTGTAATATATCAACTGAATGAGGATGTTGCATGACATGATTTAAACTAATTAATATGAAAACCGATACGGGTTCTGAACAAATGTGGTGTAACAGTGCTTTCATGTCTCCATTTTATATCAATTACATTACTCATTACAAATTTCATATCGCCATATTATCACAAGTAACATACATGTAGTGCTTGTTACAGTCACATCGGAAACGTTTTGATGATGTTGCAATTTGCAGTGCGGAAAAGATGATACAAAACATTAATATATGAGCCCCGCCAAGCGAATTTGTGTCTTCGAGCATTCCGTC
The DNA here is from genome assembly GCA_963580285.1 of Lucinisca nassula. Lineage (NCBI taxonomy): Eukaryota > Metazoa > Mollusca > Bivalvia > Lucinida > Lucinidae > Lucinisca > Lucinisca nassula. The sequence continues at coordinate 74,021,989 of OY757011.1, read as the reverse complement.
ATGACAAATTTTAACTGCGAATGCCCAGCTATTCAGAGGGGCCAGGGATATGGCTTTCTGTCCGAAGGTTCCTCTTGATACACTGCTTGTATGAGCGAGCAGCGAAGGTTCTTGCGTGACTGCGCGGATGCACAGGCTCGCCTGAACCTTCGCTGCTCGCATAGGCGATAAGTACCAAAATCGCTTGACGGGGCCCATATAATGTTATTAACAAAGTCATTTCGTATTGGTGCAGGTACAGGTCCGACGTCTGCTGCATTGGTCCGAGGCCGAAGGTCGAGGGCCAATGCAGCTCACCGAGGACCTGTAACTGGGTCAATGTGAAATGACTTGATAAATGACGATTTTATTAATTTACCCGATTAAAAAAATATATGATTGTTGATTTTTTGACCTCAGTTGACCACAGTTAATATTGGTTGACCTGGTGTTAATACGGATGACCTCCAATCAATACGGGATAGTCAATTAATAAAAAAAAAGATCGCATATGTGGTGAAAATTTATACAATCTCCAAATGATATTTTTTATATTTTCTGTGACGGAAATGGACACTTCTGTTAAAATATCTAAATGAACCATCAATCTACTGAACGATTACAAAAATGGTACATTCCTTATGCACCTGCATGTTGCTAATTGAGCTCGAAAATGATTTGGAAGTTTCACAAAGATAACAAACAAAATGTACTAAACAAACAACATTAATGGAAAATAATGTATCGTATGACGCCGCGTCTGAGAATGTAATAACGCCATGTATTGAATTCGGTAATCCACTAGTTGATTAAATATGCAAATTACTTCGATACGTCCCGTAACATTACACGAATGGCGTCCTTAACAACGTCGCGTTTACTAATGGCGGAAATCTGGTATTTTTGTACAAAAATGGAGAATTAAATGCGTTTTAAATATTATATGATGGATAGAATCTTGCATTCGTGCTTATGTATTATTGAATTTATTAAACTCGTTGTGGAAAAGGGATAAAATGCTCGACAAAGGCTCGCATTTTATCCCTTTTCCTCAACTCGTTAATTAATTCAACACTACACGATCACTCATGTAAAATCCTCTATATTAAATGAAAAAGAAAGTTCGTGTTCAGACGATCAATCTTTTTAAGTTCAACAGTATCGAGTTCGATCCTGAGAATTCAACTCAGATATCCACACGTATAGTAGTCGCAGATCAGATTGACTAGGCGGAGCTATTCAGGTGTTGTGAATTTTATGTCAAATTCGCTGAGTCCACCAAACGATTCGGTAGAGTGCCTTTCGCATGCTTTTCGCAAGCGGACCAAATGGCCATATACGCCCTAGATTTGTTTATGTTAGAGTTGAAATCACAGAGGCGGATGACTTGGTTTACTTTTCTGTGAATAGAACAATCCAAAGGCAGATGCTAACGATAGCTCCGCCTAGTCAATCTTATCTGCGACTAGTATACCAAAATGACAAATTCAACTTTACCATCCGCCGAATTTGACAAAATATTGTCCAATAATGTATCTACATTGTAAGTCAAATCAAATTCGAATTCAACAATGTCTTGCTGACAAAGATTGATTGTGTGCTTATATTTACATTTTCACTGCATTTTCAAAAAAAAAAAATCCTTTAGTTTATAGATTGAATCTACTGACTCACGCGACACCACATGATCATTCAGTAACATCAAAAATAAACCATGTTCTTTAATATTATTGGACGGAGGCGACGCTATGATGTCTACGACGCTCTTCCGCTGTTAACCCTTTTTGTACCATATGGATTATTCCTTCTTATATATAGCTTGAGTCCATTTCAAATTTAGGGGTTTCAGGTTGTGTTTTCATCAAAATTTATTTGAAAAATGACTGAACTTTTAGCAAACAGTGGAAGCCCTGTTCAGCCTTAAACCAGTTGTTGTAAGATTAAAGAAAAGTAAATATAAGTAATATTGATTATTTATGCAACATTCTCAAAAAGATGAACAACACCGGGTTCACTTTCTTTGCTGGGTATCCGATGTTGTTCATACTTTAATGAAATTTAAATATGCAACTTTAATGTGCATATCTTCCTTTCTTCTCCATGCGAATAAACTTGTTTTAAGTTTTTAATAATGAAACTGTAATTGAATTGGGGAAAAGAGTTTAATATTTATAACTCCGGAACTGAAGCCCCTTCCCTTCCTCTCCCCCTCTATTTTTTTCTTCTGGTTGTTCCTTTGCAGTTATTTACAAGTATACCGGATATGTAGTTTGATGTAAGTCTTATTTTTTGTTTTGTTTGTATCTCCATGTCTCTAACCCTTTTCATTAGATGAATCTTTCCATGTTTGCCTGGATTTTTTTTCATTCTTAATAATCTTAAATTCTTCCAATCCTAGTGTCTCAATAATGAGCTTTCAATACGTTTCCGGAGAGCTGATCGGGCATTTTTATTCAAATATTCAATGCTTGAGTTCTAATCTGTAAAAGTTCAACAATGCCTTGAGAATACATCGTTTATTGATGACGGCATCTCTTGTCATTTTTCGCTACATCAGTCTTGACTTTTACATGTTTTCCCCACATGATGAGAAAATGCATAGTATGTCTCTCCAGACGATTAAATTCGACCTTGCTTGTTTGTCGGCCACAGAAACTTGTCAACTGTTTTACCTTAGGTGAAAGAATTGCTGCTTAACCAATTTATTATAATAGTCTCTTGGACCGATAATTTTTAATTATAGGGGTGTCTGGTGTGGTGTGGTATGGTTTGCAAAAATGCTTGAGCTGTAAGCAAACTGGGAAGATCCTGATCGTACGATGCGTTCTGTGGCGTCTTATCAGGATCGACATTGTTTTTCAGTGTCCCATTATAGTGTGATTTTAAAGTAAATAGCACCCTTTTCTGTGTAATGTCCCAATATTCATGTCATGTACAGACATCCTGATCAGCGGCCAACTAAAGTCAATATTGCCCTTATAGAAGACTGGCAATGAGATAATAGAATGCCCTCGAAACATTCGTTACATGATAATTGAATAATACTATCGTAGATTACTAACTTTACAGATACATTGACTTCTTGCGGGGCTCGTTAGCTCAGTTGTATGTAGGGCTGGCTAATCGGAGCTGAATAGACAATCGATTATCAGTCATGTCATGGCGATCGATAATCGATTAGTAATCGCTAAGGTTTTTGTCTTAATTTTACCTGGCTGGCTTTCTATCTGAGCATGACTCTTACCATATGTTGATGTTTACCATATGTACCGGTATATTTGAACAGACGGGCCTGAGCAAACAGTGTAGACCCAGATGAGACGCCGCAAAATGCGGCGTCTCATCAGAGTCTGCACTGTTTGCCACTCATCCAGCTATTTTAGGCATAACTTTGGGTGGTAAATTGTACCTATCAAGTAATCGATTAAAAGCAAATCAGCAGTGATAATCATTTTTGTGGAATTAATCGATCGATTAATCGATTATACGATTACTCGTGTCTGCCTTAGTTACGATTCGATAAGTACTAAGCCGGCAACATTCTTTCATGGAGATTGATCATGAAATCTTTTCTACGGTCATTCTCTCCCTTCCGCGGATTCAAGAAGGACAGTTCTCTGTTTCTGGAGAAAGAATGTACAGTGTACTGGTAAACCGATTACGTATAAACCTGGCCAGGAAAGTGCTGGTAGGTAAACTTACCAGCTCGATATGTCCTAAATAGTGTGGGCTGGGCAGTTAAACGCCAAGATAACATTGACATTGGAGTTTCAAATTGATCACTTAAAGAAGCCTAGGGCTCTGGTTGCATATCTGGGATCTCAAGGCTGCTGATACATAGCTGATTACACTCTTCTGGAGTCCATGTCTGTTGGTCTGAACATTGATATTTGCCATTTGTCTATGGCTTAATGATTTTGGATTAGCGCTTTGGTACTACGACCTAAACTACTTTCATTGAGATTGATCATGAAAATAGTAGTATGATAAGTGAACTCAGGATAAGCCACAAGCAACGAACATGGAAAACGCCATCTGAAGCCAGCAAAAGGAGAAGGAGCCATGGAGAAGCAAAATACTACCACAGCGGGAAATGGAACGGAACTGTGATTTATTCTGCAATAAATGATCGAGAAGACGAGCAGGACGCAAAAACCCGCCGTTTCTTTAGGCACCTCGTACATTCTTTGCCGTTAGAGGGTGCAATTGCATTATATCGCTTCTAAAAAGTTGCGAAAGGGCGTAAATGCAGACACGTCGGTGTAAAACGAAATTTCCGAGCCGTAAAACCGCCGATTTACCTCCCCAAAAGACAATTTTGAATACAGTTATGCCTTAAGTAACAAAGGTACAAACAACAAGAGGCCCATGGGCCACAATGCTCACCAGAACTCAGGCGAACACTGCCCACTGGCAGCCATGTATGGTTTCAGGTTTTAATTTATTGATTATAAAGTCTCCCAAACAAACCCCCATTTCAAAATGAGCACCCATGTGGACTCTGTATCTGAAATATTAGGCCTTTTATGAGGAGGAAGGATGAGACATGGACCCAACAGAGCCCTGAATGGTATCACTGAATCCATGTTATCATAAGGCACATGAATATATATATGGTTTAGGGGTTGGGATGTGTACTGTTCCTGAGATATAAGGCCTTTAAAGCTGCGAAGGGGTTGGAGCATAGCCCTGGCAGACCCCAGGGAAAGCCAAGATTGTTGTCGCTGAATGTGTCTTATAATAAGGACCAAGAAAATATATTGTTTAGGGGTGGGGATATGAACAGTTTCCAAGATATGATGCCCTCTTATGAAATGATGAGGAGAGGAATGGCCCCTGTGGACCACCAAGTTTGTGTGACTGAATGTGTCTAATCATAAGAAACAATAATATATATGATTATGAGGTGGGGATCTTAATGGTGTCTGAGATATATGGCCTTTTATGAAGTAGAGGCATGGGCCATGGCATCAGCATGTTGCCCTAGCACATAGACGCATTGATGTGAGTGAATGAGTCTTATTATAGGGAACACAAATATACATATTTTAGGGGTGGGGATCTGAACAGTTTCTGAGATATATTGCATTTTATGAAGTGGAAGGGTGGGGCATAGCCCCAGCACACCCCCAGAGACCCCTAGGTTGGTACCACTGAATGTGTCTCATCATAAGGAACAAGAATATATACTCACCGGAAATAGAAACTATACACTAATTTTCAAGTTATCACTGGCAAAACATTTTAATGACATTTGAATTCCAATTATATAAAGTATCATCAGTGGCATGTCTGCTTTATCGAATAAAATGTTTAATGATAGCTACGATTTAACGGGTAAAGCCAAATGTTCAAAGCAAGGGTCCAAATCTTGCTGTTCAAGTTTCCATTGAGTCAAACATTTTGTGGCGCGAATGTGATTCCTATTTTTACCAGTTATTACTCATCATCTAAATTTGGGAATATTGTTTTCAAAATGAAAATATACACCATGGTTGAAAAGTTGTCGACCTTTAAAGATTGGACCAAACCACCGGAAGTGAGCGAAAAGTATGGCATTTCTGATTGCGGTTTTTGCTTGAATCAATATTTAAGACACATCTGGAAATGCTAAAACGATTGAAGGCACTTTTGGGTCGATTTTTGGCTTGTAACATTATTTTGAATATTTCGCTGAAAAAAGCAGTTTTTGAGATTTCAATAAAATGTTTGTCTCTCGATAATTTTTAGATTTTATGTTATTTTTTTATTCTTTGCTTTTAACTTTTTACCTAAACGGAAAAATGTTGAAGTCAGAATTCGATTACAAACAATTTATGTGAAAAATGCACTTTTTTACATTTTCCAGAAAAACTGTTATTTTGATCACCAAATTTTCTTTAAATTGTTACATGATTCATGTCTATTGTTAGTCAAATCCTTAATCACTAATTTTTAACTGAATTATCCCCTTGTTTTGTCAGGCGAGACAATTTTAACAGTGTATAGTTTCTATTTCCGGTCAGTATATATGGTTTAGGGGTGGGGGTTCTGAATGGTTTCTGAGATATTGAGCCTTTTATGAAGTGGAGGGGGTTGGGCATGGCCCGGGCACATCCCAGAGGACCCCCAGGTTGGTTTCAATGAATGCGTCTTATCATATGAAACAAGAATATATATGGTTTTGGGATGGGGATCTGAATGGTTTCCGAGACGTATCACCTTTTATGAAGTGGAGTTGTGGGGCACAGCCCCCGTGCGGCCCGGGAGACCCTTAGATTGGTATCACTGAATGCGTCTTATCATAAGTAACAAGAATTTATATGCTTTAGGGGTGGGGATCTGAACGGTTTCTGAGATATTGGGCTTTTACTAAGTGCAGGGGGTGGGGCATAGCCCTGGCACATCCTAGGGGACCCCCAGATTGGTGTCACTGAATGCGTCTTTTCATAAGAAACAAGAATATACATGGTTTTGGGGTGGGGATCTGAAGGGTTTCCGAGATATATCACCTTTTATGAAGTGGAAGGTTGGGGCATAGCCCTGGTGCGGCCTGGGAGATCCTAAGGTTGATATCACTGAATGCATCTTAACATAAGGAACAAGAATTTATATGGTTTAGGGGTGGGGATCTGAACGGTTTCTGAGATATTGGGCCTTTTATGAAGTGGAGGGGTCGGGCATAGCCCCCGTGCGGCAAGGGAGACCCTAAGGTTGGTATCACTGAATGCGTCTTATCATAAGGAACAAGAATTTAAATGGTTTAGGGGTGGGGATCTGAACGGTTTCTGAGATATTCAGCCTTTTACGAAGTGGAGGGGGTGGGGCATAAGCCCCGCCACATCCTAGGGGACCCTCAGATTGGTGTCACTGAATGCGTCTTATCATAAGAAACAAGAATATATATAGTTTAGGGGTGGGGATCTGAATGGTTTCTGAGATATATGGCATTTATGAAGTGGAAGGGTGGGGCATGGCCCCAGCGCACCCCAGAGAGACCTCAATGTTGGTATCACTGAATTGTCTTATCATAAGGAACAAGAATATATATGGTTTAGGGGTGGGGATCTCAATGGTTTCTGAGATAAATGGCATTTTATGAAGTGGAGGGGGTGGGGCATGTCCCCGGCACATCCCGGGGGGACCCCAAGGTTGGTGTCACTTAATGCATCTTAGCATAAGGAACAAGAATATATATAGTTTAGGGGTGGGGATCTGAATGGTTTCTGAGATAAATGGCATTTTATGAAATAGAGGGGGGCAGGGCATGTCCCCGGCACATCCCGGGGGACCCCCAGGTTGGTGTCACTTAATGCATCTTATCATAAGGAACAAGAATATATATGGTTTAGGGGTTGGGATCTGTAAGGTTTCTGAGATATAAGGCATTTTATGAAGTGGAGGGGACGGGGCATGGCCCCGGCACAACCTAGGGGACCCCCAGGTTGACATAAAAGCATATGGCTGAGAGAAGTTTACTCAAGGAACATGTTTATGTAAGTTTTGTAAAAATATCTGCAATGACTTGGCAGTAAATGCCATTTTTCTGTTTTCCCCATTATAAGTCAATGGAAACTCTAAGTTGCCATAGCAACAAAACTAAAAGGCCAAATTTCATAAAAAAACACAAAACCTGTAAAGGCAAATATGGTGAATATTTTCATAAAGTCTCAGCCTCCTAGAGCATATGGTTTCTGAGGAGATGATTTTTTAAGTATTTTTGGTCTATTTTTTGCATTTTGGTTTCCATGGCAACCAATAAAAATGAGCAGAAAGCTTAAAATCATACAGCAGATAGTAGATTGCCTATGGAACATTTCTATGAAAGTTTTCTCAAAATATCTGCAGAGGCTTGGCAGTAAATGCCATTTTTCAATTTTCCCCATTATAAGTCTATGGAAACTACAAGTTGCCATAGCAACCAAACTAATGAGCCGATTTTGATAAAAAACACAAACTTTCAATCCCCCAGTCCAAGGATGCTACAGATAAAATTTGGGCCCAATCGGCCCAGTGGCTTCAGAGGAGATGTCGTTTGAAAGTGTTGACGCCAGACGACGACGACGACGACGACGGACAACTGCCTATCCTATAAGCTCCCCCGGAGCCTTCGGCTCTGGTGAGCTAAAAACACAAAATAACACATGCACAAACAACAGAATGACATTTACACATGATAAGAAACTGCAACAATATGACTGCCTTTGGACAGTAAGAGGAGAAATACCGTGTCGAGCTTCAACTCCAGAGTTTATGAATAGCTAACCACCGCCCCAATCAAATGTTTGCAGATTCAAACATTAGCAGCGCCATGAAAAAGCCTGATTCAACCGTTTGCGAATAACAAAGGTGCATTTCAGCCTGCGCTCCCGTGCGGTCTGATCAGCACATTTTGATTCGCTGTGTCGCCAGTACTGTATCTCTAGTTTTAATACCTAAAGACTCTGGCTAGCCTATGTGGCTGACTAGGCCTGTTTGTCTCTTATCTGGTCGTAAACGCTGTTGACAGGTTTTCTCGCGGCGGGGCTAACATAATAACCTGCTAGAGTGTATTCAACTCTATGGTAAGGATCATTGTCACCTTTCCGCTTATTAAATGGTAATGGCTCGTTACTAGGCGAAACAGGCGACACTTATCACCAGTAACTGCTCAGAAGATTTAACAACCCAGACGGATTCATTGCAATATTATGCTCTTGGGTTCAACAGTAACGTTTCTGCCTTTATTACACTACACCTACACTGCAGCTGGTGTGAAATACTGTGCGGTGGCGGTTGAAGGTCTCTCTATACTTTTTTATTTCGTTTAATTTGGGATGACTGAGCCTTTTCTGTTTTTTTTTGAAAACTGACTTCCGCCCATGTTTACGCTAGTGCGCGTAGGTTGTCTCAATGCAACCGTTATACTAATTTTCTATCAAAAAGGCCCTTTTTATAGCTTTATTCAATTGGGCCTAAACCTAATGAGTCGAAAGGAACAATAAACGCAAAGTATTTTTCTTCTATTATTTTGTCACTTTATTAGCTTGCCTGCACGAATTCACAGGGCGCTCTTGTTGTCACCTTGACGTCGACGCCAGCGTGGGCGTCACACTCACCTTTAGTGTTTTACAGTTGTTGCTTTTTTAAAAGCCCATCTCAGCAACCACTTCCAAGAACCTTTCCTTATTCGAAATATAATCATATAACATGCAAAAGTTCTATTCCATAGCACCGCATCACGCTAACATGCCTATACATCACGTGAGCAAGTCCGTGAAATGAACACCCCCTTACACCCCACTTTGTATAGAGAAAACTGGGGTTTACGGGGGTAAACATTATTTTTCATATTTTTGCTCCAAGACATAGGTTGTGGGTACTCGTTAGAGCCGCCTCAATGAGGCGGTTCTAACGAGCACCAACAACCTATGTTTGCAGTATAAATAAGAAAGATATCATGGGTTTTCATCCGAAAAATAGCCATTTTGGAGATGTGAAAAAATGCACTATGTCTTACGGGTGTGTTATCGTAATGATAATTTTGACCCCCTTGAACCCCACGTTTATATAGTAAAACTATCATTGTCTTAAGTTCTATTTTATAGGGGTAAACCTTATTTTCTTGTTTCTGCTCTAAAATATAGATTGTTGGTATTTGTTAGAACACCGCCTCGATGAGGTGGTTCTAACGAGCACCCACAATCTATATTTGGAGCAAAAATAAGAAAAATATCACAATTTTTCATCTTAAAATGTTCGTTTTTTTCGGCGGTAAAGTTTACAATGTATTTGTATAGTCATGTTCTCGTAATGAGTTTCCAGGGTCAGGCCCTGGAGGGGCGTTTTGGGGTCAAGAATTAGTGATCTTCTTTAAAGTTTTACAGCAAAGCTTGTTACGTTCCATTACGATAACACACCCATGCGACATAGTGCATTTTTTCACATCTTCAAAATGGCGTCTTTTCTGATGAAAATCCATGATAATTTTCTTATTTATACTGCCAACATAGGTTGTGGGTACTCGTTAGAACCGCCTCATTGAGGCGGTTCTAACGAGTACCCGCAACCTATGTTTTGGAGCAGAAATAAGGCAAATAGTGTTTACCCCCTTAAACCCCAGTTTTCTCTATATAAAGTGGGGTTTAGGGGGTGTTAATTTCACGGAGTTGTTCACGTAATGATATACCAGCTTCCACTGGTCAGAGCCCTTTCCTATTTGGAATATAATCACTCACATGATAGTGTATAGTTCTATTCCATAATACACGTTTCCAAGGCCAAACCCTGGAATGCAGCTTAGGTGTCAATTTTTTTCCGAAGTTGATATCACAACCATCACGGACTGGAACCCTATTCCATTTCAAGCAAAATGGTATATTAAGGTAAAGCTCTATTCCGGATTCTATCACATCGCGCCTATTTCGGCAATGAAAGGAACTGTGATTTATTCTGCACCAAAGTGTGTAAAAAAACGCCGTTTTATGACGTCGTTGTTTAATTGCTTGACGACGGACGGTGAAATGTTATTTTCTCGCATCAGAAACATTACAAAAGGACATAAATGTGTATGATACAGTCAAAAATATTGGCGGGGTTTCATACGACAATGGCGAAATGTTGGGAGAATTTGTTTCAAACAATATTTATTCATTTTCAATAAATAGGCAAGTTACAACAGTACAGTACTAATTGCATTGACAGGATTTGAGAACAAGCGAAACGCTTATGTGAATCATCTCCTGTTGCGAATGAATAGGTGTTGATGGCACGTTGTATAAATTCTTTTCATAAAATATTTTACATGGAGTATAACTTACCTCCAGTCTGTGATTTATTTCTCAACAAATCACTGCTAGAGTCTATATATTTTACAAATACAAGCTGCATTTCTTCAAGATAAATTGAATTATGGTGAAATATTTAGAGGCGTTCAACACCAGCCCTAGCGAAGAAAAAATAACCTATAAAGGCTAGGACTTACTCTACAGTCCCATGAGCATGAATAACGAATCGATCGTTTTTTGCAGACTGAGACAATGTATTAGATAAAGTATCCTTAAGCAAATCTGTTCTTGACAAGAATGATTAGACTGATGAGAGATATAACACGGTCTCATCTGAAACTGCGAAATGAAATTCTGTCAATTTGCAAAGGTTGTGCGACATATACATATATTTCCTTTACGAAAGAGCCAATGCAGTTTTTTTGTCTGCGAGTTCGCTGGTAACACATGTGGCTACTCTGTATTCCGTCTCAATTTTGATAGATTTACATCACGAAAATCTAGGTTTTGCTATCACATAAACAAGTCCGTGAAATGCACACCGCACTTAATATGTTCTAGAGAGGGTTATCCTTTGGAAGCAATGAATTCACCACAGAACTGGAAATATGGAGTGTACATGTTTTCTGGGCCAGACTAGCTAGTTTCGGCCAACTTTAACCAGTGATGCGAGTGGGGCCAAATCCCACTTTAAAAAAAACTGCGATTTACGGGGTGTACATTATTTTTCTTATTTCTGATCAGACATATGTTGTTTGTATTCGTTAGAACCGCCCCAATGAGGCGGTTCTAACGAGCTACAACAATCTATGTTTGCAGTGAAAACAAAAAATATATCATTGGTTTTTCACCAGAAAAGTAATCATTTTGAAGGTGTGAAAAATACAGTATATCGCACGGGTGTGTTAATGAGCTGCGAACAACAAAGGTGCAGATCATGCCGGTCAGCACCTTTGTGCTCGCTGTTAGGACAGTGCAATAGCTCATCTTTCTGTATGTAAAAATTCAAGACTCCTGCTAGTCTCTGTAGCTGAGCAGAGCGGTTTATGCCTCAACTGGGTCCGATGTTATGAAACTTTTTTTCATGCTCAACTCACTTGAGCATGAAATTTGAAATGCTCGTACTTATTAAAATACAAACAAATGATGCAATTTGTCTACTCCAATCAGCAAATAATATTGTTTGTCCTGCTCATAAATTTTAAAATGCCAACAATTGTTGGCATTTTAAAATTTATGAGCCGGACAAATTTCATGCTCAAGCTAGTTGAGCATGAATATAGTTTTATAACCTCAGACCCTGGTCGCAAACCCCAAAGACTAGTAGTGTCAGGCGGACAACTGCACTTAGTGAAGACCCAAATCAGTCTGTGTGCCCGCTCAGACAAAGCAGGGCCTTCCCTGAATGCATCAAGAAACATTGTGACAGAAGGCACACTTACAACACAAAGAGAAGACTCTGACCAGACTGCGCGGATGAGCTTGATGCACATGAAGGAAGGCACATGTTCGTTGTCGTGGCTCAATTGGTCTATTGATGTGGATGGTTTGTTTTAAGAAGAAGCGTTCTTCACAACACCATTGAGCTTTTATAGCCAGTATTATCTGCTTAAAAATGTTCTGAAAGATAAGCAAGATATTTGTTGTCATTCTGTAAACGCATACGACGTCATTCCAAAACTGAAATCCAATACTGACACAGTAAGGCTTCAGTGCATTAGTATAATTTCGGTAAAACATACTAATGGAATTATTGGACCTCCGTGTTTCTAACTGGTGGCTTTCTTGCTCTGACGTCAGATTGTGTCCTCGACCATGTTATGTTAGTCTTTCTTCATACATGATTAACAAGTGTTTTTCCTGTGTTCAATTTCTACATTTTGACAACCTTTGAGACTGTCCGGCTTCAATCTTTTAAGTGTGTGTGGTCTTATAATAACGGATACAAAAATATAAGGAAACCAAATTTAAGACTTGTAATTGAGGTTCTTAATGAAATGGTCTTAACATTGGGTTGCCTTAATAGCGGACTTTTCCGCTATAATTCTGATATTAAGATCACAATCAAGTGGTGGTCGTAATAGTGCAGTGTTCTCTGTAGTAACAGGACACCAAGGCCCAAAAACCACCTCGGCCCCTAGACACTTCAGCCCCACTTCCACCTCGGCCTCACATAGAAATGAAACCCTAGACGGGTCGGTACCTAGACGGGTCAGCCCCTAGACACCTCGGCCCCTAGACAGTGTGTCTGGAAATCCTTTATATCAGATATAAACAATTTAGAGGGAAACGCCCGATTAAAATAATGAAATTTCACAGAATGTAACTTCAAAAACAACGTTTACCATCATGGTACTCAGTTTCTCCTTATATAAAATGTGGTTTAGAGGGTGTACACGGACTTGTTAACATGATGGACCCAAAACAAAAACCCTCACCTCTTTACGAGGCTATTGAGTCAGGTCCTTAATGATAACAACAAAATACCGCAGCTTTCATTATAATTTCAGCCGAACGAGAGAGAAAAGGTGGTTCGAATGCGCATGCTCAATGATCAGAAACGAATCACTAGTTATCACCAAAGGCCGAAAACATCTTTGAAACAATACATCTGTGACGGTCAGCAGTTATTCTACTGCAAGGTTCTGAGATGCATTCACAATGTACAGGGTCAGATATTATAAAACACATTTCATGGTCAACTGAGTTTCGCATAAAATATGTCATGTTCTTAAATACTATAATGTCATGTTAATATTCATGAGCGTGTCAAATTTCATTCCCTGCTGATCACAGCGTGCAAAACAGCATAACAGGTTACTGCTTTAATATTTAACTCTGAAATTTCCATGATTTATTGGGTTGGGCATGAAAAATGTTTATAACCTCTTGGAAAGTTTTTAACACCATCCGTTCTGATTATTCAATGGCAGTACACCGGTTATGTACATCATCCCGCCAAAGTGGGATAATATGACGGAGGAAACAAATGGAGTAGAATATAAGAATCTGATATGGGGTTCTGTTGTAGATGAGCGTTTCCAACCCGAGGGATGACCGTGGTGAGCGGAACCGAGGCTACGCCGAGGTTCCGCTCAGCACGGTCATCCCGAGGGTTGCAAACGCCCATCTACAACAGAACCCCATATTGGATTTTTTTTCTTGCACAACACCTCCGGTTAGTTTTGACAGCTCGCACATGTATATTGTTTACAAAATTAAAGTAGTGCGGAAGTAGTTCCGGCAGTTGAATAGAATTGGAGCGCATTTATGTTAGTTGCATGGGTCGGAACACCAGGGTCAGAACATAAATTTCTATCCCAGGGTAAAATCATGGATTTCCTTGTCTGGTGTGCAAGAAATACAAATCAATGTCTTTCCGCATAGTTTACATATCGAAGTACCTAGGACATGTAACTTATGGCCATGGATTGCATTATTGGAAAATCCCAAGCAACAGGAACATCCTCTGCGGTTTATTTCATTAAGCAGACGACAGTGATCATGTTGATTACCTTCGTCGGCTGCTTTCCTGACTCGAACAAGTGATTTTTTTTCTGTGTGTGTGCAACTTGATTTCAGAATTAGATTGTAAATGCTGTTAAAATGACGTCAGCAGTTGATAACTTTGCTGTCATTGGAGCTTGCTTGTAGTACTGTTTCTTCTGATTCTTGGGAAAATGCATATGTGGTTTATTTTAACCTGAAGGACTTGAAGAAGAGAAAAGACTTATGGTTGAGAATAATACGGCTTATTTTGATACTATGAATAGGAACAATGATGATGATGATGAGCCTGTGGACAAAACATACAAGGTAATTTGTTGAAAAAACTCGTATATACAAATACATTGTAAATTTTAATTCTGAAAACCGAAAATTTTAAGATGAAAAATTGTGATATTTTTCTTATTTCTGCTCAAAATATGGATTGTGGGTACACGTTAGAACCGCCTCGTCGAGGCGGTTCTAACGAGTACCCACAATCTATATTTTAGGGCAGAAATAAGAAAAATAAGGTTTACCCCTGAAAACCCAAGTTTTACTATATGCAAGTGGGGTTCAAGGGGGTCAGAATTATATAGGCGTGTTTTCGTGATGAACCTAGATGAAGTTTGTGCTAAAAACAAAGCCTTACATAATGATAACATACCCGTAAAGTATAGTGCATTTTTTCATATCTCAGAAACGAACATTTTTATGATGAAAATTTGTGATTTTTTTTTCTTATTTTTACTCCAAACATAGGTTATGGGTGCTCGTTAGAACCGCCTCATTGAGGCGGTTCTAACGACTACCCACAACCTATGTAGTGGAGCAAAAATACGAAAAATAATGTATACCCCCGTAAACCCCAGTTTTCTCTAGATATAGTGAGGTTTAGGGGGGTGTTCATTTCACGGACTTGTTCACGTGATGAGCATCATAGAAGTGTGAATTTTATTGTAATTCCAATCAAGTGTCATTTGAGGTTTTCCATTAAGATCCTAACATTATGCACAGTAAAATATAAAAGGTTTTGTGATTAAGTATGTTCTTTTTCATGTAAAACGAATTTAAATAGAAACATAGACACATTGTAACAATAGCAACATGATCTGCAGCACTGCATCACGTTAAGTGGATGTTTCTTGATCAAAGTATTATACACGCGACGTGGAGCTTCGAATGTGATGTTTAAGTGTGATGCGGTGGATCAAGTTACTGTTGTGATGATATGTTGTTGATAATATGCATTTTTACTACCATCGAAGTCATTTTCGAACATAAATAACCGAGGTATGTGACGTTACGTTCTGCGGTTAAGTGACGCCATCATGCTTACAGGACTGATTTCGCAAGTCCGCATTACACATGACTGCTGCCTAAAGTCACCTCGTTATGAAGTATATTGATACAGAAGCATAAAATCAAACGAGCAGGATGACACGGTATTCTGTGTGGGGGAGGGGTGTAGTCGAAGATAAAACTGACTAGTCGGAGCTATTCAGATGTTGTCAATATATGTCAAAGTCGCTAAGCCCACCAGAAGATTTGGTAGAGTGCCTTTCGCATGCTTTCAAATTGCCATATTATACGCAACAGCTTTGTTTGTGTTACAGTTTAATTCACACAATCGGGTGACTTGATTTACCTTTTTCTTTATAAAACATTCCAAAGGCATATGTAAACGATAGCTCCGCCTAGACAATCTTATCTGCGATGTTCATAATCTTTAAGAACAAACCTCTCTTTGTGAGAAAGAAACGTGCGTTTGAAAGAGTTAGCTCTCCTGAAAATGTACTCAAGCCTCTCAAACTATGCGATAACTTCTATGCTTAATTGGAAGAAAATGATAAAAGATAGTTCAATAACACGTCTTCTACATTAAGTATTCTATAAATAAGCTATTAACCCATGGCATTATAGGCTGGAAACCCCTAAAAGGGTAGCCTGGCAAACAGCGCAGGCCCAGATCAGACGCCAGGGCATGCACTGTCTGTTAACAGAATTTTCCCTCAAAAATAGGCCTGAAACCCTTATATGACAAATGGACTTGTCCAACATATAGCGGTGTATGTGTGAGTGTTTGAAGTTTAAGTCCCGACAACAGCTAATTGGTCCTACGGAGACAGGACCTCGATTTAAAGACTCATCCGAAAGTCTGCAGAAGCCCGGGATCGAACCCACGACCCCTGCTTTATGAGGCGAGTAGCAAATTAACCACTACACCACGGAGGCTTCGCTCTATATATAGCAATGGAAGTCCACTAGTATACAATGGGTTAATTGAGTAGAATGTTCCGACAGTATATATGCATCAGCTTCTTCGATTCTTGCACATGTTATGCAAAGAGTAAGAGATGCTAACAACAACATTCTGTTAACACTGTTTTCACATAAACGCGAACCTCTGTATAACAGTATTCGTTATAACACGGTTTGGGTTCTTCTGTCGCGGTTTATTTATGTTATGGTTTGTCTTTGAGTGTTTGTATCGCTTAAATTATTTTGTTTTGGATAGCCAATTGCCCATTTTGTGGGAAAGTAACTGTCCTTTTGGCTTTCCGCTATTGATGTTTCCATTAGGGTTTGTTGTTTCATGTTTGTGTTTCTTTCCCTTTGTTGTCTCTGATGGGAGCTGTGGGTTAATTGGATCGATTCTTGATCATTGCCTTCACTTCTATTTTGGATATATCACGGGTTAAAGATGGGTTCTAAAACTGTATAGATTAGACGTATATGACCATAAATGAGCCCCGCCAAGCGAATTTGTGTCTTCGAGCATTCCGTCATGACAAATTTTAACTGCGCATGCCCAGCCATTCAGAGGGGCCAGGGATATGGCTTTCTGTCTGAAGGTTCCTCTTGATTCACTGCTTGTATGAGCGACCAGCGAAGGTTCTGGCGAGACTGCGCGGATGCGCAGGCTCGCCTGAACCTTCGCTGCTCGCATAGGCGTTAAGTACCAAAATCGCTTGACGGGGCCCAAATGATTATTTCTATACGATCTATATATTTTTGTTTGGATATGTACACGGTTATTTAGCCATCGCTGTTTCTGCTTTTAACCCCGACAATATTGTCACAGAGAGGCTGCAGTAGATCTGTTTTTCGTTTTTTTTTTTGTTTTTTTTTTTTTTATTTCATTATGTACTTGCCATGAGCCGTCATCTGTGTTGCAACTCAATGGTTTAACCTGATTTTCTTGTTTTCCATGGTTTCTAACAAACGTCTATGTGAGTTTATATATTTTAATTCAGGGTGAAGATTTTGGACCTGTTATTTCGAAGTCATGCCTATACAAGTACATTGTAAATTGAACCGCCGATAAAAAAAAAAATTGAGATGATTTTTTTTTTCTTATTTCTGCTCAAAATATAGATTGTGGGTACACGTTAAAATAGAGGTTTGTTTTATGCATGTATTATCGCTGGTTTAATTTCCTTTATTGCATTGTAATCACCTCGTCGTACAAGACGAGACGATTGTGCCCACAATAGATCTATCATTTTTAGCAGAAATAAAAAAAATAATTTAAACCCTTGAAACTCCAGTTCAACTCTATTAAAGTGGGACTAAAGGGGTCAAAATTATAAAACCGTGTTTTTGTAAATACGATGTACATCTATGTCTATATTTCCTGGCCCTTTGCAAAAGCCGTTTTATTTTATCTTTGTAAAACGTAATTTGTTCAGTATACTCAAAGTATTCGCTTATCGCAGCTGTACCAACCACCAACGTAAATGTGATTTCACTTGCCTCCCCGTTGAAATATGAATGAAAATATGACAATTGGGTATTTTCGAGCCTAGTTATAATTTCCTCTGTTTTATGTATGCATGGGTTCATTTGGTTATTATCATATCAAATGGCATACCTTTCTTGGCAGTTTATTGCAAGTCTGTGTGCATGACTGCGAAAGCTACGTCATTTCGCAAATTGCTTAGATAAGATCTTCTTTCGGATGTCCGAAACAGTGTCAGGTTGCACACCCGTTCATTCTCGCACACCAGACAAGGAAATCCTTAACTTAACCCAGAGATAGAAATTCTTATCTTACCCAGGTTATCCTACCCAGGGATAGGATAAAAACCGAGAATTTCCACATGGTTGAATAGGACGTCACGTACGCCATCGTTAAGTTTGACGTCACTGCATGTAATGCTATGTACAGTCTTCGCAAAAAAATGAGTGTATTAAATTTCTCCATTGAATTACAAATAGGCTTGTCGCAGCTGTACAAACCACCAACGTAAATGTGATTTCACATGCCTCCCCGTTGAATTAAGAATGAAAATATGACAATTGGGTATTTTCGAGCCTGGTTATAATTTCCTCTGTTTTATGTATGCATGGGTTCATTTGGTTATTATTATATCAAATGGCATACCTTTCTTGGCAGTGTCATATTTTCATTCACAATTCAACTGGAGGGCATGTGAAATCACATTTACGTTGGTGGTTGGTACAGCTGCGACAAGTTCATGCGGACTGAACGAATTATTTGTCTAAATCGCGACGAAAGTAAAGGGCGAGGATTGTGGCCACGTAAAATCGATTTAAGCCCCCCAGTGGAAATCATTCCACTGACCGTTCCAAGGCGGTTCTTCTGTGGCGGTTTATTTATGGTGTTGTTTGTTACTTACTGTGTGTATCACTTGTGTCTTTTTATTTTGGATGGCCATATGGCCATATTGTGGGAAAGTAACTGTCCTTATGGCCTTCCTTTGTTTAGGTTTCCATTATGGTCTGGTCGCTTAATGTTTGTGTTTCTTTCCCTTTGGTGTCTTTGATGGGTGGAGTAAGTTAATTGTATCGATTCCTGATCTTTGTTTTACTTCTTAATTGTAACAAGCTCATAAAGCTTGTATTACTTATAGAAGATATTACATGAGTGCTCAAGTATTATTGAGTTAATTAAACGATTTGAGGAAAAGGGATAAAATGCGAGGCTCTGCCGAGCATTTTGTCTATATTCCTCAACGAGTTTAATAAATGTAATAATAACTCAGCACGAATGCAAGATTCTATTTATCATATGACATTTAAAAAGCCTTTTTTTTACGATTTGTTTACAAAAAAAAAAAATTCAATATTCCGCCATTAGTTAACTTGACGTCGTTAAGGACGCCGTACGTGTAACGTTACGGGGCGTATCTATCTAATTTGCATATTTAATCCACTAGTGGATTATGGAATTTATTACATGACGTTATAACATTATCAGACGCGACGTCATATGTTATATTAAATTATTTAAAGGGTTCAATTGAAATTTTTAAAGATGATACTGAACTTGAAAAAAATCAACCCCTTCATACATGGTATATGGCGAAACAGGAGAACTCCCACTTAGAATAGATATACAAGCACGTATTATCTCCTTCTGGACAAATTCAACAGAGTTTAACACTAACAGACTGTCAAGTATGGTTTATCATGTTTTGTATAACCTGTCTGAACAAAATCTATGTAAATCAAAATGGTTGGAAAACGTTAAAAAATCCTCGTGATTACTATTGGATATGCAAATATTCGGTTACTTTAAAATGATATCTGTCAAAATGGTTTTGCCTTTCCTTTAAACAGAAACTGAAGGATCAGTATCTTCAACACTTGGGCTTGCGTCTTAATTCTTCAACAAGTGGTATTAACTATAGAGCATTCAAAACCAGCTTTTTCTCCAGCTGAGTAACAAACAATTCCAAATCTTAACTGAAATCACCACTTACCCGTAGAAACAGGCCGCTGGGGCAACAGACCAGTGGGTGAAAGAATTTGGCACTTGTGTGAAACGGAAGGAGGCGACGAATTCCATTATTTATTCAACTGTATTATTTTAGCGAGAAACCTCCATAATATATAAATCGTTATAATAGAAATCACCAGAACACAATTAAGGTGCATGAGCTCTTGAATAACACCGATAGAACTTCCGTTATGAAGCTGTCTACCCACCCCTTCTCAATCACATTTACCTTGTCCGCGTAGAAGCCCCCGTGGTGTGATGGTTGGGCTGCTAGCCTCGCAAACGAAGTTTATATTACGTGACGTCGAAGAGCACTATTAGAATCCGCGCGTTACGTCATTGTATATGAAACGACGTCAAAAGCGTCCGATTAAAAGATGGGAAACTATTAAAAACTTTAATGTTAGAATACAAACACACTGGCGCTTGGGTTCTTTCAAAGATGGCAGCTTCTAATTGAATAATCATTCCGTAAGTTCATTCTTACACTTTCGATTTTGTTTGATTTGAGGTTTTACGTCCCCATCAACACTGTATAGGTAATTTTGGAGACATTTCTTCCAATTTTGTGGGTCTTCTACCCGACATTGATATGAAATGACATCTCAAGCCGTGTCGCCGAATGAAACCAATAGGGATGATAAATAAGCCCGCCGCTGTCGAAGAATTCCTAAAATTTACCAGTTTTGTGGCATTTCGATGACAAAATTGGAATAACAAGGAATAAATTATCATTTTGTAGATTTCATTGGTGTGTAAACTCTGGCGAATTACTCACAAACATAGCATTTCATGCGTCATGCAGTTTGTGAGTGATTCGCCGAAGTTTTACACATAGATAAAATTAACAAAATACGATATTCATTCCTATAATACAATACCAATATGGTAGGTTTCTGCCCAGGTAAGACAATGTATGGCTGCTTTGGCTACACAGGCTTGTTATAGTCTTGAATTTTTAAATATGGATAAGTAGGCTGATTTTACCTTATTTTTTGGCGAATCCGATAAAACAGGGTTTTCACGACGTTTCTCATATTTTCAAGTCTTTGAGGGTCATTGATTCCGATGTGGAAATTTGGAAAATATTTGAGGATTACTGATGGGGCCTAATGGGTCGACACTAGATGGTCTGGCAATAAAAATCTCGTACATTCCACAATTTTCAGGTATGTGGTGTATTCCTCGCTTCCAAAGAAAAACATTCTGATACCACTGCAATATACATTATATATTTACTTTTATAGATGAATGACAAAATTATTTCATCGAGTGTTTTGAAAACATCAGAAATTTCCACGAGTGAGGAGCTTTTGGGCCGGTTTTTCTAACACACGAGATGAAATATTATTGAAATTTATCAAAAAAGGAAAGTTTCCTTTTGTTTTATACTTTACTTAGTGATGTACTGTAATTGAAAATCTGTCCGGTACATACTTCGCGTTTATGAAATTTCAACACACTCGATAAAGTGTGTTTTCAACACATTCGATGGAACATTGATATTTACAGAACACTTAATTTTTCTTTTTCATTTAATACAAAAAACAAACCAAACAGGCTTCCATAAGTCATTCGACTTTCCTTTGAATCCCATTGGATAACATTGTCTTTATAGATTTGGTTGATTATATGTATTTCATGTATTATACAAAGAAATAAACGTTTAAACTAAACCAAAAGTAGTCCCGGCTGCTACTGTGAAAATAACATGATTATGTTATTTTTCACACTGTGAAAATATCATTTATATTTTTTTAGATATGCATTGATTTCACTGCTAAGTATTAAATGAATTTACCTGACTATCAACTTTTCCTGCTCAGGGACATTAATCACCTATTGTCTCTGGAATATCCACTTCCATTAGGTATTTGATAAAGAGTAAATGAGTCGGAACATAAAAATGTGTTTTTATCATGTATTCTGCCAGCAAAAATACATGTGAGACAGAGCCATCTCGGCAATTTACTACCAATAAGATCTCACTCAAGAAATATTCTGGGTACCGTACGAATATGGGCTAGATTGCGGGGTTGATAATGCTCCTTTCTGGGTACGTAGCTTGGGAGAACAGCAAGGCATAACGACTGTCTCATTCAATTTGTGCGTTCTCTCTTCTATAATCCAACGGTATTTAGATTGCGTAGGGCTAGTTCATGACATCAAAGCAGATACTAAAGGCTAACGTAAGTGACTCGTAATATATTTTTGTTGTTTTGTTGTTTCGGCAATCAGCATTTTCATTTTCTTCCAAACCAGAGCGACACGTTTTTTGTTTTTTTTTTTCATTGAAAGGTATTCGCCAAATGTTGCCGTAAATGGTGATGTTGGCTAGAGATGTCCATATGCGCAGCAATGTAGAACTGTTGTGAATCTCTCGTTCCGACTAAATTAAGAGGGCCATAATAGGCTAAGTAAACGAGATTTTAAGATTCTTCATTTAGTAGTTGGTGCAAAAAAACTGCAGTTTAGAATAGAGAATATTTTCAGAAATTCAGATATATTCATGTACCTACCAATATTGGGGAACAGTTGTTCAAAATCTCAATAGAAGAATGTTTTAAATAAATGGCTGTGTTTTTGTATCGTATAAGAATATCTGATTTCAAAGCTGAACTCAAATAAATGTATTCAAAGAAACCCCACTGGAAATAAGTTGAGAAGTTATTGTACGTTTAAAACCAGTAATGAGACGCCAGCAACACTTCAACTTTTTGTCTATAGTGAATTGAAGTACACTTGCGAAGATCCGACTAGGTGATGCGAGGATTTAAATTGGAGGGTAAGAGAACAATTCAGAAGAAAGACGAGTGTGTTTCTATTGTACTGATTCGGTAGACGAACAACATGTATTAGTATATTGTCCGCTATATGCAATTGAAAGGTTTTATCTTTATAATCAAGAAGTACTCGTAAATCCGGAGCTCTATAATTTCATTGATCCTGACAAAGTTAACTTCTAATATCGAATCAGAATTTATGTAAGTTAACAGCCAAAACCTGCAGCGATATTTTTGCTACTAGGCGCAATTTGCTATATAAATAACAAACAACGTTAGAAATATCACATGTACCTTTATGTTTAAATAAATAACATTCCCTTTTTGTTTTACTTCGTAAATGTTCTTACCATGAAATAGTCGCACATAGCCCATAAATGAGTTTTGTAATTGCGGACTGAACAAATTGTTTGTCTAAATCGCGACGGAAGTAAGGGCGAGGATTGCGACCACGTTAAAATCGATTTAAGCCTCCCAGTGGAATTCGTTTCACTGACGGTTCCAAGACAGTTCTTCTGTCGTGGTTATTTTTGTAATGGTTTGTCTTTGAGTGTGTGTATCGCTTGTATTTTTTTTGTTGTTTTGAATAGCCAATTGGCCATTTTGTGGGACAGTTACTGTCCTTTTGGCTTTCCGCTATTGATGATTCCATTAGGGTCTAGTTTTTCATCTTTGTGTTTCTTTCCCTTTGGTGTCTCTGATGGGAGCTATGGGTTAAATGTATCGATTCCGGATCATTGCATTCATTTCTATTTTGTATATTTATAAGCTTTAATATTATATGTTTAATCATGAATATACAAAAGTGATACATGTATTTAAATAAATTATCGTATCGTTTTATAGTACAGTTTCCGGAATGATCTTGTTTTCCGAGAATCAAAAGCGGGGGTTTTCTTGAAAATATAGTTTGATGCCCGTAATAACCTCCTTTTGAAGTTATTGTTATAGACCTTAAAGTTATATTACAAGCAATGGGGATGCTGGGAAACCATGGAAACACAATTGAACTAATGACATTTCACAGCACTACACTACACAGTCTCAAATGGTAATAAGAAATAAAATATATGCAAATCGTCAAAATAGAATACTTAATTATTGTTTGGTGGGGACAGAGAAATTCAAACCCGAGGGTTAAGTGAACACTTTGGAAACGAGGCTTTGCCGAGTTTCTCACGTGACAACTTGATCCGAGTGTGGGGATTTCCTGTCCCTGCTGTACAACGAAGTTATTTTTCCTAAGTAAAGATTCGCTGGCAATACAACAAAAATAACGTCGAGAAATTTTGGTACTAAAACGTTCCTTTTGAATTAATTAAGAAAACACATATCCATTGGAAGTTTTTATTCAGAAATGACGAATTTATAGCCGTTTAAAATTATGAATACCTGTATCATCAGCTAGCCTGGCACATGTAGAAAGCAGAAGTTATCCGATAATTTGAAAAGTCATGACGTTAAAAGTCGCGTGCGAGCTGTTCCACATGGTGGCCCGTGTTAGACAGATGGCAGTGCGGAACTGCTTTCGCTATAGTGAGCATACATAGGGATGTCTGGGTCTCATAGGCAGCGGAATGTGAGAAAAATCAAGTTCAACGTGAACTTTCTTTTTCTCACATACCAATGCACCTGAACACTTACACTAGTACTTATCACTTTTGTTCTGTTCGGGAGCAGTTACACTTTCTAACACGATGACTATAGTTATCAATGTTTCTCTTCTAAACCCTTAAATGACGTTTAATTTAGCATTGCTATTTGACAATAACATCTTCTAATTGAACTTATATTGTCAATACGTCATTACAAATGATCATGTCATCATCTCTAAGTTAGGCCGTAAAACTGTGTGACGCCGTGCGTGGAACCATGCGTGTGTGTATGTGTGAGTCATTTTAAAAGCACAGACGAAAGTCTTGGAAAATCCTATGGTCGAATGCACGACCCCTGGTTTTTGCGGACATAGAAGACGTATCAGACGTAACATATTAGACGTTCTGTACTAAATATTCTGGGCGTGCTGTATAGAAGCAATGAAATATCCAGTACTGTTCAGATCAGATTCAGATTTAGAACAGCTTACATCTGACTTGCCTCCCAGCAATAAACATGAAGTGTTGTTCAACTGGTTCCCATTTAAAATCCTTCTTACAGATCTCCGACAGACCGTACCGGGCATTTACTAATACCAATCAAACATTTATTTTTAAACATTTTTCTAACTCAGTTTTATACAGGTATTTTTTTAAATCATCTTTTGCTGATTTCATTTTTGTCCTACAATGCC
Organism: Lucinisca nassula; assembly: GCA_963580285.1. NCBI lineage: Eukaryota > Metazoa > Mollusca > Bivalvia > Lucinida > Lucinidae > Lucinisca > Lucinisca nassula. Next base: position 73,996,960 of record OY757011.1, on the reverse strand, counting down.
TATATAGGATCACTATGTTTACAAAATTTAAACAAAGGTGGACATTGCAGTGGTCGTTTGTGTTTTCCGTAATATGTCAAGTAATTGACTTTGAAGGAAATAGCAACACGCATCGAATCATAAACTAGTATGTTAGAATTTAGGAAGCATTCCCCGCGAGACTTACAAAATGCATATATGGTAATTCCACTTAGAATAAATAGGATATCGCATTATAACGTCGCTGTTGTTTAGTGGATTACGTCATGTCATGAAACTGATAAAGAGTTACTGGCACGTAACGTTATTTCGCCATCCGTGGCAAACTTTCGGTTTCTGTTGTAGTTCTTTTTGGACTTCTCTGGATAAAAAAAAAAACAGATTAAAAACTGTTATAGCAAAAAACAGAATCTTACACTCGTGGCCATTTCATAAGATGTTTTAAACTGATCGAGGTTGGTTACATATAAAATGACATTCAATTTTTATATTGGATGTGCAACATTCACAGGACTTTTTTCGGTGTTTCCTGTAAACTCAAAGCGCCATGGTTCTGATATGTCTTGAGTCAAAATAGTGAATAAGCTCTATATTCATTTATCTGTCATTTGCATTCCTGCTTTAATCTTTTCTCTTCTCAACTGTCACTTTCAAAAACTGGTTTCGTATAACTATCGGTCCGATGACGTCCTTGTTTTACACTGCAGTCTCAGCGTTACATTTTGAGATTACGTCTGACATGTCCAATAAATGTGAAGGAAATTCACTTGAGATGGCATCTTTTTTCTGTCTATTCAGCAAATAATGTAAGATAGATTTCGCTGATACTCAGCACCAAACGTGACTGGGTGTTACTGAGTTGCCATCGAAACACGTACACTTCGAATACAAACAGTTTGTGGTCATTTACTCAAAGTCCGGTACTCCTATAAGCTTTTGCAAGCTTCTGTTTGCTAATCACGATACCTAAACGATATAATTTGCCTGTCAAATTGTTACGAAGATTTGCCGGATAGTGCTGTTCTTGCTTCAAATATGTTATCGCGCAAGAGAGCTTTATGCAGTTGATAAATCTCTCAAAACCTTTGCCTGTTCAAATTAACTCCGCCCTGGTGAATAAATGTCACGGTCCATTTACATTTCCGACGACACAACTCGACAGATGTCGACCTTATCGTGTCGTTGACGCAAGTATCCAATACGTTGTGTAACACCCTGATAACATGCAACCAGATAAGCCGAGTGTTTAGAACACATGAATACCAAAGTTGTATCCGTGAGTTCGAATCTGACATCATTGTTTTATTTATTATTATTGTTATGATAAGAAAAAAAATTTTAACATGGATTCTCGTCATTAGTCATGTAGTAATTTACATTCACAGACAGAAAACTCAAATTTTCGGCTCACTTGGTCGCAGGCAAAGCAGATCGTCTCAAACGTTGCCAGCCTCTTTCTGCAGAAAATCCAGGAGCCCATATATTTAAAGCATCGCAGAAGTGATTTTTATGCCAGCAGCACGAAAGCTGCCAGTGGAAAAGAATGAATTGAAATGTTATGTTATTGCATTGTGTATATTTCAGAAATTAAAAGTAAAATGTTTATAAATGATGAAAAAAGACACATGCACATTTTGCATATTTTGGAGAAAAAAAAAATATTAATAAATAAATAAATAAAAAAAGGTACAACACAAGACTGGAACCCCAGATCTCGCGATTTCAAAATATATACAATACCACTCAACCAACACATATTTATCAAAAAAAAAAAAAAAAAAAAAGGAAATAAACGTACCACAAACGGCATAACCAACAGCTTCCTCTTCCCCACAATAGGTGATTACGGTACTGCAGGCATAAATAAATATTATTATCAATAATAATAATAATAATAATACACAACCATAAGCGCATACAGCATGAAAAGCCCGTCGGAAAATCAGTCAAAGCTACATTTAAATTAAACAACACCAGAACCGCCGCCTTATGACGGTCAGTAGTAAGAACGACTGGGTATTTCAAAACTGTTGATGATGAGAATACTTAGGTTAGCGGGAATAAACGTTTCTAATTAAAAGTGTTGTTGTTTTTTGTTTGTTTGTTTTTTTCTCGAAACTTTATCGTCAGAAAAGTAATCAGTGTCTGGTTTGAGTCCCCAACAATCACACACATCTGGCTCGGTTAGATTATAAGAATCTGATATCCCATATCAGATTCTTTTTCTTGCACACCACCACCAGATATTTTCATTTCACTTTATTTAAGAAATAGATCAGCTCTAACTGTGATTTGTTGAGTAATAAATCACAGTTTGGAGGTCTGTTATAAAAGGTAGATCAAATCACGAGCGCGAAGTGCGCGTGATTTGTCTACTTACAACTGACCGACAAACTGTGATTTACAACTCAACAAATCACAAAATAGAGCTGATCTAGTTCGATTCTAACAGGCTGAAAATCGGTAATAATGCTGTTGTTCCCTTCAAAATCTCACAACTTTTCGCCATTGTTAGAAGAAATCCCGCTAAAATTATCGGCTGAAACACAAGCATTTATATCCTTTTCTAACGTTTTCGATGCGTGAAAATGGCGTTACCCCGTCTAACGTCAAGGAAATCGACTAGTGACGTAATCAATTGGCTGTTTTTAATGACGCCACTCATAACGTTCTTTCTTGTCGTGATTTGTTGTAAAATAAAACACAGTTATTTTTCCATTGCCTAATAGGCGCGCCGTGTTAGAATAAACGTTTTATTTTTCACAAACACTTACGTAGTTTTATTTAAACATATTTTATCACTATATCAGGAACATAATTACAACATGTGACAAGTCAATGTACAATTAGGGATTAGAACGAAAGCACCATTACTTATATAGTTTTTATGTAGTTTGCCTGGGTAAGAACAGCAGAGTAGGAACATGATTTCTATACAGGCTAAAACCACGAATTTCCTTACCTGGTATGCAAGAGTATTAAATTCACATGCTCACATAGTCATGCCTGAGATTCCCACAATGAAAACTCGGTATCAATTTGGATTCTTTTAATTTTATCAAAAGTACTAGAGCACTTTGAAATGTATCATTTCGTGAATTAAAATGAAATGACTTTCCAGCTTCAGCTTAGTAACAATACTGGTGTCTTTGTGACATTCAGTGTATTTTAAGATACCATTAGGAATGAATTCTTTCATTTGGCGTTCGACAAGCTTTTCTTTTTCACTGGCATGCAAGAAATAAAACAGAAATACAAAACAGATTAAAATCAATATATAAGTCACAAGGTTTACTGATTCGGATGCACAATGTATTTACATTTCATTTATGCTGGATGTTGTCTGTTTGTTTGTGTATCATATACTGCAGTTTAGCCGAAAGGCGGTTCGTTAAGTTTCGTATTTATTACCCTAGCAGAGCAAGCCTTTTTCTATTTCAATAGAATTATAAACTCAATAAATATAATTGCTCTTAGCTGTAAAGATATTGTGAAAATAGTCTAATTACTTGTGTGAGTAAACGGAATTCTTAAACGTTTTTGTTTTGTTAAACCATTACAATTATACGGAAATGTTAACATGGTGATTGGTATGCGAAAAAAGTGTTTCAGTCAATGAGACGTCACCGGTAAATCCGATGCTGTCGTAGAAAGTCTCATATAATGGCCCTTAAGAGAACGGGATAAAGTAAGAAAATTCATTTATTTGATCGTCACCTCCGTACAAGTACTGCATGGTGGTTGAAGTAATCATGGTTCCGAGGATAATTAATTTATCCGCCCTATCATTTTCTAGAAATGAATGGAATCAAGTCAGTTAAGTACATGGTTGAGCTTCAGTAACGATGTTAAAAGAGGACGTGCTGCTAGGTGTAGTATTTCGGAATCGAAATAATCAGTCTTGATCATTCAATGCGTGAATTTCCTTTCAAAGACAAATGGTATATGTTAAGCGAAAGTGTGTCTTCGAACGACTAACGAGTTTGCTAAGCTAACGATACTTTGAACAAGTGGATCCTAAATTTTTCATTGTTTGGAACCAAAGCCTCTGGCATATAAAAAGTAGAAGAAACACAAAGATCAGGAATCGATACAATTAACTTACTCCACCTATCAAAGACACCAAAGGGAAAGAAACACAAACATGAAGCGACCAGACCATAATGGAAACCTAAACAAAGGAAGGCCATAAGGACAGTTACTTTCCCACAAAATGGTCATATGGCCATCCAAAATAAAAAGACACAAGTGATACACACAGTAACTAACAAACAACAACATAAATAAACCGCCACAGAAGAACCGCCTTGGAACGGTCAGTGGAAAGATTTCCACTGGGGGGCTTAAATCGATTTTACGTGGCCACAATCCTCGCCCTTACTTCCGTCGCGATTTAGACAAACGATTTGTTCAGTCCGCATGAAGGCCTCCCAACTCATCAGTGCAACATCTCCGTGAACCCTGTCTTCAATTAATAAATCTAAAAATCCATCAATATAATGTCATTTGTTGTAGCTCTTATAATTAACTGTCCATATTTGTATTTTGAGTACCTTAAAATCAGGAACATATGCGCTATGAGAGAGCATGTATATAGAGAATCTTACATGAGTTTTCTTGAATTTATTAAACGAGTTTAGGAAAAGGTATAAAAGGCCATGCTTCGCCGATCATTTTATTCCTTTTCCTCAACGAGTTTAATAAATTCGGCAATACGTGAGTACAAATACAAGATTCAATTTATCATATGACATTTAAAACAGATTTTAATCACGATTTTGTTAATTTCCGAGGTTTGCTTATAGTGCCAGGCCATGAGGTATAATGTGGATCACTTTAGGATATTTTTACAATCGTCTGTAAAATATAGATATAGTTCGAACAATTTGACATGAGACTGGCCTTTATGCAAGGAACAAATTAGTCAATGCTATCGCCAAATACGTCGGCTTTCGTAAACTTCTCTAGAATTTTCGGCATCTCGTGAATAGCAACCCATTTACCGACCTTTATGTATTGTTTAACAATATCGCCACCTTCGAAAAACGACGAAGATAAATATATGCATTCGGTCGGGTGTGAAATTATGTTATAGAGTTCACCAGTCCCAGGTCAATTTGTTCGAACTATATGTTGTGTGAACTCATTAGAATCGCCTTTGATAATATAATACGTCGCCTAATACGTCGGCTTTCGTAAACTTCTCTAGAATTTTCGGCATCTCGTGAATAGCAACCCATTTACCGACCTTTATGTATTGTTTAACAATATCGCCACCTTCGAAAAACGACGAAGATAAATATATGCATTCGGTCGGGTGTGAAATTATGTTATAGAGTTCACCAGTCCCAGGTCAATTTGTTCGAACTATATGTTGTGTGAACTCATTAGAATCGCCTCTGATAATATACATCATAAGATATCAAGATAAAATGAGAAAACATCCACCTATACCGATATCTGGATCTTTGGAAAATTGTCTCATTGGGCTCGATAACTAGTTCGAAACAGCCATGGTAAACGACTTATCTGTGTTCGAGTTATCGAAGGTTAACTGTTATCAGGAAAGTTTTCTCCAAATACCAAAAAACTAAATATGTTCTTTAAAAGGGTTATCCTTCGGAAGCAAGGAATACATCACAGAATTGGAAAATATGAAGTGTACATGTTTTCTGGGCCAGACTAGCTAGTTTCGGCCAATTAGGCCTCATCAGTCTTATTACACAACATTATGCGTCGAACACAGACTGCAGTAGCCGATCTTAGAATGCCCTGTTTGATTTCCAGCTATTCATAAAATGAAATTTTCGACGTTTGAAAGCAATGAATAAGGCTCCGCTAGCTGCCATTGACTAATCCGATAGGTGCCGCGGTAGTAGTTAGATAAACAACTAGGGCAAGTCAATAAGTAACCAGCCTATCCCATTTCCAATTGACCGAGACACCCAAGATTTGCATATCTTGTTTCAATACATGTTTTAGGAATGGGGGCAAAATTGCACCCTCATCGTGTCATTCTCTCATTGAATATTGAACGTCAAACACAAGCAAGATTTTCGTCAAAAGTTGAGTACTGTGCTGTAATTGAAATTCTAACACAGCGCGCCTATATAAGCAATGTAAAATAACTGTGTTTTATTCTGCAACAAATCACGGCAAGGAAGAGCGTGACGATTGACGTCATTAAAACTGCGATTTTATGACGTCACTAGTAGATTTCCATGACGTTAGACGGTGTAACGTCATATTCTCGCATCGAAAACGTTAGAAAAGGATATAAATGCATGTGTTTCAGTCAATGATTTTAGCGGGATTTCTTCTAACAATGGCGAAAAGTTATGAGAATTTGAAGGAAACAACAGCATTATTGCCGAGTTTCAGCGTGTTAGAATCGAAATAGATCAGCTCTAGCCAGTGATTTGTTAGGTAATAAATCACAGTTTGTCGGTCAGTTGTAAGTAGACAAATCACGCGCGCTACGCGCTCGTGATTTGTCTACTTTACAACTGACCTCCAAACTGTGATTTATTGCTCAACAAAACACAGCTAGAGTTGATCTATTTCTTAAGTAAAAAAATAAGTCAGGAAATACATAGCAAGTTGACCAATGTTTATGGGTCTTCTGCACCATCGTATGCACAAGTTAAATTCTGGGTTGGGGAATTCAAACGCGACAGAACGTCTTTAGAAGACGAAACCAGGTTTGGCCGCCCATCAGATGTCACCGATGAAGAAATGTGTAACAAAGCACGGGATCTGGTGTACTCTGATCGGCGCATTAACGTGGAAGAAATAGCGAATGCATTTCACATTTCACATGGTAGCGTTTCAATAAGTTTACATTATCGCTTGGGTATGCGCAAGCTAACAGCCCGTTGCGTCCCAAAGCCCATTAGCGACGAGCAGATGGCAACCAGAGCATCAGTATGCAGCGCATTCTTGAAGCTGTTTAGGTCAAAGGAAGATGATTTTGTTTCACGCCTGGTGACTGTATATGAGACTTGGGTCCATTACTATGAGCCAGAGAATATAAAACACGTCGCCAGTGGGTAGGGCCGGGGTCTCCGAGGCCAAAGTTTTTCAAAACGCAACCCTCTGGCAACTGTTTTTTGGGACCCATAAGGCATTATTTTGATCGACTTTCTAGCAAAGAAAAGTAAAATAACAGGTGCGTATTGTGCAAATTTGCTCGACCAACTGATAACTGCGATCCGTGAAAATGCCGAGGTAAACTCGACAAAGGGATGCTGCTCCAACAGGACAAGGCAAGAGTCAACACTTGCAAAATTGCAATGTATGCTGTTGAGCGGAATGGGTAGGAGCTAATACCGCATCCCGCCTCTTCTCCTAACTTAGCGCCCAGTGATTATTTCATATTCCAAAACTTGATAAAGGATATCCGTGGACGTCATTTCCGGTCCAACGAAGAAGTCGTGACGGCAGTTGAGGAGTTGGCTTGCGACAAGGACCCTGGCTTCTTCAGTTCTGGGCTGATGGCACTGGAACAGCGTTGGTCAAAATGTATCATTCTGGAGAGCAATTTCATCGAAAAAGAAGAGAGGAGTTCACCCAGAAATAAGTTCGGCTGTTTTTATGTTTGTTTTTTTTTTTACTGACTCGCCCTCGAACATTTACCACAGCTATGTTTTAGCGTCTACTTGAGTAATTTGGTCACCGTTGTGCAGAACATTTCGTTGTAAGATGATAATTATAGCGGTCGGAAATAACGTAGACGGATTGTTTAGAAGTTTCCAAGCATCCTGCTTTGTCATGATAAGACACAATAGATATATCAGACAAGTTAAACTCCTGTGTGTTTGTCATCGTTTGCACTTATTTGTTCGATTAATGCAGCCTGTTTCTGACGATTATATTTCCAGTTGTTATGTCCTCCGTCACGGGAACAAGACTTTGTGTTTAAAATGAATACCATTGTAAACACTTTTGCTCAAAATAGTTAACCCTTTTTGTACCAGATGGAATCTGTCTCCTTATACAGGTATATGGCAGGAGTCCATTTCAAAATTTATGGGTGTCAGGTTGTGTTTTCAAAATTTATTTTGAAAATAGCTGATTTTTTTGCAAACAGTGTAGGCCCTGATCAGACGCCGCGTTCTGCGGCGTCTGATCTGGGCATGCACTGTTTGCCAAGGTACCCCTTTAGGGGTTTCTGGTACTGAATGGGTTAAAGGAATAAAAAGGGTAAAAAATTAATCCAGAACCTTATCTCCAGAACCTCATATTTCAAAATAACAATGTATGTGTACTCATATACTACTCCTTATTGAGATTAATTGCATTGGCAAATTCTCTATAACTGTTTTGTTTCTTTGTTTTGAGGTTTGACGTCCCAGTCAACACTGTAAAGGTCATTTTGGAGACGCCGCTTCCAATTTTGTGGGACTTTTACCCGACATTGAGATGAAATGACATCTCAAGCCCTGTCGCCCAATGAAACCAATAGGGTTTATAAGCATGGACGGTCCGCCTCGCACCGCGGTTCCTGGACAGGCTTAGATCCTCTAAGCGGTTTACCAGTACTAGTGTGCAGGCCGGATTCAGCTCTGCGTGGAAGCACCATGCAGCCCATATATTTCTTCAAGCCCCTGTGGGCGGGGGCCTCTCTATAACTGTGAAGTGTTGGGGACACATACTGTCGTTACAACGAGAATCTTCTGTTTTGTATCATTACGAAAACACGCCTATTCAAATATATTGAAAATTTAACCACCAAAAAATGAACATTTTCAAATAAAATTATTCTGATTTTTTTTTCTTATTTCTGCTGAAAACATTGATTGCTGGCACTTGTTAGAACCGCCTCGATAAGTCGTTTCTAACGAGTTTCCGCACTCGTATGTTTTTGAGCAGAAATAAGAGAGATAATATAAACATGTAAACCCAGGTTTTACTTTTAAAAGTGGGGTTTAATGGGATCAAAATTATGTATGCGTGTTTCCGTGAATCACTGACATCAATGGCTGGCCGATCACAGGTAGCGATTGTCTCTGACAGAAGGATGGGTAAATATTCCTGAAACTGAATTTTCACTGATTTTTGTAACCATTTCATTATTGAAACATGCTTTGATGTACGTGTGGGTCCTTGAATTTCAGTGTGCTGCACATTTAACCAGTATATACTTGGAGCCCAGCGCCCCCGCCCATAGGAGTTTGAAGAAATAGATTGGTCTGCATGATGCTTCCACGCAGAGCTGAAACTTGCCACAGAGAGGTACAGGAAAACCGCTTAGAAGGAATTAGCATACCCAAGCAAAGTGGACTGAGTCCGACCGTCCAATGCATATAAGCGTTTTGTTTTCACTGGGCGACGGGGCTTGAGATGTCATTTTATCTCAGTGTCGGGTAAAAGTCACACAAATTAGAAGCAACGTCTGCAAAATGGCCTAAATAGCGTTGACGGAAACGTTAAATCAATTCAACCAAACAAAACCTGGAGCCCGACCTGTATCAAGCAAGCATCTAAGGAATAATCCAAATATGTTTCCTGCTTAATACGAGGACTGTTCAAATATGAATGCAACTAAGCACATAAAAATGATTCCGTGATAGATTTCGATGATAAATTTATTTTGTCCCCTCAAAGTATTCCCCTTTAACAGAAATACAAACTTTCAGTCTTCTGATCCTTTCGAGGTATACTATGAAGGCACTGGAATATTGCAGAACCGAGGTGTTTGCGCTGTACAAATTGACCAGAAAGGTATTTTTTCGGCCGCGGGAACAAAAAAAGTCACACGGGGCAAGGTCAGGGGAATACGGGGGGTGAGGGAGTTCAACAACCTTTTCCTGCTTCAGGTAGTCTTGCACAATGAACGCCTTATGCGATGACGCATTGTCATGTAGCAATCTAACATTGGCCAAACCGGTTGCGGGTCTTCGTTCTTTGAAATATTTCTTCAATTTTCGAAGAACTTTATTCTTGTAAAACTTCGCATTTACAGTTTTGCCTTTAGGCACAGCAACCTGAATAGCAGGGTCCTGATTTGAAAAAATATGACATACATTACCTACTTGACGCTCATGGTCTTTTGCAATACTTTGGTGCCCATATTTTGTTCTGAATCTTTCGTTTTGGCTCAAAAAAGTGAACCCATGTCCAGTTACCTGTGACGACATTAGCGAAAGACCGTGCATTGTAATTTGGAAACTTTTTAAGCAACTTCTTGGCGTACTGAACGCGTGTCTTTTTCTGCTCATCTGTCAACAGATGGGGAATCCATCTAGCACAGATCTTTCTCATTTTCAAATCCCGTTTCAGAATTTTTTATATTGTGTTGTTTATATTTATGTTGTTGTTTCTTACTTACTGTGTGTATCACTTGTGTCTTTTAATTTTGGATGGCCATATGGCCATTTTGTGGGAAAGTAACTGTCCTTATGGTCTTCCTTTGTTTAGGTTTCCATTATGGTCTTGTCGCTTAATGTTTGTATTTCTTTCCCTTTGGTGTCTTTATGGGTGGAGTTAGTTAATTGTATCAATTCCTGATCTTTGTTTTACTTCTACTTTGTATGAGCTGCTCCTAATGAGATGCCAACCATACTAGCTTTTTGCCTAGTGGTGTATCGTGCATCGGTAGCAACTATTTCTTTCACTCTAGCAACCATCTTGGCAGATGTTGTGGTGCATCTTCTGTTGAGCCTAGCCCACAGCTGAATTTATTTCTTAAACCAACGAAAAACTGTCGGAAAAGACATTTCATTATGCCCATAAACCGAACATATTTCATCAAAAATGTCTTTGCACCGTATACCAAGAAAACAAAGATTCTTAATATAGGACCGTATTTCAACGGCGTACTCTGACCTTCTTCCAACCATGTTTTGTATTAGTATACAAGAGTAGACAGTGTTTATCGAACGATATACATGGCTAAAGAACGGATTTTAACAGGTTTGGTATCAATGTATAGGTAAAATGTTTTTCTACGCTGTGATATTTATTTCCAGGTGATTTTCGCATTAGTGCATGAAAAAACGTTCTACTTGCATTCATATTTGAACAGTCCTCGTATAGGTGAATCTCAATGCGTCCTATTTCTGTTTCGAGAACCGAAGTATTGCTTGCTTAAGTTTATTAGCTCGGCTGTTTTCGAAGAAAACGACGAGGTATTGTCATAGCTCTGGCGTCGTCGTCGTGCAAAAACTTGGACATTTTCGTCTTCGTCGCGCGTAATCTTGGACATTTTGTAATATCTCTGTCATGACTGAACATATTTACTTGAAACTCGGACTAGTTGTTCATTATGAAAAGGGGCTGCAGCCGAGCGTTGGCATCCGCATGCGGTTCTCTTATTTGCATACTAGAGGTGGCCGCAGGGACTGATTTTACTGTAGTGTCAGAAACATATGACATTTGCAAAACAGTAGCGTCTCTAGACATTTTTTATTGTTATTATTGTTCTTCTGTCTTTCCTTCACTTCTATTTTTGTGTAAAATAAAAGGGATCCATGTTACCATTGTATTTTATTCAATAAAATGTTTTAATCGAAAATGGCGTGACTATAAATAACGGTTAACTAAATTTGTACAGACGTTTATGTGCGCGGTTTGACTTTGTTGGTTAGCGATAACAATTCACCTTATTTGCATTATCTGCTGGTACCTAGTCTGAAGGTTATCAGTGTTGGAAAAACAGGTAACCAGACCCCCCTGACCTTTCAAGATCAGGGGGGTCTGGTTACCTGTTTTTGCAATATTGACAATGTGCAAGCTGGAATCCAGCAAATAATGCAAATATGGTGAATGTGGAAAATCGTAGAGAACCTTCTAGAATTTTTATTAACTTTGGGTCGTAACATCAACAATCTACCTAGTAAGATCAGCAAATACACATAAGAAATCATTCTTTTAATTTGATTCCTTCTCCTTCAAATTTCGGCTTATACTACTTTTTCCTTTGATTTAACAGCAAAATGGGCATATAAGAATCTTACAGTGGTGTGAGCGGTGGATTAAAAATCCGTTCCGAGTGTCACAGTCCCCCATCACGATGATTGTGATCCCCGAGGAAAGGATTTTCAATCCACCCCTCACACCATGTAAGATTCTTTTTCTTGCATCCCTTTCATTTCTGGATTTTCAATAATGCAGTAACTTCAGTTGCCGTAGTCCTCCATATTTTGATATTTAGTGACGTCACGTAACGTGGTGTGACGTCAACCTTTATTAGGTCTTATACTTAATCCACAGCTTCCAGTACTTTCCTTTGATGATGGCAGTACTAATAAATTTTGATAAATGTATTGTTATCATGTACTGATATCATGTACTGATATATGTATTGTTATCATGTACTGATATCATGTACTGTGGATTAAAACAGATATATCCATTTGTTTTTTTTTGTTCTTTTTTTAGAAATATTGGTATATATTTGTGTACAGGAAAATTAGACTCGCCCTGGTGGGCTCGTCAAATTATCCTGTACAGATATTAATCACTACAAATATTTACTAATTTTTCACATAAACAATGGATATATCTATTTCAAACAGTGCAAATTAAACACGTGAGATTATTCGTTTTTATCCTGTCCCTGGGTAAGAACAGCAGGGTATTCTGTCCCAAGCTAAATCCAAGGATTTCCTTTTCTGGTGTGCAAGAGATTTTGATAAATGGTCTGGTTTATTTTTGCCCTCACCATTGGTTTTGTCTGAGTATGTCAAGGAAGATCTCAACAGAGCTTCAGACAAAACTGTATTGTATTTGATAAATGACAAAAATGACATTAATAATCCCTCGGGGCATGACTGTGCATTTTTAAGTTATTAATGCGTCTGCTGGACGGACATTCCCCGAGTAGACAAGTGCATATACAGTAAAATTCCTTTATCAAGACCCCCTTTGGGACTGTTCAACCACTTTTGAACAGTTCCAAAGGTGGTCTCTGACCAGATGACTTTGTAGGCAGAAAACACAATGAAAAATTAATCGTACGCTTCAAATAAGCTTTTTATAGCAGAATTAGTCTCAATTTTAGGTGGTCTTAACAGGGGAATTTTACTGTATATATGAAGTTGCTGCTGTCTGAAAACACACAACGTGAATAATCTATTTGTTATATGATATCAGGCTTTGCTGTAAGTTTGCCGTTGACATACAGGAAATATAAGATTTTAATGGAGATATTTGAATTAAAGTGCATATAAATATAAAAATGACGAATTTCCTCCCGTGAAGCTGCAAGTGTCTAGCATTATCAGTTATCCCCTATATTAATTGCATTGTAGCATACTGACATGATAAAGATATGCTATCTCAGGACAAGTGAGCTTTATCAGGTCAACGTGATAGTGCCCTTCTATGAACTGGACTATGGCAAAACAGTAGGAGTGTACAAGGAGATTAACTGATAAATAGAATACCAGATTCGTATCATTTGATGTCAAGTTTATCAGGCTCGGCGTCGAGAACGCATATTATAACGCTCGGCAAGCCTCGCGAGTCTACAAGTGTTCTCAAAGCCTTGCCTGATAAAATTGATACCAAATTACACGAACCTGGTATTCCACATTTATCAAAATCGAAGACAGCAACCAATCTTATCTTCGAAGTACAGTCGATCTTCAACGGCTACAGTAGCTCTGAGACTATAATTAAAAGAATTTATGATGGGGATGCGACCTGTACGAGGAAATCTCAGGCAAAATAGAAGTGAAGGCAATGATCAGAAATCGACACAATAAACCCACACTTCCTATCAGTGACAGCAAAGGGAAAGAAACACAAACATGAAATAACTAGACCTTAATGGAAACAGCAATAGCGGAAAGCAAAAAGGGCAGTTACTCTCCCACGATATTGGCAATCGGCTATCCAAAACAAAAAGATATAAGCGATACACACATTCAAAGACGAACTATAAAAAAATGGTAAACCGCGACAGAAGAACCGCCTTGCAGATATGGTCAAACAAGATAAAAGGTTCACGATGACAGAAATTGCTGATAGTAATTGTGTTTTATTCGGGGACAGTTCATACGATTTTGACTCAGGATGTGAAACTTAGAAAGTTTGACAAAAGAACAAAAGACCGCCCGTGTAAAAATGGCGAAAAAACTTCTGAAAAAGAACAAAATTTCCAAGCTGTATACAGGTGATGAAATCCTGGTCTATTTCAGAGCCACAGAGACGATACGCATCAATAAGAGGCAGAGGCTGCGTAAAGACCAAGCAAGGCCGGTCATTGTCAAAAGAATTAAAAGCGCGGGAAAAGTTTTTTTGCGGTATTTTTTCAGTTGCGATGGACCCATTTTTCAAACTCCCGTACCAAGTGGCAAACCAATCACAGGTAAATTTTACAAAAATGGTGTGTTGTCAAACGTAAAGGCAACACTATGAAAAACGTAGACATGCAACTGGTTTAAGGGGATTATGCCTCATCCTTGACAACGCACCTGCTCACAAGTGTGTTTTTGTCTAAGACTTCTTGAAAGAGGAAAATGTAATTCAGCTCGTCCATCCACCTTATTCGCCAGTCCTTAGTCCATATAACTTTTTCTTGTTTCCTTTACTAATTAAAACCATTTCTGCTCGTCGTTAAGAACCCCGAAGTGCACCTGGTAGTGCAGTTTACCAGTGTCTTCATGGTATACAAAAACGGTGTTGCACTGATGAGTTAGGAGGCCTTCATGCGTATTGAACAAATTATTTGTCTAAATCGCGACGGTAGTAAGGGCGAGGATTGTAGCCACGTAAAATCGATTTAGAATTCGTTTCACTGACCGTTCCGAGGCAGTTCTTCTGTCGCGGTTTATATTTGTAATGGTTTGTCTTTGAGTGTTTGTATCACTTAATTTTTTTTGTTTTGGATAGCCAATTGGCCATTTTGTGGGAAAGAAACTGTCCTTTTGGCTTTCCGCTATTGATGTTTCCATTAGGGTCTGTTGTTTCATGTTTGTGTTTCTTTCCCTTTGGTGTCTCTGCTGGGAGCTGTAGGTTAATTGTATCGGTTCCTGATCATTGCCTTCACTTCTATTTTGTCTGCCTTTACAGAATGGATTTGGAGACTTGAAAAGTGTTTCCGTCAAGAGAGTATACAGTAAAATTCCTATATTGAGACCACCTTTGGGACTGTTCAAAAGTGGTCTTAAAGACCACTTTTGAACAGTCCCAAAAATGCTCCCTGACCTGACTATGGTAGGTAGAAAAAAACAAAGAAAAAATAAGTGTACCTTTCAAAATAAGCTTTTTATAGCAGAAGAAGTCGTAATTTAAGGTGGTCTTAATAGCGGAACTCAGTGAACTTCGAGGGGTGGAAGTATCGAATGTGAATGGGATTAATAACGCGCCCTGTAGAACCCCCATGACAACATTAAATGAACGCCCTTCGTATAACGCTGCGGCAATCATTTTTGTTGAAAATCGCCTCGGAGACAAAATATTCTTAATATGATTAACGAGCTTTATTCTTGCAAAGATCAATTTAGCTGACGAGATTTCTACTCCGGCGAGAGCAGAATGAAGCTGATGCGACTATAAATTGTTGATTGTGTCCAGCATTTTAAACGTCAGACACCATATCCATATAATAAGACGGGCGAAATATTAAATGTTAAATGGTAATAAAAATCTTTTAGATCAATTTGTTAAATTAGAATTTCATTGAAGAGATGTATCGCGTTTGTCAGATCTTTAGACATTTAATTTTATGGATTAGTAATCACTTAAAATTCATGATAGCTCTACAAAAATATAATGTTATTAATCAAGTAATTTCGTATTGGCCCAGTTGCAGGTTCGAGGTCTGCTGTATTGGCCCGAGGCCAAAGGCCGAGGCCAGTACAGCTGACCGAGGACCTGCAATTGGGCCAATACGAAAATACTTGATTAATGACAATTGTATTAATTGACACCATTATAAACATGATTATGGGTTTTTGACCTCAGAATTTATACGGATGACCTCCGAACAATACAGGATAGTCAATTAATAATGTAAGCTAATAGGCTGTCGATACCAACCAGCATGCAAACAATTTGTATGCAACGTCATATATATGAACGGTGATACAACGTTATGAGGTTGTATCGTCGTTTGTCATATATTCTACCGCCGGTCGCCTATATAGCCTATGGTAAAAACTAGTGATATATTGAGTGATAAATCACTGGGCGGAAGGGTCGCCTTTTTATCCCATTTACTCACGTCATTCATTGTTATGTTGACGTTAGATTGTGTGACGTCATTTTCTTATATCAAATATGTTATGAAAACAGGTAAACGCATATATTTACATTTCCAGTGTAAAGCCTAATGCAAACCTATAGAGAACAGTGTAGTTCATACTTCCATGAACGCACCGTGTCACATGATTTTAATTGACGTCAATCTAAACCATTGTTCTCTACGGGCGTTGGTGACGTCAACGCTCTTCCGCTCTTTGTAGAAAAACAGCGTGTAATTAGGGCCCCGCACTGAAAGTGTGGGTGCCCTATAGTAATCACTCTGTCCGTCCGTCTGTCTGTCCGTCTGTCCGTCCACAAATTTCTGATAGCGCTGCCGTGGCCCTAGTCAGTTTGACTGACAGCTCTATTTTTTTTTTTTTTTTTTTCAGCTTTAAAAGTTTGCCCTATAAGCATTTTTTCGCCCAATGATGAGGGGCATAGAATGTAAATATAAAAAATAAACTTAATTTTTCTGCTTTTCATTAGAGTATGAACGACAGCGGGTCACTAGCAAAGTTTACATGACCCCTTCCGGGTTCATTTATTTTGCACGGGACCCACTGCGTTCATACTTGAACAGCAGAAAAAATAAAATTCATTTCTTAAGTGATACAGTCAGTTATATTAGCGTGATTCTTTCAAGCAATGGCAGAAGATAGGGAGAATCTGAAGGAATCAATAGAATTTTGGTCGACTTTTAGTGTGTTAGAATCGAAATAAATCAGCTACAGTGCCGTGATTTATTGAGTGATATATCGCTGTTTGTCAGTCAGTTGTAAGTAGGAAAGTCACTTGCTCAATAACCCCAAGAAACTAAATCTTAAACTGCACTATGAGATCAGAAGAGGTCATAAAATTTTGAAATTATTTTAGGCCTAGAAAAAAAATAGCCATGTTCGAGCTAACCCGACCGACTCTGCTTCAGAACCTCCGACTCTACTCTTTCTATCAATAAAAGAACAAAATAAAAACTAAAACACCGACCCTACTATTTCAATTTCCGACAAAACCCAGTGTCGGCTTTGCATTTTCCCTTAGTATTTTCGCGTTTTAAGTACATTTCTGTAGTTTTTGGCATTTGGTACCTTCCAAAATACAGGGCTGACTTTTTTGACCATCTAAAATGAATTATGATATACAGTACAAGTATCAACGTGACAATTTTATTTACAAAGAAAAACATGTATAAAAAACAAAAACACATAAAAAATACTGGACAGACAATACAAATAATAAAAAAGTTTCTCCTACCTACCGACCATTTTTTTTCAGCATGTTAGTAGAAACACAGCTATTTTTACGCCTTATTGCGTGTAGCACAACACGCTGAAACCCGTGTATGAATTACAGTTCCGGGGAGCAGGTTCAGACACTGTTTTGCAAAGCTTTCTGTTTTATGCAGGACAATAGACTGAAAGACAATAATATCTGAACGAGACCATTGTTTTGTGGTTTAACTGAAGATAACATTCAATCATTTTCAAAATGCTTTTATTCCATGTGTGTTGGTTTGCGTGTTGTTGTCTCGAATTACTAAACCTTATACGAGCGTACGTCCTGATGGCAAAAAAGGAGAAAAGACTAAATCTTGCAATAATACAGTTGTAACACTTCTCGAGACGCTGAAAGGTATCTAATGCTTTAACCCTTTTTGTACCAAATGGAATCTTCCTGCTTACATATAGCAGGAGTCCATTTCAAAATTTAGGGGTGTTAGGTTTTGTTTTCTTCAAAAACTGTTCGGAAAATAGCAGAACTTTTTGCAAACAGTGTAGACCCTGATCAGACGCCGCAGTACGCGGCGTCTGATCTGGGCCTGCGCTGTTTGCCAATTGCCCGTTTTGGGATTTCTGGTACAAAATGAACAGATGTGTATACCTTTACTAGGATAAACATTTCAGTCTGGTACTGCACTGTCTAATTTTAAACCTCTAGCATGCTTGGCTGTAAAATTCTCTGAATAAATCAGAAATAATTACAACTTCATGCCATTATTCCTATACCAGCAAGGCAACAGCTGTCATATATTTGATAAACTGGTCCTCTCAGTCTGAGCAACTATTTGGGAGTTATACGTAGGAGTAGAAAGGTCTCTAATGCTTTTATAAAAGTCCAAAGATTTATGATTGTAACACTTCTCGAGACGCTGAAAGGTCTCTAATGCTTTAATAAACGTCCAAAGATTCATAATAACGTACGCATACTTTGAATCCCAAATGTTTGCTTCTCTTTGTTTTTGTTTGATTTGAGGTTTAACGTCCCCGTCAACACTATTTAGGTCATTTTGGAGACGTTGCTTCCAATTTTGTGGGACTTTTACCGATATTGAGGTGAAATGGCATTTCAAGGTCTGCCGCCCAATGTAAGCAATAGGGTTAATATGCATGGACGGTTCGACTCGCACCACTTTGCCTAGGCAGGCTTAGACCTTCTAAGCGGTTTACCAATACTCATGAGCTGTCGGTTTCAGCTCTGTGTGGACAATGCAGCCCGATCTATTTCTCAAAGCTCCCAACGAGCGGGGGCAAGTTTGCTGCTCTGGTTGAAACGGTATCAGCTCTCCGTGGAAGAACCATGCAGCCCAATCTATTTCTCCAAACCCTGATGGGCGGGTTTTGCTTCTTCAGAAGCCATCTGATCTGGATCTTCATTGTTTGTAAAATAAGGCATATCCGGGCTCCGCAGGACAAGGGTTAACCTAATTATGTCTCATAACATGGTGGTAATTTTAACCCCCATCGGCTCAAACTACGACTGTGTAGAACAAAACTGAGCCGGGCCACAACCTTTCCTACAACTTACATGTGCACCCAGCGAAGAATCAGATCAGCCTGCGCATCCAAACAGTCTGACGAGAGACTTCTCTTGCTGCATGAAGGAGCATTGGGCCCGTAGCTATCCTTAGAGCGCCCAACGAAGACTCTGATCAGACTGCGCGGATGCGCAGGCTGATCTGAGTCTTCGTTGGGCGCATATGTCTTATTGTAGGTTTTATCGTGCGCTGGATCAAATTCCCATAGTCTCAAACTGACTGAGCCGTTGAATTTACCATAATCAATATGTCCAAAAAAAGGCATTACGAAAGCACGTCTATACAAATGCATTGTAAACTTTACCGCCGATAAAACCAAAATCTTAAGATGAAAAAGTGATATGTTCTCTTATTTCTGCTCAAATTATAGATTGTGGGTACTCGTTAGAACCGCCTCATCGAGGCGGTTCTATCTATATTTTAGAGCAAAAATAATAATAATAAGGTTTACCACGGTAAACCCCAGTTTTACTATATAAAGTTGGGGTTCAAGGGGCTCAAAATTATACAAACGTGTTTTCGTGAAGGGTTGTCCTTTGGAAGGAAGGCTTACACCGAAGAACTGAAAAATATGGAGTGTACAAGTTTTTTTTTTTTTTTTTCTGGGCCAAACTAGTTTCGGCCAATACTGCCTCATTAGTGTCTAAAAGAGCACATCTGCGTGTGTTACAGGGGTGGAAAAAGATCATGGCTCGACCGGGACTCGAACCCAGGGCTTTTCGTATACCGTGCGAACACTCTACCGACTGAGCTACCGAGCCACACAGTCCATTATGGAAACACGCCTATACAAATACATTGTAACATTGAAAAAATGAAAGTTTTTAGAGGAAAAATTGTGATATTTTTCTTATTTCTGCTCAAAATATAGATTGTGGGTACTCGTTAGAACCGCCTCATCGAGACTGTTCTAACGAGTACCCACAATCTATATGTTAGAGTAGAAATAAGAAAAATAAGGTGTACCCCTGCTAACCCCAGTTTTACTATATAAAAGTGGGGTTCAAGGGGGTCAAAATTATACAAACGTGTCTTCGTGATGGGTTGTCCTTTGGAAGCAAGGCTTACACCGAATATTGGAAAAGTATGGAGTGTACAAGTCTTGTTGTTTTTCTGGGCCAAACTAGTTTCGGCCAGTGCTGCCTCATTGGTGTCTAAAAGACCACACCTGCGTGTATAACTGTGTGTGTGTATGAATTCGGGTTTAACGTCGCTTTCAACAAAATTTCAGTCATATCACGACGGTGTCTGGTTGCGACAGGGAGCTCAATGCTCACTTTTATAGTGCTGCCTCACTGAAGTATCATGTCCCAGACACATTACATGATACCACACCCAGTCACATTATCCTGACACTGGGTCGACCAGTCCTAGCTCTACCCCGTAAATCTGAGTGCCAAGCGAGGAGCAGCTAGTTCCATTTTTAACGACTTTGGTATGTCGCTGCCGGGGATCGAACCCGTGACCTCCTGTTCCCCGGAGCGGACACTCTACCAACTGAGCTATCGGGGCCGGTAACTGCGTGTGTTAAGCAATCATCTGTATTTGACACAATAAACAAGGTATTTTTGTGGATCTATTCGAATGAAAATGAGTACAGATTAACCAGGCTGCATCAAGCAAGCGCCTGTGTTAAACAACTTAGGCCATTTGTTCAATGCATCGTTGGCTTAACAAGCTCGTTAGTGGTCCAAATTGTTCACTGTTCTGACAAGTA
Organism: Lucinisca nassula; assembly: GCA_963580285.1. Taxonomy (NCBI): domain Eukaryota; kingdom Metazoa; phylum Mollusca; class Bivalvia; order Lucinida; family Lucinidae; genus Lucinisca; species Lucinisca nassula. Next base: position 73,976,261 of record OY757011.1, on the reverse strand, counting down.
TAATAGCTAATAGTGTTAATTTTGCTTTGCAATTGCAACAGCTGCTCTCATTTTTTCCGCAAAATATTAGTATATTTGCCACCATATATGGTCAAAGTTTCAACGATACGTTAACTATGTCGCCGTTAGCTTTAAAGGACCAACCCCAGGTGTTAAGCTTAACCATTGAAACTTGCTCCTAACAGGTTTAGTTGTACGTTTAAAGAGATGGGAATGTAATGATCAGGAATCGATACAATGACCTTTTACCTTGCACCGGGACACTAACGGAAAACGGCCCCGCCCATGGGGCCTTGAAGAAATAGATTGGCTGCATGATGCTTCCACGCAGAGCTGAAACCGACCGCACACGAGTACTGGTAACCCGCTTGGAGGATCTAAGCCTCCCCAGGCAAATCGATGCTCATAAACCCCATGGTTTCATTGGATGACAGGGCTTGAGACGTCATTTCATCTCAATGTCGGGTAAAAAGGCCCATAAAATTGGAAGCAACGTCTCCAAAATGACAAATACAGTGTTGACGGGGACGTAAAACCTCAAATCAAACAAATGGAAAGGTTATAAAACATATAAGAACGTGGGGTGGGGGAGGGAAAGGTAATAGGTCAAAATTCGTCTCGCCAAGAACGTGTCCGTTTAAATCATTATTTCCATTTTCTTCTTCTTTTTCATCTTTTGACTTGCCATCATTATCTCCTTTTAAAGACCAATAAGATACCGGACAGCAAAGGGCCCCCGCTCAAAAGAGCCAAGCTGCAGAAATAGATCGGCTGCATGTAAGATATCGATTATTCGATCGATAAACTCCGCGAAAATGATTATCATTACTGATTTACTTGCAATTGATTATTTGATATGTACAATTTATTACCCAAAGTTATGCCTATTATATCTGGATGAGTACCAAACAGTGCAGACCCTGATGAGACGCCGCGTTCTGTGGCTTCTCATCTGGGTCTACACTGTTTGCTCAGGCCTGTCTGTTCAAATATACAAATGGTTTGGTTTTTGGTTTTGGTTTTACGGCCCTTTCAAGATTATTTCACTCATATCGAGCCGATCGTTAATCAGAGGTGGGCGAAAACCGGAGTACCCAGAGAAAAACCACCAGATCTTCAATTGCAGAACTCGGCGTCTCACATGTGACCAGAGCGAGGCTCGAACCACAGCGGTGAGAGACCTAATAATTAAGAGTCAGCGCTCTTATCCATTAGGCCACGGAGGCCCGTTACAGCGTGTGGTAAGAGTAATGCTCAGACAGAAAGTCAGACAGGTAAAATTATGACAGAATCTCCTGTGATTACTAATCGATTATCGAACAAAATCAGACAGCAAAAAACAACCCTGGTGAATCATTTAATCTATCGCTTTCACGAAACGCTGTAGTCAAATCAATGTAGTTGAACCGCATGTACATGAATAGGCCTTTCAATGCGCGCTTGTGAAGTCCGAGTAGTAAAGTCTTCGCCAGACATTAGAGCAAACATTTCTTACAGTGGGAAGCGAACGGCTCTTAGAAAACGCAGAACAATATAAGTTTGTGCTGAGTGACTCAGCACAAACTTATATCGATCTGCGTTTCTCACAGTTTCTGCTCCAGTGCATACGCAAAAGGCAACGTTTCACGGGACTCAGCTTATCATCCGATGTCAAGAAGGTTTTAACAAAGTGTACGAAGTTTTCAACTGCTTTTATTTATTCAGAAAATAATTTTCCTGGAAAATCAATAGGATCTAACGCATGATGTCTTTTATTCAGTGAAAATGCGACAGATTTGCTGATTGAAACCAAATTGTATTCTATTGTCTCCTTTATTTGATTGCTCTACTCATAAGATGCCTTTATTGCAATATGCAAATTCTAGGCTAAACATATATATGATGGTATATAGTATTGCTTGGTGCATAAATGAGCCAATTTTTAGAGCTATAGGCATAATTGAGCCTATCTGCGAACTTGAAATGTGTGACAGCAAAGACACTCATTCCGACTGAAGCGCAGATTGTTCAGCGTCTTTGAAAGTCACGTGAACCTATTATAAAATGTGAAGACATTGCAATGGCTGGAAAGGCGTGTCGATTTCAGTTTTCACCGGTCGTATTTAGAAACTCCTTTATAAGCCGCTGTCCAGTATAGGTCCCGATTCACCTCCCCCAGGACAAAATCCCATTGGTCCCAAAATCTTCCTTAGGGTTTACTGGTTACGAAAAAAAATTGCCCCCAAAAATAAAAGCGTTCCCACTATGCATTACGTCACCGTTTCCATGGCAACCCATTATATTTCTAAATAAACTTGGGTATCTTGATACAATCAACCATATCTTGGTTAGCATTAAAGATAAATCAACAAAATTGGTACCAAAATGTTCGGGAGACATTGTGCCTTGCTTTGATGTAATGATATGCTACTTAGCTAATTTGCATATCTATGAATATTCATTAAAATAACATTTTCGGTCAAAAAATACGCAAAAATCAAAGAATTTTCGATTTCAAAAGCTAAAACAAACAATAAACCATGGAAACTGTAGACAAACAGATACAAGAGTATTATTTGGCGTTGAATGATTGTGAAATATGCAAATATTAGGCTGTGGCATATGATAATTAGATTTCAAATGCGGTTTTCATCGCAACTAATTAAATAAATTAATAACGTATTAACTAATAGTATCTCTGTATTCATTCATCTATCCACTGAAACATGAAGTCACTTATTCTAATAAGTCGACAGCCTCTTCTTGTTCTTCATCCATATCTTCATCCATATCCTCATCGTCACTCTCAGCATCTTCAGTTCCCTGCAGAGCATCAATACAGTCAACCAGACGTGGAGGAAGAAGATCTCCCTGAATCCACAAGGGTTCTAGGAGACCATTTACGTGTGTCCACCCGTGTTCCTCGCTTACATCTGGAATGTCTGGTTTGGCCAGGTGGGCTTTTCTCCATATTGCCACCTGGAAGTTCACTCGACGTATGTGTTGTATTAAGCAACGTCTGCAAGGTGGCATGCTCCCCATGTCAATATTGCGAAGGGCATCGGTCGGTTTGTCTTCACACTTTTCCTTAATTAAGAAAAGTCTTAAGTTATCAACTGCTGTGAATCTGGCTTTGCCGTACATGGCGCATGTGTATTCTTCTATCTCCCTAACCAAATCTTCAGGTACATCCCATGACTTTCCAAGCTTCGAAAAGGTTCTAGCAAATCGAGGCATTTTTTCCAGGGTCTTTATTGGCTTGACATGGCCTTTGCCTTTGAAGGCACTTGTTGAATCGCAGCCACAATATGCATGCAGACTAAGTAATGCTGCAGTGTAATCCTCTGTATAACCTCGGGAAAACTCTGTCATATTTACTAGTTTCCTGTTGTTTCCAGAACCAGTGTCGAACAGAACAGTGATGCCTTCAAGTTTATTTATATAGTTGAGAAGAATAAAGAATATATCACTGTCTGGGGTTTTCACTTGAACTGATTTGTATCCTTGCTCTTTTGCATACAAGCAGTAGAAGACAATTCTTGTGTCTGTTTCTTCCTGTGTAGAGGCTAAAGACTCTATGTTCCTTCTAGTCGTTGTTTCACCATCTTCTGATGTGAAACAATAACCTTGTCCATCACAAATTAGGATAACTTTCCTTCCATGAAGCCGCTTGGCGTAAGAATTCTTGTTCCACGAATCCAACATCACTTGAACTAACTGTGTTTTGTTGTCCTCATTGCTGAGGAATGATTTCCAGTCTGCTGGTCTCTTGGTATTCTCACCTTGTATCAGTAGTTTTTCACCAGAACCTCTTCGCGCTCGTTCCATGGCTTTCACAGAATCAGGTTTGTACATATCAGTACTGAATATTACATCAGCCTTTCGTGGAACCATATTGAATAATTTCTCTGATATTTGTCTAAAATTTCCCGGAACTTCTCGCATACAATAGAAGAGTGCGTTACCATCCTCTACTACAAGCAGTGTGCTATCATGTTCTGGTACGCCTGCCATTTCTGTATCTTCTGTCAGATACTTGAAACCCTTTGACTTATCTGTTTTTGCCAAGCATCCATCAGCTGTGCCAATGCTGTATGGGACTGGAGTCAAAGGATATTTCATTAGATCTGCAAGATCAATCTGTAACTCTGGCTTCTGAGACTGTACCAACAACTGAATGGCAATGTTCCCTTGCTGTCGGTATTCACCTACTTTATTCTTAGCCGACTTAACCTTAACTGTTTTACTCATGTCTTCCATTGTCTTCAGATTCTGTCTCTTGATTGGGTCAAAAAACGTCTCCTTCTTTTCTATTCTTTCCTTGATGAAAGATTCCTTAGCTACTTTACCACGGTGTTCAGCCAACAGTATGTCATTTTCAAACTTTTCTGACACTTGTACACCAGAAGATATACAGTACAAGTGAGACTTGTCGTCAATGGCGAATGGATTAATAAATCCACTGATGGCATCTTTTGTCTCACATACTTCTTTATCTCCCTTCTGAACTTCTGCTGGTCGAAGTTCTCAATGCCAAGTGCTGGATTCTGTTTCACCAACTAACATATCTGCCATGTCTAATGTTGCCTCTACATACTTAGATCGTTCATGTGTTGTACGAACCCACCGCTGGTACGCATCATAGTTACTGGTGATACCAGTAACACCAGCCCAACTTCCTCCTGCTCCACTTATACTTTTGGCATGTTTCATGAACGTCTCCTCCATGGTTTTGTCAACTGCGCATCTGTTTCCAGGTATGAATGACCGTGCAACACTCATCGCTCCTCGTTGCAACAGATCAGTGGCTCCAGGGTGAGTTTCGTCTATGTTGGCTATGAAGACAGAAAAGAATGTAAGGTACCGAGCATAATTCTGTCCATCAAAATTGAAGAACAAATCTGCCATCATATTTAGGCACTCAGCGTATAGCAAGAAATTGTTGGTCTTTACTGCCTTGATAAGACACAGCACTAGCCAAACATGTTCCATGTATGCTATCCAGAACTGAGCTGTTTTCCCTAGCTCACCACTATGGACTTTTTCGCGGTACTGGCAGTACTCTGTGATGTAAGAATGAACAGCATCATCTTTCACTGTCTCCTCGAGCGTATCCTTTGAGGGAAGATGAATCAGGTTTTGGACTTTCAGTTAAGCTGCTTCTGGCAAAGTGTCTAAAAGCTGATTTGAGTCTCTCTGGACGAGAAAATGCTCGAGCAAAAGTCTCTCCATGCTCTCTAACACAATTTTATGGCAATGCATGGCTCTTTCATGTTTACCTGTTAGAACTCCCTGGATTGAACCAGTTCCTATTAAACCTGCCTCAAACATTACATCTGACAACCCAGAACCAGCCATTTTCTTTCCAAGCACCTTTAGTATGCACATACTAAGTAAAATGTTCCAACCATGACAATGTGATTGGCATACTTTTCAGGATTATTCCATATAAGTGGAAATGCTTTCATGCAAACACCTAGGTCAAACGTTGTTATGACATATGTTTGTCCAACCTCTTCACTTGCTTCTGCATAACGCAAACATTCTTGGACTGTCTTATACTCTGTTATTGGTCGATTGATAACAGGATAGTAGTCGATCGTAGTTAGAATGGTTGGCTTACTCCCTGTGATAGAAACAAATCCCGTCCAACCTGGTACTTCTTGTCCTGTTACAGACTTGGATGCCCTGAGGACCATCCAAATCATGTTTGACTCACTTGCTGTTTTCACTGTTCCTTCACTGGCTGGATACAATTTTTTGGTTGAAGTGTAGCTTAGACTTTTTCGCTGACCAACAAAACAATCCGGGAGTTCTTCTTCCACTCGCAACTTGAGTGATTTCTCCTTAGTTCTTGGAAGAGATGGTATATCTTGTACAGTTCCACCATGTTCTTCCATATCACCGTTAAGTATTTCCTGCATCATGATGCCATGGGCGGTGTGGATAGATCCTGCACCTGTTAGAATGTTAATTAGCTGATCAAAGTTGTCAAATTCTGAATGAAAAAGCGATGGTACTTCTGGTTCTCTGATAATCTGCGTAGAAAGCAACGATGAAGTTTGTTCCAGTGCTTGGGCAATTGAAGTTTCGAGCTCTACTGAAAATGAATAACTCTCACAGTGTCCTAACCGGTTCAGAAGTGTAGTAAGCTGCTGGCTCCTGAACAGATGACGCAAAGTCATGCACACAAGAATATGTTTTGGGGTCTTCCACTCACCATTCGTAACGGCTCGACAAATATCTTGTCCTGTTGAGCTCACTAACCTGTTTACGTGTACAGAAGCATCCTTTGTTTTTCCAGACAACACATAGGTCAGAAAGGTGCTCAACTCTTCTGGTGATATGTCAATGTTACCCAACTGATCTGCAGTGGGAGGCCATTTCAATTCTTCTGAATGAGTATATGCATTCTGGATTGACTTTCTCAAATAATCCGCAGCTTCTGTCAAAGAGTCTTTACTTCCCAGAATAAATGCACTTTGAATGGCTTCCTCGAGCTTAATGTGTGAACTGAACACAAGCTGTGACATAAACTTGCCTTCGCTTTGTAACTGAGTGAATGCAATTTCCTTGCCATAGACCCTTTCTAACTTTGCCTTCAATTTGGAACCCCTATATTCAGGATTTGCAAACTTTGTACCCTCTAGCACACTAATGTAAGTATTCACTAAATCACTTAACTTTATGACTTTTCTGTCCTCTACTACTTCTTGTGTAACTCTATCACAGACCTTGCGGAAAGCTTTCTCATGTGCTTCTTCTAAAGCCTCTTGGTTAAGGATCGCTTCAGAATCTGAACTTCTCCAGTACTGAGGATCTTGAATATACTTTTTCCTCCTACAGCTGTTATGAAAATGTGCCTCTGATGCAAATAAATCAAAACCCCTTATTCTCAGAAGAAGTTTTTCATCATTACGGTTCTCTGCACTCTCAAGGACAGTTTTCCACGAATCTGACGCAAACGTATCTTCTGTAGTGCGAACCCCAGACTTCTTCAAAGAAATTTTGCCTTCTTTATTACAAAAGATACAATCTTTGCCAAAAAGTGCAATTTTGTCGGCACTTGATCGCCTTTGTGCTACTCGTGTTGTGGAAGATTGGCTGGGTTCTTCCTTCGCCAGTCTATCAAGGTGTCTCGTGAAACGTTTATAACAATCACGGTGATAGCCATGTCCTTCGCTTACTGCAGAAGGTATCAGTCCACATGTGCTCTCCATTCTATCTTTCGAACCAGCTGGTTGTGACAGCCTTTTCTCGCGAATATCATGGAGGTCTTTTAATCTTTCTGCTGGATTGCTTAGCTCTGACATGAATGTAAAAGTCTCTGCTTTTGATTCCTCATAATGGAGAATACAAATTTGCTGTCGCTTTGAGGTTGAAGCTGAAGCCTCGTCTTCTGTTGTTCGCTTCTTAGGTCTACCTCTTTGTCTTAATTCCATTGTGACTGAAGTCCCCAACTAGACAGACAGACAGACAGAACTATACTAATGCCTTTTGAATATGAAGTTTATAAATAATAATTTTCAAATTTTTATTCGCACTTATTTGGCAAGAAATAAAAGTATTTCAAAATTGCAATAATAACAATCACAATTTAGAAAAAGTAATAGGAATGTTTAAACTACACCGATTACTACTTGTAATCGTTTGCGATCAAAAAGTAAATTTTCACCATAGAGATTCAAGTGATGTTTACTGAACGAGCGCAATTGACGTTATGAAAGATTTACTGCGATGCTTTGGGTATAACGACGCCCGGTAAATACACCGCTACGATCTAATAATATCAGATATACCCTGACGTTACCATTACGGAGACGGGGCACAGCATCTCCTACAATAAGCCTATGCTCCCATCAAAGACTGACCAGCCTGCGTATCAAAATAGGTTTATCATAGTCTTTGATGTGCACTCTAAATCGAAAATTCTTTGATTTTTGTGTATTTTTTGACCGAAAAATGTTATTTTAATGAATATTAATAGATATGCAAATTAGCTAATTAGCATATCATTACATCAGAGCAAGGCACAATGTCTCCCGAACATTTTGGTACCAATTTTGTTGATTTATCTTTAATAATAACCAAGATATGGTTGATTGTATCAAGATACCCAAGTTTATTTAGAAATATAATGGGTTGCCATGGAAACGGTGACGTAATGCATAGTGGGAACGCTTTTATTTTTAGGGGCAATTTTTTTTCGTAACCAATAAACCCTAAGGAAGATTTTGGGACCAATGGAATTTTGTCCTGGGGGAGGTGCACGGGGACCTATACTGGACAGCGGCCTATTATCTAACGCGTATATTTAAGAAATAGATCAGCTCTAACTGTGATTTGTTGTGTAATAAATCACAGTTTGGAGGTCAGTTGTAAAGTAGACAAATCACGAGCGCGTAGCGCGCGTGATTTGTCTACTTACAACTGACCGACAAACTGTGATTTATTACCCAATAAATCACTGGCTAGAGCTGATCTATTTCGATTCTAACACGCTGAAAATCGGCAATAATGTTGTTGTTTCCTTCAAAATCTCACAACTTTTCGCCATTGTTAGAAGAAATCCCGCTAAAATTATCGACTGAAACACATGCATTTACATCCTTTTCTAACGTTCTCGATGCGAGAAAATGACGTTACACCGACTGACGTCAAGTAAATCGACTAGTGACGTCATAAATTTGCAGTTTTTAATGACGTCACACGTCACGCTCTTCCGAGCTGTGATTTGTTGCAGAATAAAACACAGTTATTTTGCATTGCCTATATAGGCGCGCTGTGTTAGAATTATTGACTAATCTGTTATCTACGCCGCTCCTTCGTCTGTTTTCAACATTACAATGGCCATATCTTCGGAACCCGAGAAGGGACATGATTTGTTTAATATGTTGTGCGAACAAGATATTAAGTTGTGCGAACAAGATATTATCTTGTGCGCACAACATTTATCTTGTGTACACAACATATTTCATCTTGTTCGGACAACATATTTCATCTTGTGCGGACAACATATTATCTTGTGAATACAAGATAATATCTTGTTCGCACAACTTAATATCTTGTGCGCACAAGATATTATCTTGTTCACACACCATATTATCTTGTTTGCACAATATAGATCTTGGGAAGTTGTGCGAACATGATATGATCTTGTGCGAACAAGATATGATCTTGTGCGGAGAAGATATCTTGTTCGCACAACATATTATCTTGTGTGGACAAGATAATATCTTGTGCGCACAAGATATTAAGCAGAAAAACGGGAGTACCTTTGGCAACAAAACACACATAACAAGCAGAAAAACGGGAGTATCTTTGGCAACAAAGCATATATTACAAGCAGAAAAACGAGAGTACATTTGGCAACAAGACACACATTACAAGCAGAAAAACGAGAGTATATTTAGCAACAAAACACACATTACAAGCAGAAAAACGGGAGTACCTTTGGCAACAAAGCACATATTACAGGTAGAAAAACGAGAGTACATTTGGCAACAAAACACACATTGCAAGCAGAAAAACGGGAGTGCCTTCAGCAACAAAGCACATATTACAAGCAGAAAAATCGGAGTACCTTTGGCAACACAGCACATATTACATGCAGAAAAACGGAAGTACTTTTGGCAACAAAACAAACATTACAAGCAGAAAAATCGGAGTACATTTGGCAACAAAGTGTACATTACAAGCAGAAAAACGGAAGTACCTTTAACAACAAAACAAACATTACAAGTGGAAAAATCGGAGTACATTTGGCAACAAAGCACACATTACAAGCAGAAAAACGAGAGTACATTTGGCAACAAGGCACACATTAAAAGCAGAAATACGAGAGTACCTTTGGTAACAAAGCACATATTATAAGCAGAACAATGGGGGTGCCTTTGGCAACAAAACACATATTACAAGCAGAAAACGGGAGTACCTCTGGCAAAAAAATACATCATAAGCAGATAAACGGGAGTGTTTTGGCAACAAAGCACAAATTACAAGCAGAAAAACGGGAATACCTTTGGCAATAAAACACATAATATAAGCAGGAAAACGAGAGCACTTTTTGCAACAAAGCACACAATACAAGTAGATAAACGTGAGTACCTTTTGCAAGAAAGCACACATTACATTGCCTAAACAAATTTTCATGGACACAAAGGTGTACGGGCCATTGAAGCTTCAGTAGGGAAGGTTGCCTAGAAATCAATAATGACACAATGACATCGTGTTATGCTTTTGAACCTCTTCTTGATGTCTTGTATCAAATTGTTTTCAATTTGCAACATAATTCTAGCGCCGCCCCGAGAAAACCTGTCTTAGACGTTTCCGACAATTTCCGAGACATAAATCCGCATACTCAACAACTGAAGCCAGCAAGAAAGTTGAAATTAAAAATTTAGAAAATGTGGGTAAAGCACTATTTAATCTGCGAACACAAAGGTACAGATCAGACTGCGCATGCGCAGTCTGATCTGTACCTTTGTTGTTCGCAAATGCCATAAACTAGGTTTTGTCACCATGTCCCTCATACGATTGTTTTTGCTCCATTACGGATATTGTCGATTGAATACAGCATGCAGCTAATTGCATGATCTCTTTCAGTGTTACATCGATGCGCATGTTTCAAGGAAGGCGTTACATGTGAAACTTGTTATTCTTCACGGGCAGAACATAAGTTTGAATGGTGTACCATTCGTGAACATTTTATGCATTTTAATATTGACAAGCAGGCGGCCCCGCCCATCGGGGCTTGAAGAAATAGATAGAATATTGACGTCACCGATAATTACCTATGGTCTGTTTCATTAAATCCTGATTAATCGCCCGCAAAATTCTACCGTCATACATAAAAAAACCAGGTGCGAGAGAACTATCCTTAGCTGGGACTTCCGAGAATAATTATTCGGATAGTGAATGCGATGGGTGCCGATTCTGAAACTGGCACTGTCATTCGCAAAACATTGCTTACTTTTGCTACTGATGTTCTTTCGCAGTCGTCGAGTTGAGTTTGTGAAATAGTACATACTGACTGTTCTAAATTTCCGTCCAAAAATAACTTAGTGATTCACGGTCTACGTGGCAACTTGAAACGACAGAACAAGGTTAGTGCGTGTGTCACTCAGTTTGCTTGCCATAGGTTGGTTTCATAAATTTCATATGAAATAACCACTCATGTAAGGTCCTATATATTAGTAGCGATGAATGTCGTTATATATTATATAGAGGATCTTACATGAGTGTTCATGTATTATTGAATTTATTAAACGAGTTGAGGAAAAGGGATAAAATGCTCGGCAAAGCCTCGCATTTTATCCCTTTTCCTCAACTCGTTTAATAAATTCAATAATACATGAACACGAATGCAAGATTCTATTTATCATATGACATTTAAAACATATTTTATTCACGACTGTTTACAAAAATATTAATATTACGCCATTAGTAAACGCGACGTCGTTAAGGACGTCGTGCACGTAACGTTACGGGACGTATCTAGCTAATTTGCATATTTAATCCACTAGTGGATTATCGAAAATATTACATGGCGTTATTACACTCTCAGGCGCGACGTCATATGATAAAATACGTCATTTACTTTAACAGTTAACTTGGGTCTCTGACAACCCAAATTTCAGTGACAAATGCAAACTTTCCGTTTAGGGAATTAAGCCAGACTTATCTGATTAATTACTTTATTGACTGTGCCTGATTTCTGACAACTGTTTGGACAAAATGCTGGCCACTAGATGTTACTACTGACAGGCTTTTGAACATAAGGGCAATTATGACGACGTATAAGACGCACATCTTTTGGATAATATTATTAGACAAATACACTAAAGGCTAGGACATCTGAATAATTTATCGTTCGCCTCATTAATATAACTTAGAATAGACTTGCTGGTCATATTAACGTTGATTCTCATAGAATGGACCCTTTTTATGCCACAAATGATATCGGAAAGTACCCGGAAGTCGTCAACAATTCGAATGCGAAAGAGTTCAGCCTTTCGTGAGAACCTCATAGAATTTTCAAACATCGGTCGGACACTAAATTGTTACAAGCAATTTTCCTCAATCTTTATTCCAGTTACGAAAGCATCTAATATCTATTTTGTAAAATGTATGTGTTCGTTTTTATGGATATATTTTCGGTGAAAATGGGTTAGGAATATATACATAGCCTTAGAATCAATCAACCCAGATTGTACGAAGTTCAGTGAAATTCCGCTTTAAGTCCACCGGAAGTTAAGCCCAATTATGCTTTGAAAACCATATTTAGTAGGTTTCATTTATTCTTCCTTTATGTCTTCAGCATACGGTGTTCTTTGGTGAGAGATCACGGTGTTATTTGGTGAGGGACCACCTTTGGGTCTGTTCAAAAATAGTATTTAGAAAGACCCACCTTTGAGACCGTTTAAAAGCGGTCTTTAAAACCACTTTTGAACAGTCCCAAAGCTGGTCTTAATAAAGGAATTTTACTGTATGTGCCATTACTGGGCTGTGATAGCCCCATTCACGAGAAACCATGTCTTCGACATTTGACTAGGCAGTAAACAAACCGGGCTACCCAGCTGCACGGACTACGAGTTAATAGTCTTGAAAGTTTGGCTACAGAACCCCGAGGTACTGTACTACCCGAACAAAACTTAAGCGTGTGCTTTTTATCTTTGCTGTTCGCAAGTAATAGAAAACAGGATCCGAGGATATCAAACTTTTTTCGGGCTCAACTCGCTTGAACGTGAAATTTGTCCTGCTCATAAATTTTAAAATGCCAACATTTGTTGACATTTTAAAATTTATGAGCAGGACAAATATCTTTCTTTGCTGATTTGAGCAGTAAAATTGTCTGATTTGTTTGTATATTGATAACTGTGGGCATTACAAATTTCATGCTCAGTTGAGTTTAGCATGAACCTCTGGGCCAGGCATCACGAAAACACGCCTATATAATTTTGAACCCCACGTTCATATAGTGAAACTGGGGTTTACAGGGGTATAACTCATTTTTCTTCTTTCTGCTCTAAAATATAGATTGTGGGTAATCGTTAGAACCGCCTAGATCAGGCGGTTCTAACGAGTACCCACAATCTATATTTTGAGCAGATGAAAGAAAAGCATCACAATTTTTCATCTGAAAATTTTCGTTTTTTCGGCGGATGAGTTTACTATGTATTTGTATAGGCGTGTTTTCGTAATGTCTGCCGGGGTTTTCTTGTGATGGGGCAACTTTTTGATTGTGGCTGGGCCTGTGTACCATCTAAATATTTCTTTTGATTGATGGTTAAGTTGGATCAGTCTGTCTGCAAAAATAGCGGATCAGAACAAGTGTCTTTAAATTATTCCATTTGAATCTGTCTTACGTCATCAGTAATGCAATTTCCTGAAGACCCAGTTACATACTAACGCGCTTATTAAATTATCTGTACAGTCTGTGGTGTATAACGGGCCGCACTAGGCGAAGAAGGGTCTTCGATTATGCGATCCAGCGAGGACTCAGATCACTCTTAGTATCTGCATAGCCTGATAAGGGTCATCCCTGTCCACTTTATGGATTGCAAGTCTTCTTGGAGCTAGATATAGATTGGGCTGCATGGGAATTCCGAAACCGACCGAACTTTAGGACTGGTAAACCGCTTAGATAAAAGACTGCCCAGGAAAGTCGAACTACTTCTTAAACGCTAGGGGTTTGTAGAACGGGACTTGGGGTGTCAGTTCATCTCAATGTCGGGTAAAAGACCTACAAAATCGGAAGCAACGTCTCCAAAATGACCTTAATAGTGCTAACGGGGACATAACAATCAAACAAGTCTGCAAGCAGTCAGTGAAGGTTGTATTCTTGCAACCAGGGGCCAGTTGTTCAAAGCATCGTTAGCTTAACGAGCTCGTTAGTGGTCATATTGTTAACTGTTCTAGCAAGTTTAATATTTAAAATTTTGGTATTTTTGCTCAGAAAATGTGAGCAGCTTTTGCATTTGCAAAAGCTGCTCACATTTTTTCAGCAAAAATAGCATATTTGCCATAATAAATTAACACAGTTTTAACGATACGTTATCTAACGACGTCGTTAGTTTTTAACCACTGGGTCCAGATAAGGAATCCTGGGATAGAAACTACCCTACTCAGGAATAGGGATATAAAAATCTAGCTCGGGGCTTGGAGAAATAGATTGGGCTGCATGGTGCTTCCACGCAGAGCTGAATCTGACCACACACGAGTACTGGTAAACCGCTTAGAAGTCTAAGCCTGCCCAGGCAAAGCGGTGTGAGTCAGATCACCCAATGCATATAAGCCTTCTGGTTTAATTGGGCGACAGGGCTTGAGATGTCATTTCATCTCAGTGTCGGGTAGAAGTCCCAAAACAAATGGAAGCAGCGTCTCCAAAATGACATAAATAGTATTGAAGGGGACGTTAAACCTGAAATCAAGAATTTGCGCGTGTTTGAAGTTTACATAGTATTCTGATTTTGCGTTAATGCACTTACATATTGTATATGCGTTGTATCGCAGGTTAATGTCAATCTGTACAATAAAACGGCGGTGACTGGACAGGCACAATGCAGTTTCGCAATCATTTCATCACCAGATTATTGACAGATCAAAGCATTATAATGCTCGTAGCATTGCAGTTTACTGTTAGCTGAAGTGCATTTCAAAATAAATGTCACATCTAGAAGTGAACAATAAACTGAAAGTATCTGGCATTAGCAAGTATTGTAATATACATCCATTACAATGCAGCACAGACCTAAAATCAATGGCTATTGTCCGTTGGAGATAATTCAATAAATCTGCAGCAACTGCAGTAAAATTCTTATATTTACTGTTCAATTTTGCAAGGACCAATTGGCCCTTGCAAAATTGAACAGTGAATATCAAGTTGATCCGGCCCGAAGACAGTCTATAAACCATGATAGGAACCTCAGCTTTGGTTTCTAATGCTTTCAGTGCATTGAACTGCAAAACGATATGCCATAAACATACGACAATTGAAAGGTGAAAAACATGTTGTTGTTAGGCTTGTTACCTGTAATTCAACGTAGCTACATCCAGATATTAATCGCGATTGTCCGTAAACAACATTCCGGTTACCTCCGCACCGGGCACTATAAGACTGGACTTGGACCAGTCTGAGTCCACATTTGAGACTGTTCAATTCCGAACAGTCGCAAAGGCGGTCTCTTACAAGAAGACAGTGCTTGCAGAAAAAAAGAAAGAACAACTGCGATTAATAATGGCAGAATTCGTTGAAGGTGGTCTTAATATACTGAACTCCAAAAGAAACGCCCACAAATTCAACTTCTGATATTTCTGCAATCACTTGAAATTTCGTTTCCAATTTCCTTTAATCATTTCACCAGTCGTCTAACTGTGGTCAGTCACTGTATTGACCTTTAGGATACAGTCTCCTCAAGCCTAGCTATACGTGTATGGTAAACAGGTTTTCTACGTGCGCTGACCTTGTGCAGCCACAAGTTAAAAAAAAAACAATGCGAAACAACAGCAATTAGGGTATGCAACAGAAATCCGAATTAAAACGCCTATTTTGCACTGACTTCAGATGCCTAGGCTGAATGTAAACCAGTGCCACCGTGCGCTTGGCCATTGGCCAACTTGACGCTGGAGTTACGGTTCGTGCTGTCACTAGATCCTAGAACCGTCAACCAAATGGTATCTCGTTACCGCCAGACAAACAGCATTAACGACCGTCCACGGAGCAGCAGGCCGAGGGTGACGACCGTCAACCAAGATAGGTATATCCGACTGACACATCTTTGCCAGCGATTTCGTTCAAGCAGAGTGGAACGCTTTACCACAGTGTAGGATCAATACGTCAATCGGATCCACGCAAAGACGCTGTGTCGCTTGTGCTGCAGCTAATGGAGGCCATACTCGATGCTGAGTATATCCAGTATTTATCATATGACGTCGCGTCTGAGAGTGTAATAACGCCATGTAATATTTTTGATAATCCACTAGTGGATTAAATATGCAAATTAGCTAGATACGTCCCGTACCGTTAAAGGTATGACGTCCTTAGCGACGTCGCGTTTACTAATGACGGACTACTGACATTTTTATAAAACAATCGTGAATAAAATGAGTTTTAAATGTCATA
The DNA here is from genome assembly GCA_963580285.1 of Lucinisca nassula. NCBI lineage: Eukaryota > Metazoa > Mollusca > Bivalvia > Lucinida > Lucinidae > Lucinisca > Lucinisca nassula. The sequence goes on along the minus strand of OY757011.1, from coordinate 73,960,159 downwards.
TGATAAATAGAATCTTGCATTCGTGCTTATGTATTATTGAATTTATTAAACTCGTTGAGGAAAAGGGATAAAATGCTTGGCAAAGCCTCGCATTTTATCCCTTTTCCTCAACTCGTTGAATAAATTCAATAAGCCGAGCATTTTATCCCTTTTCCTCAACGAGTTTAATAAATTCAATAATACATAAGCACTCATGTAAGATCCTCTATGTATCTGTGAACGTTTGTTTTGATGGTTGTGTCACTCGGGAGAACATTACGGAATAACAGCGAGAATAAACTCGTTTTTCGTTGATAGACTTGAAATTAAGAAAGTTTTCTGCAAAATCAAATGGTGAAATATTTATTGTTCTGTTTGGGAATAAATTTACTGTAATTAATTTGTTGAGGGCGTTTCTTTTAGCGTTCAGTATATATAGCGAAATATTATTTCACGTCACCTTATGAGTTCTTCCCTTTGTAATCTACGAGCTGTCCTATAACCGAGTTGATTTGGCCTGTATCATTCTCTTTTGTACCCGTTTAAAAATGAAGCTTGACAGCAATAACTGGATAGAAATAATTAAACTGTAATTTACGAAAATGGCATATAAAAATTAAAAAAAAAAAAGCCGAAAAATCACTTTATATTAATTGTAACTAAACTCAATGACCCGTAGATGGAAGTTGCATTGGAAAAAAAAAACATACATATTAGGCTAGTTTTGTTTGTTTGGTGGTTTTACGTCCCCGTCAACACGTTAGGTCAATTGGTTTAAAATAACCCAACCTGACACCCCTAAATTTCGAAATGGAGTCTTGACATAAGTGGCGGTTGTTCAGTCCAAAATGGCGTCAGTATACTCAGCTCAGAACTGTTGCACATTTAATAATTAAAAAAAAATTATGTTTTATACTCGTTGGGAAACAGGTTTGGGTGAAACAAGTCTATTGCCAGCCTCATCGAGGCGGTTCTAACGAGTACCAACAAGTGTTTCATATTTGTGTTTCGTTTCCTTTGGCCTATCTGATGGGACCTGTGGGTTAATTGTATCGATTCCTGATCATTGCTTTCACTTCTATTTACACTGCTGACCAATGTCCCTTTTTGGACCTGAACGGCTCATAACAGTTAAGTAACATTTCTGGAGCACTGCTGGCATAATACCTTAAAGCCATCTGCTTTCTGACATGGGCACTTAACACCTCTATTTATGGCAACTCTGTATAGGATACCAGGAAATTATTTTACGTCATGACAAGCTTTTATTATCTACTGGAGGTCAATGCAGTCATTATTACATTATAAGCAATATAGGCCATTGGCAAGGAAGTAGAAGACAGGGACAAAAGCAGGTGTATTCTCTATTTTATTGGATACAGTCAAGCTAAACCTAGTGCAGCCTAGTTGCATATGGATTGCACTTAATCTGTGCTAGTTGTGGCAGATGAAGTGCACTCTGTTCCCAAACCCTACTGCACCCGGTGTGCAAAGAGCACAAACCTTGAATATGAATTATGTCACTTACCTGGCAAAGATGGCAGTTTGTAGTTTAAAATTGCACATACTGATGTTTAATTGAATTTTAAATCAAACCACTGACCGATTGTCTTTAAAAGTAAAAATGATCTTGATCTTGGGATTAAGGGTCATGACGAAAACACGCCTATATGATTTTGACCCCCTTGAACCCCACTTTTATATAATAAAACTGGGGTTCAAGGGGTAAAGCTTATTTTTCTTATTTCAGCTCCAAAAGATAGATTGTGGGTACTCGTTAGAACCGCCTCGATGAGACAGTTCTTATACGTACCCACAATCTATATTTTGAGCAGAAATAAGAAAAATATCATAATTTTTCATCTTAAAATTTTCGATTTTCGGCAGTAAAATTTACAATGTATTTGTATAGGTGTGTTTTCGTAATTGTTTCATTTAACCAATTCAATATTGAAAACACTTTCCTTTATTTGGAGGTCCTTTGTTTGGATTGTGCCATGTTAATTTCACAAATCACAAAAACTTTCATTTGCTTGCAACTCATCACGAAAACCTGCCTATATAATTTTGACCCCCTTGAACCCCACTTTTATATAGTAAAACTGGGGTTTCCGGGGGTATACCTATTTTTTCTTATTTCCGCTCTAAAATGTAGATTGTGGGTACTCGTTAGAACCGCCTCGATGAGGCGGTTCTAACGAGTGCCCAAAATCTATATTTGGAGCAGAAGTAAGAAAAATATCACAATTTTTCATCATAAAATTTTCATTTTTTCGGCGATAAAGGTGGCAATGTATTTGTATAGGCGTGTTTGCGTAATGTTAACTTAATTGGTCAATGATAATCATATGGACAGAAATGTAAACGTTATCGTCATTCTTAGTCAGTTGACATTTCGCCCTGTTTTTTTTTTTTGTTGTTTTTTTTTTTCAAACATTACAGAAACCATTAATCGTCAAGGCTACCTAAAGGAGCTCACCAATACTTTTGTTTTAAAATAATTGCATGCGAGTACATCTTCACATTCTGCATCGAAACATTCATTAAAGATAAGAAAGATAGGTTACCGAGTTTGCTAAGGCGCAAGAACCGCAAAAAACATAGACTCGTTTGTATAGAAAGTAATGGTATCCGAAGAATATTGCCAAATTTCAAGCCTTATTTATAAGCCAAAAGCAAAATTAATTTACTCGCAATAGATTTGTTTCTGAATTTGTTTGTTTGAATTGGGGTTTAACGGTCCAGTCAACACTATTTTGGGTCATTTTTGAGCCGGTCAGTTTACCTATCCACACTATTCCTGAGCAGGCTTATACGTAAGCGGTTAACCAGTACAGTGCACATTCTTTCGCTAGAAACTGACAACTGTCCTTCTTGAGGGAGAAAATGACTGTAGAAAAGATTCATTGATCAATCTCCATGAAAGAATGTTGCCGACCCCGGCAGGTATCGAAGTTTAGCGGCGACGTCATTTACGTGCTCTTGACCTTAACCCTTCTCTTGCTGAATATTCAGTTTAGCCACACCCATCTATGACTTTGAACCAATCAGATTACTTGGTGGCATTTATTCCTACAAATTCATGACCTGTGTGTCAAACAGTGCAGATCCTGATCAGATAGAAGCCATCTGATCAGGATATACACTGTTTGCAAAGGTAGGGGTTGTCGTGAACAGCAAGATAAGAGTTAATTTACGCACGGTGAAACATTATTGGCCAGTGATAATCTCATGGACAATATTTGTGGTCTGCAGTTTTGAGTGTTCATTTAAAATGATAAAATAAGAAAGCATCCATTTTATTGTTTACTGGATCACAAGCCCGTTTAGTGGAAACCCTTGTAAATCCAACTTATACAGAAGAACAGTTGTCCGTGTTATTGTTGTAGTTGTTTTCTTGTTGTTGTTTTGTTTTTCTATTTCTTTTTCTTTTTTATTCAAAGGATGATTATGATTTTTTTTTGTTTTGGTCCGAAACATTGGTTGTGGGTACCCGTTAGAACCGTCTGAATGAGACGGTTCTAACTAGCACCCACAATTTATGTTTGCAGGGTAAATAAGAAAAACATCATGATTTTCATCTGAGAAATGCCGTTTTTGAGATAATGAGGAAAGTGTGTGTGTTCAGTTTTACGTCCCACCAAGAACTAAGGTCATACGGAGACGGGACCTCGGTTTAAAGACTCACCCGAAAGTCTGGAGTAGCCCGGGATCGATCCTGCCATCCCGGCTTTAGCAGGCGAGTAGCATAACCACTGCACCGCAGAGGCTACTAATAGAGAGGAAACCTTTGTCTCACATAGTCTATGACGCATATAATCCTAATAACACCACCAGGTTCATGTTAACCATGTCATCGGACCAGGCTCCAGACAAATGATATGCAAATAAGTTTGAGTGACCGACGTCTCATTCGTGACTGCCATGAATAGATATGACACGGATTTTTTTTAAAGATTATCATGTCCCCAAAGACAAAAAGACAAATTACCTTTTTATGGGCTTCCCTCGGGTTGGAAATGCACAGATCGAATCCATACATCATGAAAACACGCCTATTTAATTTTGACCCCCTTGAACCCCACTTTTATATAGTAAAACTGGGGTTTACAGGGGTAAACCTTATTTTTCTTATTTCTGCTCTAAAATATAGGTTGTGGGTACTCGTTAGAACCGCCTCGACGAGGCGGTTCTAACGAGTACCAACAATCTTTATTTTGAGCAGAAATAAGAAAAATATCGCAATTTTTCATCTTAAAATGTTCGTTTTTTCGGCGGTAAAGTTTCCATTGTATTTGTATAGGCGTGTTTTCGTAATGGTCATGAAAGAGTCTGTTATCGGTGAGGCGATTCTAACAAATGTCTACAACATTTGTTTCTTGGAGTAACGTATCATACCCTTAACTGAGATCCTTTATAACGACACATTCATTATAACGGTACAATAATTAAGAAATAGATCAGCTCTAACTGTGATTTGTTGAGTAATAAATCACAGAGTTTGGAGGTCAGTTGTAAATTAGACAAATCACGAGCACGTGATTTGTCTACTTACAACTAACCGACAAACTGTGATTTATTACTCAACAAATCACAGACCAGAGCTGATCTATTTCGATTCTAACACGCTGAAAATCGGCAATAATGTTGTTGTTTCCTTCAAAATCTCACAACTTTTCGCCATTGTTAGAAGAAATCCCGCTAAAATTAACGACTGAAACACACGCATTTATATCCTGTTCTAACGTTTTCGATGCGAGAAAATGACGTTACACCGTCTAACGTCAAGTAAATCGACTAGTGACGTCATATCGTATTGACAGTTTTTAATGACGTCACTCGTCAAGCTCTTCCGAGCTGTGATTTGTTGTAGAATAAAACACAGTTATTTTCCATTGCCTATATAGGCACGCTGTGTTAGAATAGGGAACAAATACTGCCGTTATTACGCGGGTCCTAGGTATACCAATCCACTTTCCAACAGGAAAGGTAATGTGATGCGTTGATATACACATACGCCATTCCCCGTTTGGGCTTCTTTTTGTCCAGCAAAACAGCTCATCAGACGACCATCATACTGTGCTTGTATTGGGGGCAATTTGAGGCTGAAGTATGAATTTGGCATTAATGAGCCATTTTAGACATAAATATTGCTGTATTTCGTCATTTTGTCGCATTCATTTTCCAGCTTTTCGACTCCATTTGTAAGGCTGATTGTTTTCTCGTTGTGTTATCTGTAATTTGTCTTGATCAAGACAGTTTCTAGTGATATTTTGCACCAATGGGCATTGCCTACAGTCTACTGTCACTACAAATATATGTTTCGTCGACTGGAATTCGTAAATGGACTAGTTCTAAGAATTTAATCCCAAAACAAACTTAGATTATGTTTAATTGGTTCGAATTCAATGATGGATATGAAGAGCCGTGTGATGTTTCATATCATGTAAGTATCTTTATGTACAATAAAACTCCTATAATAAGACCACATTTGAAGTAGTCTAACCACTTGTCAAGGGTCTCAAATTTGGTCACTTACCTCAGGGTACTGGGTATAAGAAACACAAAGATAGAAAATCTGAAACTTTTTAAATAGATCTAAAAAGACATTTTCATCAGAAAATCACCTATTTTGGAGGTCTAGGCAGTCTTGGAGCAGAATCAGAAAAATATTGTATACCTCCTTAAACCCCAGTTTCCTCTATATAAAGTGGTGTTTATATGAAGTTCACTTCAAGGACTTGCTCCCGTGGTTTATTTGTGTTGCGGTTTTACGCCCCGTCAACACTATTAGGGCTATTTTGGAGGCGTTGCTTCGAATTCTGTGGGAAATTTCATCACGAAAACACGCCTTTATAATTTTGACCCCTAGAACCCCACTTTTATATAGTAAAACTGGGGTTCCCGGGGGTATACCTTATTTTTCTTATTTCTGCTCTAAAATATAGATTGTGGGTACTCGTAAGAACCGCCTCGATGCCCACAATCTATATTTTGAGCAGAAATAAGAAAAATATCACAATTTTTTCATCATAAAATTTTCATTTTTTCGGCGATAAAGGTGGCAATGTATTTGTATAGGCGTGTTTGCGTAATGTAACCGACATCGAGGTGAAATGACATCTCAAGCTCTACCTCCCAGAGAAACGGATAGGGTTTAAGGGTCGGACCAACTCGTACAGCTTTGTCTGGGCAGGCTTAGACCTTCTAAGCGATTTACCAGTACCAAGTTTCAGCTCTGAAAGCGCCATGAAGCCAAGTCTATTTCTCAAAGTCCCGATGGGCGGGGGCGCTTATTAAAAGCGTACTTTTGGGTAATTTGCCATATTTCTTGTTAGAAACATGCGCTGTTAATTGTTCGTTTGCCATAACTGACAATGACCATTCTTAACCCGTTGCATGCTGGAAACCCCAAAAGGGGTACATTGACAAACATTGCAGGACAAGATCAGAATGCGGCTTCTGATCAGGGCCTGCACTATTTGCTAACAGAATTTTCCTTCAAAAATAGAATAGAAATAAAAAAAAAAGGACTAACACCCCTTATATCACAAATGGACTTTTACAAATATAGCAATGGAAGAGTCCACTAGTATATACAATGGGTTAATTGTTTGTTTGTTTGATTTGAGGTTTTACGTCCCCGTCAACACTGTAAAGGTCATTTTGGAGACGTTGCTTCCAATTTTGTGGGACTTTTACCCGACATTGAGATGAAATGACATCTCAAGCCCTGTCGCCCAATGAAACCAATAGGGTTTATTAGCATGGACGGTCCGCCTCGCACCGCGGTTCCTGGACAGGCTTAGATCCTCTAGGCGTTTTACCAGTACTTGTGTGCGGGCCGGATTCAGCTCTGCGTGGAAGTATCATGCAGCCCATATATTTTTAAAGCCCCTATGGGCCGGGGCGATCGAGGTTAATAAAGGGATAATTTGCAATATTTCTTTTTAGATACACCTGTTGTTAAGTAGTTCGTCTGCCATTACTGACAATGACCATTCTTAATCAAATTAGTGAAGCGCTACTGTTTTCTAACTTGGCTAATTCAGCTGTCGACAAATTGCTGATATGTTTTTTACTTTTCCTAGAAAACAGGACTTGCAAACAATTCGCATGAAATGTCAAATCCTGTTTCCCGTGGAAAATAAGAAAAATATTTCAAAACATCGTCTGCCGGTAAAATACCCAGAATTCACAGCTGAGACCACTCTTGGGAACTAAACAGAGCAAGACCGGTCTGAAACAGAAAGAACTGTTGGTGATGCCTTAGCTCGGGCTTTCCGCTCATGAGTCCTGGCCCCGAGATTATAAAACTTTTTTCATGCTCAACTCAGCTGAGCATGAAATTTGTGGTGCTCATAAAAATTAAAACACAAAGAAGTTCAGTGATTTTTCTTTCTCAGATAGCAGAGAATGTTATTTGTCCTGCTCACAAATTTAATCAAAGTACTGAGAGTGCTGATGGAGCGTAGCTTTGATAATTTAATTTAGCGTCTGATTGGTATTTTAATTCAGGCTCATATTGATCCAATGAACATACACCTGTGGACACAAAACCGTTCCAACTCCTATGAAATAACTTTCAATGAATCTCTTTGCCTCAAGTTAGTTTGACAAGCAAATGTCATTCATCAAAGAATTCTAAAACTAGATCAAGCAATTGATTGGTCTCATTTTGGAAAACACTTTCTGATTGACATTTGAGATGTATTTTGATTGGACAGTGCAGGAGTCAGCAATGAAATGTACACCACTTTAAGTTTGAATTTATTTCTGTCGATAGGATGTTAGGATACATTGAATGATGTTTCAAGGCAGAATGAATTGAAGCTCATCAAAGTTTGAACGCTTTTGTGCCCACAGGTGTAGCTGTTTGAAGCTATTCTGGGCCAGAAGTCGTGTTACTGCAAAAAAGATGTATTGAAATTAACTCACGCTAAGGTGCAGACCCCGCAACAACCATCACGAAAACACGCCTGTACAAATACATTGTCATTTTTCGGAAAAAAAAATTGGAAATTTTAAGATACAAAATTGTGATATTTATCTCTGCTCAAAACATTGATTGCGGGGACTTGATTGAACCGCCTTGACGTGGCAGTTTTATCAAGTACCCACAATCAATGTTTTTGAGCAATACAGCAACCATGCAGTACTACAGTTTACTTGAAGATTTCTGCTGAGCTAAAGTTCGTGCAATAACTGCGGCTTGCGAAATTGTTTGGCGACTTTAAAGTTATTTTATGTAATCAGTTTTTGAAAAATTACCTTGGGGAGGTTATTTATCTTGCATTAGACATTCTCCTTGGTTACGTCTTGATGATGTTTATCTTCATGTGAAAAATTAGCATAATTTTCCCAGCAGTTTATAAGTTATACATCCGTAATCAGTCTTTAAAAATTGCCTCGGTGAGGCTGTTTATAAAGCTATCTGGCATTAGACAATATCATTAGCTTGATCTTGTCAATATACATCTGCATGCAAAACAGTATAAAGTTATACGACCGTGTCAGTGGGTGAATTTTTTACCTTGCCGAGGCTAAAATAAAGAAATTGGGCATTCAGGAATCTCGTTGGTTAGATCTGTACATTATCTATTTGGATGCTAACAGTTGTCAAAAATATTCCAAGTAGATTAGAAGTTACACTTCGAAATAATTTTTCAGTTTGCCTAGGCGAGGATGTTATAAAGTAATTTGGCATAAGGCAATTTTGCGGGTTATGTATTGTCAATATCAACCTGTATGCCGAAAATGATCAAAGCCGGGTTTAGATGTTATACTCCGTATTCATTTTTATATTATTTTGCCTCGGCGAGGCCATTCATAAAGTAATCTTGCATAAAACAGCCCCATGGGTAAGGTATTGTCAATATCGATCCGAATGCCAAAAAACGATCGGAATATTTTGAGAGGTTTGAACATTATACTCTGTTAACATTTTTTCTAAATATATATATACTGCATCGGTGAGGCCATTTATGAAGTGATCTTGCATACGACAGTTTCTTGGGTTAGTTATTGTCAATATCAATCCATAGGAATATTTGAAGAGGTTTAGACATTTTACTCCATTATAATTATATAAAAATAAATTGCCTCAACGAGGCCATTTATGAAATGATCTGGGATTAAGGCAATTTCTTTGGTTAGATATTGTCAATACAGCACAGTGCACAGTCTTTTACCGGACCAACAACTGCCCTTCTTGAATCAGCGAAAGGGATAGAATCACCGTGGAACAGGTTTCACGATCAATCGCCTGGAAAGAATGTTGCCGAACCCGGCAGGTATCGAACTTGCGTCTGAGCTGATAATTTGCTTTATTTATGGTCACATGCCTAGGACGCAGACAGGTCGCTTTAAAAAAGGTAACACTGCCCCCCCCCCCCACCCCCCCCCCCCACACACACACACACATTAACCCATACTCTGAGTATATGTCTAGCAGCCTTTTTAGGGACAAACATAGCAGACCCAGATCAGACGCTACAATAAGTGGCGTCTCATCTGTGTCTAAACTGCAAAATTTACTGCTTACAATATAAACCTTGACGTGCACCTATCCAAACTCATTCCAACTGTCTTATTTTGGTAATACATTATCGACACACACTGCGTACTTTTAACCCATTTTAAACGAATAGAATCCTCAACACCTTACATCAGTATGGAATGAGTTCATTTTAAAATCAGGGATGTCAGGTTCTGGCCTCCACGAAATATTTGGCAAACAAATGGCTGAACCTTTTTGTAAGTTTGCAGTGCAGGTCATAATGAGACTCCGCGTTCTGTGGTATCTGATCTGGGTTTGTCCTGTTTGCAAGTTGCCTGGTTTGGGATTTTATGGTACAAATGGGCTGTAAACTGGGTTATATGAACTATAAAAAGATTCGACTGCTACACAGTTCGTCTATTAAAAATATTCATCTATTCCGTTTGAAATAGGTGGTCTGTGAAGCAGTCTATAAGGGAGCTTACCACTAAATATTTTCCATAGGCGACAATAGTAACCTTTTACATGCTCCCACAAAAACTACACATACAAAACTTTTCAAACCTTACTTATTTATAGAGCCATCCTAGCTCAACAAGTTGATGAGAAAAAATCCACATGTTGCCCGTCTCCTTTTCAAGCTATGGTCCGCCATGTTTGTTTACATGCAGATTCGCAGTGAATACAAGCCGGCTTTTTAACGGAGAGGTGACAATATGAAATCAGCAACAATTTCTTTGAGCTTGCAGATATAATTATAAAACACACATCATTTTATTTCCTTATAATTATCCTTTTCTCACATTGAAATGAAACATGAGATATTTATCCAATGGAAGCCTGTCTGGTATTTAGACTGCAACTAAAAGCTCTGTCCCAAAGTGATAAAAGCCAGTACCCCCAGTATTTAGTGCAAAGCTACCTATACCAAACCCTTCTTGTCTTTATGATCAATCAAAAGCATTGTCAAATAGAAATTTAGATCATATCTAATAATTTAAGCACGCATAATAAATGTTCAGTGACAAAGAATCTTTGAAGTTTGCGAAAAAGTTATCGCTTTCAGATTCTACAATGAAAGCCGAACAAACCATATTTTGTGAAAAAGCGCAAAGTTTACCTCTTTCTGGAATGGAACCCAGACACCGGCTTGCATCAGTGGATCTTTTCCTATGTCTTTGGAACACTTCAATCCTAAAAAGCACTAAATTATGCCTTAATAGCATACCAACTGGTATTTATGGCTGATTTGACACCTATACCCCATATTTTATGTAAAAATGGCATTTTGAGGATATTTTGATGATAAAACTTTGACAAAAATGATTTTAAATGCCTAAATATCATGAGAAATAGTGGATATATATCTGTTCAATCCTTTAACATGAATCTAATCAATTAGAACCAATAATAGATGAGAAAACTTATCAAGATATTGCAGCAGAGACCATTTTGAAGTTTTGCTTTGGCTAGAGACCAAGGCCAAAAACCATGTAACCTTACTGTTATATTCCAGATGGAGTAGATTCTTTCTCTTGTGTACCTGGTTATACACTTACTGTTAGATTTTTTCCAAAACAAACCCAATAACAATTGATTAACATGACTTTAAAGTACCCCCCCCCCCCCAATGCACAGATCAGAAGCAAAAACTGATCAAATACACCCTGTTAGACCTAAATTACCACTAACCTTACACTTTTTTTACAGTTTCTATGGCAAACCACATGCCATGAATATACAGTTTATGATACAGAATAGGATAGAACCTACCAATGTGTGAAAATATGATGTAATGACTGAAAACTGGAGTGTGGGGCTGATTTTTGGACTTTTGGTATAGGGAGCTTACCACTAAATATTTTCCATAGGAGACAATAGTAACCTTTTACATGCTCCCACAAAAACTACACATACAAAACTTTTCAAACCTTACTTATTTATAGAGTCATCCTAGCTCAACAAGTTGATGAGAAAAAATCCACATGTTGCCCGTCTCCTTTTCAAGCTATGGTCCGCCATGTTTGTTTACATGCAGATTCGCAGTGAATACAAGCTGGCTTTTTAACGGAGAGGTGACAATATAAAATCAGCAACAATTTCTTTGAGCTTGCAGATATAATTATAAAACACACATCATTTTATTTCCTTATAATTATCCTTTTCTCACATTGAAATGAAACATGAGATATTTATCCAATGGAAGCCTGTCTGGTATTTAGACTGCAACTAAAAGCTCTGTCCCAAAGTGATAAAAGCCAGTACCCCCAGTATTTAGTGCAAAACTACCATAAGATACCGCATGGCGTAATAATCTACTATGTTAACACGGGGTACTATGTTTTCACTGGTGATTGGGTCATATGCAGTAACACCGAAAGTAGTGCAGAAATCACTTCTCATCTCACTGGAGCTACGCTGCAACAGCTACGCTCCAAAAATGCCAACAATTTTTGGCATTTTAAAATTTGTGAGCAGGACAAATTCATGCTCAAGTGAGTTGAGCATGAAAAAAGTGTTATAACCTCGGGACCTGCTCTCATGACTCTTTTGGTATCTTCAAGACCTTTTGGGAGACTCCGAGGGTGTCCTTGTATTCTGACCGACATGGGAGCGTTTTCCCACTTGTAGTTCTCCATGGATAATTTTATTTGGCGAAGTTCTTGTATCATGGCCTGTCCATGCACACTCTTCATCCCTACTCTTTTCAAGTATTCTGTATAGCTGTTGGTTGGTTGATTTGAGGTTTAACGTCCCCGTCAACACTGTATAGCTGTAGGTACTTGTTATAATCGCCTCACATTTTTTAGAATCACCTCAGTGAGAACACACAACATATTTTGTCTATTGTTTTTTTTTTTTTTTTTGTTTTTTTTTTGTTTCGGGAAAATATAAGAAAAAAAACATCGCAAAATTATCTCATCTAGACCTATGCGGGACCCATTTTAAAGCCATCACGAAAACACGCCTATATAATTTTGGCCCACTTGAACCCCACTTTTATGTAGCAAAACTGGGGTTTGCAGGGGTAAACCTTATTTTTCTTATTTCTGTTCTAAAAATATAGATTGTGGGTACCCGATAGAACCGCCTCGATGAGGTAGTTCTAACGAGTACCCACAATCTAATAGATTGTGGGTACTCGATAGCACCGCCTCGATGAGGCGGTTCTAACGAGTACCCACAATCTATATTTTGAGCAGAAATAAGAAAAATGTCACAATTTTTCATCCTAAAATTTTCAATTCTTTTTCGGCGATAAAGGTTACAATGTATTTGTACAGGGGTGTTTTCGTAATGTAACTTTTGCGTTCGATTTCATTGATACAGTAACCAAAGCATTTGGCGAGTCGGTTCTAATGACTACCTATACCACACAGGTTGGTTTTCTTTTCCTCCGGCATTTCAGTGGTTTCTTGCTGTCGGGTCCTCATCGTTGTTTCATCTCTGTGGTTGGTTGATTTTGTGTGTTCGCGGAGATGTTGCACTGATGAGTTAGGAGGCCTTCATGCGGACTGAACAAATTATTTGTCTGAATCGTACGGAACCCGGGAAGGGACATGATTTTTTATTTTATTATGTTGTGCGAACAAGATAATATCTTGAGCGGACAAGATATTATCTTGTTCGGACAACATATTATCTTGTGCGGACAAGATATTATCTTGTGCGGACAAGATAATATCTTGTCCGCACAACATAATATCTTGTCCGCACAAGATATTATCTTGTGCGGACAACATATTATCTTGTTTGCACAACATAGATCTTGGGAAGTTGTGCGGACAAGATATTATCTTGTGCAGACAAGATATTATCTTGTGCGGACAAGATAATATCTTGTGCGGACAAGATATTATCTTGTGCGGACAAGATAATATCTTGTGCGGACAAGATAATATCTTGTGCGCACAAGATCTATGTTGTGCAGACAAGATATTATCTTGTGCGGACAAGATAATATCTTGTTCGCACAACTTAATATCTTGTGCCGACAAGATAATATCTTGTCTGCACAAGATAATATGTTGTGCGGACAAGATATTATGTTGTGCGGACAAGATATTATGTTGTGCGGACAAGATAATATCTTGTCCGCACAAGATAATATGTTGTCCGCACAAGATAATATCTTGTCCGCACAAGATATTATCTTGTGCACACAACTTATAAAATAAAAAAAAATCATGTCCCTTCCCGGGTTCCGTAGAATCGCGACGGAAGTAAGGGACGTAAAATCGATTTAAGCCCCCGAGTGGAATTCGTTTCACTGACCGTTCCAAGGCGGTTCTTCTGTCGCGGTTTATTTTTATTATGGTTTGTCTTTGAGTGTTTGTATCGCTTATATTATTTTGTTTTGGATAGCCAATTGGCCATTTTGTGGAAAAGTAACTGTCCTTTTGGCTTTCCGCTATTGATGTTTCCATTAGGGTTTGTTGCCGTTTCGTGTTTGTGTTTCTTTCCCTTTGGTGTCTCTGATGGGAGCTGTGGGTTAATTGTATCGATTCCTGATCATTTCCTTCACTTCTATTTTTTTATATCCTTCATTTATCACCGAATACCCATCTTATCTGACATGTCTGTTGCTATGGGCAACGTGATGTTAAAAACCATATGTCTGCTGGGGCATGCAGAATTTTTTATTCTGGGCCTCTAGATTCTGTATACATGTGTATAGGCTACCCTATTGGTAGCATCATGGCATGCCACGGTAAACAGGGCTGGCTCACTGGCACTTGAGCCTCAAACCTTGAATTCATTGATCAGATACACCACATGTCTTGAACCTCAAAATTTATGAAAACATCGACAAATATCAACTTTCTACTGATAGCTCCCGTTTAACTATGTATAAATATGGACCATATTTATACATAGTTAAACGGGAGCTATCAGTAGAAAATTGATATATTTCGATGTCTTCATAAATTTTGAGGTTCAAAGATATACAGGTGGTGGATTTGGTCAATTTATTCAAGGTTTGGGGCTCAAGTGCCAGTGGGCTGGCTAATCAGAGTTGAAAAGATATCGATTATCACTGATGCCATTGTGATAGATAATCGACTAGTAATCACTAAAAATTGTATCATAATTTTACCTATCTGGCTTTTTGCCTGAGCATATATTATATTGTTATATTGTACTGTACATTTTGGACATTCAGGCTTGAGCAAACAGTGTAACCCCAGAATGCGGCGTCTCATCAGGGATTGCACTGTTTGCCACTCACCCAGCTATTTTAGACACAACAGTGGGAAGTAAAGTATTCCTATCAAATAATCGATTATTAGCAAATCAGTAACGATAATCATTTTGTGAAATTTATCGATCGATTAATCGTTTATACGGTTAATCGTTTCAGCCTTAATGGTATGTCTTCATATTTTGCGGTGTTTTCCATTGTAAAAGTATTTGTAGGAAAAACAAGAAAAATAACACTACATCAATACCAGGATGGTCGTACGATAATAAAACATTCAAGGGGCTGTCTGAAGTGGGCCATCAATCAGTTTCCAGCATCTCCTGCAGTGGTAAAATAAACAAGCAGACACAGCAGCAGTGCAAGGTCTTATTTACCGTAAAGTTTGTTGGAGTTAAACTGCCCACTCAACACTATTTAGGTCATTTTTTAGCCGGTCAGTTTACCTATCCTGGGCAGGTTTATACGTATTAGCGGTTAACCAGCACAGTGCACATTCTTCCGCCAGAAACTGACAACTGCCCTTCTTGATTTGGCGGAAGGAAGGGAATGACCGCAGAAAAGATTTCATGATCAATCTCCACGAAAGAATGTTGCCGACCTTGGTATGTATCGAACCCGCGTCCTTCTGATCACCAGTCAGACGCGCATCCGACTGAGCTACCGAGGCCAGCAGCAGTGCAAGGTCCTATTTACCGTTAAGACCATACATGCTATAGCCAGATACTCTGTACATGCCACCTGACGGTTGTTGAGGGTAGTGGGGGACGAAATACAAGCCCTACTGGGCTTATGTTACTTGTTGTATATTTTCGACACTAAATAAAACTTCTGTGTCTATGCCTATGGGTAGGAGGTAAAAAGGGCAAAAACTATTGTAAGCAACCAAATTGTGTTGCATATCTAGGCAAGTTCCATAGCAACAGACACGGTGGGTATTTTGTGATAATTGAAGGACAGTTTGCCTTATTTCTCCATAAAAACCTATGTTGTGGGTATTCATTAGAGCCGCCTCGGTGAGGCGGTTCTAATGAATACCCACAACATTGGTTTTTATAGAGAACTGAAAAAATCTATCCTTCAATTATCACAAATTACCCACCTTTTCTGTTGCTATGGACAACAGCAAAACATATCAAGTTTTCTTCTCACAACAAAAATTGTAATGCCAAAGGTTCGGACACAGATGACTCGATTACTATGGCTGATTCGAACTGGTACCGGAATACTAAGGGATCCTTTCTGTAGTTCCAGAAAACAAAGATTTCTGAAGACTTTTTCTTATTTTATCGAGAATATGTATGCTGTGTATACTCATTAGAATCGCCTCATCGAGAATATATTCTAATGTAATTCTCCTGATTTTGTTTGTTTGTTTGATTTGAGGTTTAAAGTCCCCGTCAACACTGTATAGGTCATTTTGGAGACGTTGCTTCCACTTTTTTGGGACATTGAAGTGAAATGACATCTCAAGCCCTAGCGCCCATTGAAGCCAATAGGGTTTATAAGCATGACTGGCTCGAACTACCCCTGTCTCGAACAGTTTTTCATGATCGAGATATTGAAGTTCGATTGTATATGCGTTCTCCTTTAGACATTCCACATTAATATAGGACCATCGAGCAATGATGGAAATTCAGATTTACAACACAGCTTCATTATAACACGGTTCGTTTTAACACGGTATTAGATATAACGCGGTTTTAAGACGGATTCCAAAAATGTATAGATTATACAGAAAAAAAATGACCATAAATGGTCATTTTCTGTATAATCTATACATTTTTGTTTGGATATAACACGGTTGTTTAACTAACGCGGTTTTGGCTTTGGACCCCATAGTGAGGTTGTGGTGTATTTAGTTTAGGGCAATCAAACTGTCTTGTTTCTTACGTCAAAGGGCGTCCAACTGATATTGGCTTACAGTTCGGTGGACAAGGCCTGCTATGCTTGTAGCAGGTAAAGATAGAGGGTGAATTGCTTCACTTTGTTTCCTTTCTTCTTTCAACTCTGTCCTTTCATCGCCTCTACTATCTCTCTTTCCTTTAGTACTCATCACCAGGAAAGGGATTTATATTTCTATGCAGGCAATAATCACGGAGGAAGGAGGTGATGTACAACTGTCGGGCTGTACGGTTGGTAATTCAGTTGTTTTAACTTACATACACGAATGGTAGCTTCTGTCCTAAACGCAACTTTTAACATGGTTGTATATTACGTTTTTCTATTAATAGTTTGGTCTCCATTCTTACTAACTAAGTCTCCTTAAAATCTTAAAGACTGAATTACTGACAAACTGGTAAGATTTTAAGGAGACCACTCACCCAAGGGCGCATGGGATGGGGCACCCCTTAAATCTGTGCTGCTCGTATTTGTTGGTGGTGTGCGGTTTACCTAATCATCAGACGGATTCAAGCGGGTGACCACAATAATATATCCTATATACAGACAACCTTTGGAACTGTTCAAAATGAAATGTAAGACCACATCTGGACAGTCCTCAAGGTGGTCTTCCTCTAGAGGACACTGGAAAAAAGAATACCTGAAATTTCCTATGTGGTGGCTCTTAATCTTTAAAACAATATTCGGCGGACGTAACGACTTCTTTACATAAAAGACGATAGTCCGGCAAATGAAAATTTCAACTGCCTTAGCTGTTCTCGAAAAACACTGTTTGGTTTCCCATAAATTGACCGTTCTCGAAAAACACTGTTTGGTTTCCCATAAATTGACCGTTCTCGAAAAACACTGTTTGGTTTCCAATAAATTGACCGTTTTCGAAAACCACTGTTTGGTTGTTTGGTTTCCCATAAATTGACCGTTCTCGAAAAACACTGTTTGGTTTCCCATAAATTGACCGTTCTCGAAAAACGCTGGTTTCCCATAAATTGACCGTTCTCGAAAAAACACTGTTTGGTTTCCCATAAATTGACCCTACCTCTAAACTTTTTACACTCTCTGACCTGTAAAATTGACTTTGGACACAAGCAGTAAAATGTCAGTTTATAATCAATATGGCGGGCATTCCATGCACCAGATCGAAAATTAACTTCTGTTGCGAAAACTAATTTCTGTTGGGAAAAGTTATCAAATGCCATTTAGATGATTTAACAAATTGAGTTTACAGCTGATTAAACTGCTGCGAGTTTTACGCGCGAACAAAGCTGTTTGTACACATAATGCAGAAAAAAGACGAAGAGAAAGATATAAACGTTGCAGAACAAATTATTGACAGAAAATGGGGTAACACGATTCCCCGAAATCACCGAAATCACCACCGAAATCACCGAAATCACCACCGAAATCACCGAAATCACCACTGAAATAACCGAAATCACCACTGAAATCACCGAAATCACAACAGAAATAACCGAAATCACCACTGAAATAACAGAAATCAACAATGAAAACAGAAAA
Source organism: Lucinisca nassula (assembly GCA_963580285.1). NCBI lineage: Eukaryota > Metazoa > Mollusca > Bivalvia > Lucinida > Lucinidae > Lucinisca > Lucinisca nassula. The sequence continues at coordinate 73,942,064 of OY757011.1, read as the reverse complement.
AAACTCATTAAAATGCTTTTATTATGACCAAATTTCATGAATTTATATAGTTTCAGGTAAATTCCTTTCATTGGAAAGCGGTAAATGGGAATTAAAACTAATTAAAACCTAAATTTTGTTGACTGGGCCGTGAAACTTGAAAAGAAACAAAACAAACGCGTTTTGTGTTTACTCGAACAGGCGCGATCTCAAAATGCGCCAGTGGACAGGCTGGTCTGAGTCTTCGTTATGTGCATATTTTACTCGTAGGAATAGCGGTTTACCGGCTTCAAAATGACCTATACACTGTTGACGGGGACATTAAACCACAAATAAAACAAACGAATAACAAAAGATATTTAGTTTGTACCTTTATTTATACAACCTTATGGGCAATAGATAAACATTTTAACCAAATCTCGAAAACACTCCTCTACAAATATGCGGTTCTAACGAGTACCCACAACCTAAGGGAACTATTGTTTACCCCTGCCAAACCCCAGTTTTATTATATAAGGGGTTTAAATGAGTCAAATTTATATAGGCGTGTTTTCGTGATGCTCTTGCTCTCGCCACATAGAATGATAAAATGAAACAAAAATAAATTGATTTACGAGACAGCACAATAGGGGAAATCTCCAATTTCTTACATACATAAACAAGATGATGTAAATGCAAAACGGTTTGAAATATATACGAAATCATGAAAAGGAAACAAGAAAAACATCGCAATTTTTCAGCAGAAAATTTTCATCTTTTTTTTTTTTGGTAGTAAATTTTTCCAATATATTTGAAAAGGATGTGTTTCATAATGATTCCCTTTTAGAGAGAAAATCGTGATTTACCGAGGTATTCTATACTTTTCTCATTTTTGCTTTAAACATAGATTGTGGATACTCGTTCGAACCACATAGGCGAAGCGGATCTAACGAGTGGCACAATCTATGTTTGGAGCAGAAACAAAAAATATCAGCACTTTTACGGAGATATTCAATACTTTTCTCATTTTTGCTTTACACATAGATTGTGGATACTCGTTAGAACCGGCTAGGTGAAGCGGTTCTATCGAGTGCCACAATCTATGTTTGTAGCAGAAGTAAGAAAATATAGGATTTCTTGTAGGTTCAGTCATGCGCTGGCCCAAAAACAAACTACAACGAACCACACACTACGCATCTACATTCAAACTCATAAAAGAAAACAAACAGAGAGAATATAGATTGTGGATACTCGTTAGAACCGGCTAGGCGAAGCGGTTCTAACGAGTGCCACAATCTATGTTTGTAGCAGAAATAAGAAAATATAGGATTTCTTGTAGGTTCAGTCATGCGCTGGCCCAAATAACAAACTAGAACGAATCACACACTGCGTATCTATATACAAAATCATAAAAGGAAATCAAAGAGAGAACCAAATGCTCCAAGGACATTAACATGTAATCTCAAGACCTCCAAATTTGTGCCTAACTATGATGATGTGGCACAATCTATGTTTGGAGCAGAAATAAAAAGTTTCAGCATTTTTTACGGAGATATTCTAATTCTATACTATTCTCATTATTGCTTTCAACAGAGATTATGGATACTCGTTAGAACCGGCAAGGCGAAGCGGTTCTAACGAGTACCACAATCTATGTTTGGAGCATAAATAAGAAAATTATAGGACATTCACATGTAATGTCAATACCTCCATATTTGTGCCGGACTGACATGATATTACTGAATTAATCTTTGCATGGCTGTAATGATAGAAAAAATAATAGCATTAATGAAACCAGTACTCTCAGGAAATGAATTTAAAGAAACTGTGCGACCCTACGGGGTCGTAATCATGGTAGTCATACCATGATTGTAATACACGGTTCTTTAAGCCATTACTTGAGAGTATATAATAACCCTTGGACTTGGCATTTCATGTGAACGTTTTCCGAGGACATTCACATGTAATGTCAAGACCTCAATTTTTTTGCCAAGATATGATGAAGGACTGGCATGAATTATCTTTGCATGGCTGTAATGATAGTGCATTAATGACAGGTGATTTCGCAAGATTTCGGAAGAAATCCCGAGCGTACAATTTTAAGTGTTTTTGGCTGAAAAGGTACCCAAAAGTCATCATTGACAATAAAAATAATGTTTGTAAGCTAAATACACTATACATGTCCATATATTAATTCCACAATGGTGATTTCTGTTATTTCAGTGGTGATTTCGGTTATTTCTGTGGTGATTTCGGTGATTTCGGGGTGATTTCGGTGATTTCGGGGAGTCGTGATACCGCAGAAAATGGATGTCTCGGTTTTACTGAGTCTCTTCATAAGCAGTACTGAAGTTTGTACTCATCATGTTAACAGGTCAGTGAAATTAAGACCCCTGTAAACCCCACTTTATATAGAGAAAAACGGGGTTGCGTGCGTGCGTGCGTGCGTGCGTGCGTGCGTGTGTGTGTGTGTGTGTGTGTGTGTGTGTTTTACGGGCTCATGACCTGAATGAAGATCAAGATTTGAGGTTTCTTAATGTCTGGAGGTGTGCTAAGCCGCAGTTGGAACTAAGATTCTGTCGGGTCGTCCTTTATTTTTTTTTCTTTTTAAAATTTCTTGAATTTGTTTCTAGGAGAATTACCAAATTTTATTCCTTTAGAAAGATATTTTATTCGAGTTGTAGAAAATATGAAAAATTTTGCATTTTGAGAGGAAAAAAGAGATCTGTTTTTACAAGTTATTTTGACCCTTAGTTAGTCACAGTTTCAAGGCGATTTCCCATGGTAGAAATAGAGGATCTTACATTGAGTGTTCATGTATTATTGCATTTATTAAATGAGTTGAGGAAAAGGGATAAAATGCGAGGCTTTGCCGAGGGATAAAATGCGAGGCTTTGCCAAGCATTTTATCCATCTTCTTCAACGTGTTTAATAAATTCAATAATACATGAGCACGAATGAAAGATTCTATTTATCATATGACATTTATAACGTATTTTATCCGCGGCTGTTTAACAAAAGTGTCAATATTCCGCCATTAGTAAACGCAACGTCGTAATTTATTATATGACGTTATTACATTCTCAAACCCGACGTCAGAAGAAATAGATGGACTGCATGATGCTTCCACGCAGAGCTGAAACCGACCCGCACACGAGTACTGGTAACCTCTTAGAGGATCTAAATATGTTCTAAAAAGGGTTTTCCTTTGGAAGCAAGGAAAACACAACAGAACTGGAAACTATGGAGTGTATATGTTTTCTGGGCCAAACTAGCTAGTTTCGACCAATTAGGCCTCATCAGTGACCCTCAAATATTCTCAAAATTCAGCAATGGAATCAATGATCCCAAAGGACAAGAAAATATAAACTACACTATGATGTAGGACAGGGAGACTTTCTACGGCCGCCACACATTCCCAGACACCAGCTGTAGTGACGTTAAATATGTTCTAAAAAGGGTTATTCTTTGGAAGCAAGGAAAACACAACAGAACTGGAAAATATGGAGTGTATATGTTTTGTGGGCCAGACTAGCTAGTCTCGGCCAATTAGGCCTCATCAGTGACCCTCAAATATTCTCAAAATTCAGCAATGGTATCAATGATCCCAAAGGACAAGAAAATATAAACTACACTATGATGTAGGGCAGGGGGACTTTTTACGGCCGCCACACATTCCCAGACACCAGCTGTAGTGACGTTAAATATGTTCTAAAAAGGGTTATCCTTTGGAAGCAAGGAAAACACAACACAACTGGATAATATGGAGTGTATATGTTTTCTGGGCCAGACTAGCCTGCCTAGGCAAAGCGGTGCGAGTCGGCCCGTCCATGCTTATAAACCCTATTGGTTGCATTTGGTGGCAGTGCTTGAGATGTCATTTCATCTCAATGTCGGGTAAAAGTCCCACAAAATTGGAAGCAACGTCTCCAAAATGACCTTTACAGTGTTGACGGAGACGTTGAACCTCAAATCAAACAAATCAAACAAACAACACAACGTCATATGATAAAGAGGGGTATGCAGTTTGTCCATAAAAATGACTGGAATCTTATGAAAACACATCCACTCAAAGCAAAAGGAATGTAAATTTCGGAATGCTGAAAATAATTTGGTAAAGTTATGTTTTAATGCCAAACCTGGATGGTAAAATACATTGCCCTATGCCAGCCCATTATAAATAGAGGGCGTTACCTATCGAAATATCGACCACCTACTAGACCAGCTTGAAAGGGTCCTCTTTCTCAGAAAACCATCAATAAAATAGGCCCTTTAAAAATGTCCAGGAGTTTCCTTTAAAACTTCTGATAAGAAGACTACAACTCACCAAAATTAATTAGATTTAAACAGAAACCACACAAGATAATAAGATTCTGAGACACAATTTTCGAGACCAGTCTTCTTGAAACTTACATAACTTTGCCGATACATTACGAAAACACGCCTATACAAATACATTGTAAATTTTACCGCCATAAAAACGGTAGTTTTTAGATGAAAACTTGTGACTTTTTTATTTCTGCTCAAAATATATATTGTGGGTACACGTTAGAACCGCCTCAGTGGTTCTAACGAGTACCCACAATCTATATTTTAGAGTAGAACTAGGAAAAATAAGATTTACCAGGGCTGTAAACCCCAGTTTTACTATATAAAAGTGGGGTTCAATGGGGTCAGAATGATATAGGCGTGTTTCCGTGATAAGGCCAGAAAAAATAATACCTGTGTTTCAGGTGACTCTTGAAAAAATAATAGGGTCGGTAGGTAGGAAAAAAGTTTTTTTTTTTTGTTTTTTTTTTTTTCTAAAATGAATTATTTAATGCAACAATTTAAAAGAACTCCAGCTATGTTCTTCTTTGTTATAAATATAGATATATCAACTGTTTCAACATCAGAGACTGTCAGTGTCCGGTAAAGGTCCCACAAAATTGGAAGCAACATCTCTAAAATGACCTAAATAGTGTTGACGGGGACGTTAAATCACACGATTTCGATCCCTACCTCCCGGTCTTCCGCCCGACGGCCCCAATCTCCTGACAAAGACAATTTTCCTTTAGAAATATTTTGCCGCCCGACCATTCTAGTATTTACCGCAGTAAAATACCTATGTTGACCGTCAGAAGATTTACACCTGTGTTGAACTGCTGACGCGTGTAAACATTATCAGACAGTTAATATGGTTATTAACTCTGCAGGTGTTATTGGATAATTGGTGTGTTTACATAAGAGATTAAATAGATTTAAAAACAGGCTATTGCTAATCAAGAGTGATATAGGAAGAGACAGAATAGCCTGTGCATCCATAATGTTTGACCGGACATTTATTTTGCTGCATTGGACATTTATGAGAAAATATAATAACAATCATAAAAAAAAAAAACGTAAGGCATCATCAACTTATTTTCTTATGCAAATGGAGTGAAACTTTTGCCTCATTAATATTTATGAACTCATTATCATAAACCAATGAAAATTCGCGCGTGCTTATTGTGTTCCGGGGCACCTTCCGGGGAATGTATCCAATGAAAACGCATGGGAATTAATCCAATTATGATAGAAACCTTTAGGCTTGACTTATAACTGTTCTTCTTTTACCGATGTTTATTATTATTTATTTGGAATCACGCTCCCGCTCATCACTTCACAGACCAATAGTTACGCAACAGGTATACACTTGTACTTACCGCACATGATTTTCCCTCCGTTTTTTGCCGAAAATTTCAATGATGCCCGAGATCTCGGTTATAAGACGGGTGTAAAAATTAGGGGTATTTTGGCGGTAAAAAACCCTGTCTTATAGCCGTATCATTACGGTAATACCACATACTGATGACATTTACAAAATCGGTATCTTGGCCACTTGAAAAGCAAACAGTTTCCTTCAAAAACTTGTCAGAGCACTCTTAACTTTCGTTTTGTAGCATTTCTAAACCATTTCACAACTTTATATCAAAAGATATGTACCGTTATTGGTTAAATACTTTTCCTACTTTCATTTTCAATTCGCTCAATGTAGCTGAAATGGAACAAAATGGCGGGAAATAGAGCGAATGGCGGGAAAATGGCAAAAATCGTAAAAAAAGATTCAGGGTCGGCAGCTTCTGGGGAGGGTCGGTCGGGTCACCTGAAACACAGGTATTTCTTTTTCTGGCCTAAATAAAGGTGACGAATCACTTTTAAAATACCCCCAGAAAATCAAACCTCCACTTTCGAGCAACGCTGAAAATTGGTTTCAACAAATCAAGAAACTACATTACGCAAACACGCCTGTACAAATACATTGCCACCTTTATCGCCGAAAAATGAAAACTTTATGAAGAAAAATTGTGATATTTTTTCTTATTTCTGCTCAAAATATAGATTGTGAGCACTCGTTAGAACCGCCTCGTCGAGCCCCCGCCCATAGGGGCTTGAAGAAATATATGGGCTGCATGATACTTCCACGCAGAGCTGAAACCGACCCGCACACGAGTACTGGTAAACCGCTTAGAGGATCTAACCCTGCCCAGGCAAAGCGGTGCGAGTCGGCCCGTCCATGCTTATAAACCGTATTGGTGTCATTTGGCGGCAGGGCTTGAGATGTCATTTCATCTCAATGCCGGGTAAAAGTCCCACAAAATTGGAAGCAACGTCTCCAAAATGACCTTTTTTCAGTGTTGACGGGGACGTTAAACCTCAAACCAAACAAACAAACAATCTATATTTTAGAGCAGAAATAAGAAAAATAAGGTATACCCCGGAAACCCCAGTTTTACTATATAAAAGTGGGGTTCAAGGGGGTCAAAATTATATAGGCGTGTTTTCCTGTTGAGGAGGGACAGCCCAAGCCTCTACAAACAACCAATAGGCAATTGGGAATTCTTTCTTAATTTGCATTTTTGATGGATTTTAGTAAACTGTGTTTGAAACAATTAAGTAAAATATTCAATTCAACCAATGAAATTTCTTCAGGCCGGTCATTCAATTATTCAGTTATTACCCTGTATGTTAAAGGTCCCTTATTATAAGCGGAACATCAGCTCAGGATAGATAAAAGGACCTGAAAGGCATTTATTATTGATTATTGAGGTCTATCATTTCATTGCAAAATATTATGTAGCCCTCAGTGCTGACTGAAGAGAAGTCCTCTGTCTTCAACAGGTAAGGGTTCTCCTTGGGAAAAATCAATAATTTACTAACTGTTGACTGTCGTGTACATTATTGATTTTTCCCTTATGTACCTCAGTCAGGGGATTCAACAAAAGCTACTAATCACCCTATTAGAGGCCGCCTTTGATATGCTAAAGATAGTGTACCACAGGGGGGGGGGCAATAAAACAATTATGAACACACGGTGTGTTTTACTGTTACAGAATAAATGCCTTTAATAAATGGGCGAGCCAGTTCTTATTTTTTCTCAAAGAACCACTAAATACAGACGATAATTAGTTAGAAATACTAGTACCAGAAGAACTACTAAACTAGAATCCAGTACGAAACGATATGCGAACGACTGTTTTGCATTACAGTCTTTCCTTTACGACAACGACCCAAAACACTTAACAGACGTTATAGCCAAAAGGAGGGCAATGATAAAATCAGAAGCAACAGATATCAGCACTCCAGAACCAGGGATACACTCTTTACGAATTGAAATAGCACAGCTAAAATCTCAATTACTTGAATTAAAAGCTACGGTGCATGAACTGAAACAAGAACAAATGAAAGATAAGAACATCATTAAGCTACTTGAAAAAGATGTTTCAGAGCTGAATACAAAGACAGCAAATACGAGAACCAACAATAAATATAGTCAAAGCGGACAAAATGTTCAAACTGAGCTCAACCCACAAAGTTCAGACAAATCAATCGGTGACTCACTGTTCGAAAACATTAAGCGCCAAAATCAAAGTAACTCCAAAAACTTACATGAAAAAGAAAATACACCTCAGAATAACGACATGCAGTCACCCAAACATAATTTATTTATGAAAGAAAACCAAGATAAATATGAAGCAAGGAACGAAACCCCAAGAGAAACATTAAGCACAGATAACACAGAGGGAAATGAAACAACAATTATAAACAAAAACACGAATGTTGATACGCCACTAGACAATCAAGACTCAGTTGATGAAAGCACAAACAAAGTGGAGACTCCACAAGAAGACCGCGAAACACTGAAAACTTTTCACAACGTTACACAAAATGAGGACGCCACGAACCAAAATGTTGAAACGTATACAGCATATAAACGACATACAACACAGATCGGAAATAATAATCTGTACTTGTATTATACTGATGAAGGGCTCCCGCGATTTGCACGGCATAAGCCCGCTGTTGATAGCTCTGAAAGAGCAAATCCGTCTTATTCCCCATCCCCGAAACAGATATCGGTACACACAACGAACAGAAACAAAAGTAAAAGTTATAACCATGCAAATAAAAGCTACAATAAATCTTCAAGGTACCCAAAGCAACAGCACACTTATCCTAAACAAGGTGATCAATACAACCGAAACGACCTTACTGACTATAACATTGAACGGTCTCCAGAAATTCCGACCTTCGACTCGTCAGATCTCGAAGAACCAGTGTTCGAAGGTATCGTACTCCGTAAAACTATTCGCTATTATGTAGGAAACATAGGTATAAAATCAAATAGAGCTGGATTAGTCAATTTCCTGAATAGCCATGGTATAGAACCTGTAGGTGTCCGAATGATAGACACTAAACGTGGACATTTAGCTGCTAAAATAACTGTAATCTTGTCAGATAGATTCACTCTAGAGTCGGACATGTGGCCAAGAAAAATGTACTGCCGAAGGTGGTATGGAAAACAAGACTGGGTATCCAGGTCCGATGGATATTACTGCGATAACCAAAGTACTCAAGATGTCGACTAAAACAATCGTTAGAACAGAACATAAACATAAACTTGTCATATACATTTTGCTCTGTTTACTATGCACTATGTCGTTCACAAAATGTCGCATCCTGACCTGGAACGTCCGGGGCATAATGTCATCAGCGGGAAGCCTGAGTAAAATACTCGACGCTTATAATATAGATCTAGCTTTTATTAGTGAGCACAAGTTGCGTGAACAGCACAAGTCGTTTTTTGATACTGTTCATTGCAACTATTCAGCTTTCAGGCTGTGCGATGCCTCAGTCGCCCCAGGCTCCAGATGCGGAAAAGGAGGAGTTGCAGTTATGTATAAGAATACATGTCAGTTTTCCATATCATTATTAGATGTTCCAGTCAGCGATCGCATTTTAGGTATAAAAATCGATCGTAAAGCATTAAATCCGATCTACGCATTCTCTGTATATATGCCTTCTGTGAACTATTCTTATAATGAGTATGCTGAATGCATTGAAAACCTGGAAGACCTGTAAGAATGTTTCTCCGAGCAAGGCACAGTGCTTTTCTTAGGAGACTTTAACTGTGACATAATTAACTTAGACTCACAGGATTCTCGCTGGTTAAAATTTCTTTCCTTTATGGAAGAGACGAGGATGTGTCCAGCGGCACTAAATGGTTATTTTACCTTCCGCCCAGCTCACAAAATTCTGGACTGTGTCATAATAGAAAGAAACAAAACTGATTTAGTCACTAGTAATTCTGTCCTAGACGAAGATATATGTCATGTGTCAGACCATTTACCTATTATAACTGACATAAATTGTGAACTTTTAAAACATCTGGACCAAAAAAGTCAGCACATAGCATGGAATAAGTGCACTGAAGAGCAGGTATCACTGTATAAGCACTTATTGGAACATGAACTCGAGCAGCTCACACTGCCAGATCAATGAACTATCACAGATATAAACAAATACTGTGAAAATATTGTAACAGCAATTCACAAAGCTGAAGAGTTATCATTGCCGCATAGCAAATTTAACAAACACGCAAAACCCTACTGGACTGCTGAGGTGAAAGCAGCGCATACCGAGCAAAGAATGAAAAGCAGGGTATGGATACAACGAGGCCGACCGAGGCAAAGTGAAAACCTGTCCTATATGGATTATAAAGAAGCGAAAAAGCGCTTTCGTAAAATCCAAAAAGAGGCAATAAGTGCAGTAGAATTTCAGTAGTACACCGAATTAGAAACGTCAGCAAACTGCGATATGAGATTATTTTGGCAGCTTGTAAATAAACGCAGAAAAACAAAATCCACCAATGTCTGTAGAATTAAAACGGACAATGAAATATTAAATGATCCTGAAGAAATCTCACACGCTTTCGCAAGGTATTTTTCAAACATTTTTCATACCTAGTGAAACAAACAAATATGATAATAACTTTAAATGTCATGTTGAAAACAAAGTCAAATCTCTTGCTGACGAACCGGAAGTAACTTGCGATAACCTCAGCCGTCCAGTAGAGTTAAGCGAGCTTATAAGGGTTGTCAAGAACTTGAAGAAACGAAAGTCCCCGGGACCAGATAAAGTAACAAACGAACACATCATAAACGGTGGATTGGTATTGCTGCAAAAGTTGAAGCAGTTATACGACAAAATGTTTCAGTTAGAATATGTTCCCGACAAGTTTAAAGTAGGTATCATTATACCTATACACAAGCCTGGTAAAAGTTACGAGGCGTTAGAAAGCTATAGGCCTATAACGTTAATTTCTACCCTATACAAATTATTCGAGAACGTGCTGCACACTAGGCTTACAAACTGGTCCGTGGAACATGACAAAAAATTCCCAAATTTACAACAGAATGCATACCAGAAACATTTAGGTTCACTCACCGTTTCTTTTAATTTACAAGAAACAGTAGCGCACAAAGCCGAACTAGGTTCAAATAGTTATTCAGCTTTCCTAGATGCCACTAAAGCCTTTGATAATGTATGGCACGAAGGCCTATTTCTGAAACTGTCCGAATTCGGAATAAACGGAAAGACATTGAACCTAATAATGGCTAGCTATAACAACATGTCAAGCTATATACTCGTTAATGGTGTCAAATCATCGACTTTCCCGATAAAACAAGGAGTCCGTCAGGGTGGTGTTACCTCAACCTGGTACTTTCTTTTGTTCAATGATGGTCTACTGCAAGAGTTGCAAGAATCCAGAAACGGGTGTACAATTGGGTCACTAGAAGTGGGTAACCCCACCTTGGCAGACGACCTAGTGCTTGTAGCCCCAAATGCGAACTCGCTAGAGAAAGCTCTGAAAATCGTATATGAATATTCCATTAAATGGAGATTTTCTTTCAATCCAGAAAAATGTCATCTGCTTATTTTTTCGCAGATGCGACAGCCGGTAAACACGTCAGTGAAGTTTGGTCCAGCTCAGCTGAAACAAAAAGAAGCGGTAACACACGTTGGCATCGAACTAAACCAATCATTAAAATGCTCTGGCGCTGTACATGCAAGGATCCAGAAAGGAAGGGCCTCTCTATTTTCGATACTTGCTATCGACAGAAATACGGGCCTAGTAAGTCCATTAGTTCTAGCATCAATTCTGGAAAAAGGTTTGCTTTCCGACAGTGCTGTACGGAGCTGAATTGTGGCACACTATGACAAGCCTCGATTACTGCAAACTAGAAAGATTTATACGATTAGCTGCAAAATCGGTTCAAAAATTCCTAGTGCGAACAAGAACGGATATTGCACTTGGAATGCTTGGTTGGTTTCCCATGCGCGCCCGCGTGGAACAACGAAAATTAACATTCTTACAAAAGCTGTGCACGATGCCACCACATACCTTAGCGAGACAAGTATTTGATCTACGTCTTAATCTTTTCATGCTTAAAGGCTGTAGGAATCTATTGGGTTTTATGCCCGATATATGGGAAATCGTCGTTAAGTAAAACTTAGACGAATATCTGCGCCAATACACCCTCAGTGCAAAATTTCCGACAAAATATCAATGGAAAAATATCATTGCTCGTAAAATATCAGACTTTTACACAACACAGTGGAGTCAGAGGCTGAATACAGATCACGAATTCAGCAGATTCAAAACGTTGCATCCTAGATTAGAAATGGCATCTGTCTGGAAAGACAGCTCGGCAGCACCTGCAACCTTCTTAGTAGCAAGGCTTTGGTCGAAAGTAACACACCGTGACCTAGTATACGAGAAATGCAATCTATGCGAAAATTATACGGCCGACATTTATAAACATATCGTCTCTTCATGTTCTTACTACCTTCGAGAGCGGGTCGCTTGCGTAAACTATGTTGCTCAACACGTTAACCGTGAAATCGGGGCTTTTTTGCAGAGCACTGATTCTGAATCATTCTTCTGCAGTTTGCTTGGTTCATCTCTACCAAACCATTTAGAATCGAGCAGAGAAAATTTAATACACTTTCTTGAAAGAGCTTTCACATTTGTTAGCAAAATCATCAGATCTTATGGCATAAAAGTGTAACAATAGAAAGCTAAAAATATTATGACATTAAGCGAGTACGATGTATAGAATTCATATGCAGGCCAGCCTGTGCTTTGACTCACTTTTTATATCTTTATATTTCGTTTCGATAAAGGTATCAAACATAAGTGAGGAACAAAGACAGTTAATCAGAATGCATACATGACAGCCATGACGCAGTCTGTAAGAACGCACACGGTGTAGGCTGTTATGTATGCCTCTATATATCCAGCGAACTGTCAGAACGTATGGGCAAGCCAGATTAAGTCCGTCAAAATTGAACTTACCATATGTAAAAATATACATGCCTGCATGAATTTCGCGAAAATGTAGTCAGAACTCAAAATATGACTGACTACAAGCCAGCACAAGTCTGTGATGCTGAACATAAACATATATAATTCACCCACTAGTCATTGTGCATCGTTTGAAACACACTATGTATAAATATGTATTGTTTAACTAATATGCACTTACCCTTATCATCACTTCAACGTTTATTTTGTCACATATCATACACTTATATTGTATCATATACATGTTATACATAATCTCTGCGAAAGAGGAAATAAAGAGTATATATAAAATAATTCTGTAACATACCTTGAAAAAGCATTCTTTGAACTATAGAAATGGTGTATTAAAAATGGCGATCTGTTTATGGTTTGAAACTGACAGTTGTGACGTCATAGCCAAGTCAAAAATTGTGACGTAAGATCGATTGATCAATTACAGTAAGTGTCCTAAAATATTATCAAATAAAAAGAAAATTTACTTTTTTTTTCGATAAATATCAAAAATATTTCATCTCGTGTGTTGAAAACATCAGAATTTTCACTCGTGCTTCGCACTCGTGAAAATTCTGATATTTTCAACACACTCGATGAAATATTTTTGGTATTCATCTCAAAAAAGTAAATATCCTCTATTTATTTTATACATTGCAGTGAAATCAATGCATATCTGAAACAAATAAAAGTGTGAAAATATAAATGATACTTTCACAGTGTGAAAAATATCATGACCATGTTATTTTCACAGTCGCAGCCCGGACTACTTTTCTCACCAAAATTCATATGTTATCTATAAAATAATTCTGTAAAATACCTTGAAAAAGCATTCTTTGACCTGTAAAAATGTTGCATTAAAAATGACGATCTGTTTATGGTTTGCAACTGACAGTTGTGACGTCATAGCCAAGTCAAAAATTATGACGTAAGATCCAATTTATCAATTACAGTAAGTGTCCTAAAATATTATCAAATAAAAAGAAAATTTACTTTTTTCGATAAATATCAAAAATATTTCATCTCGTGTGTTGAAAACATCAGAATTTTCACTCGTGCTTCGCACTTGTGCAAATTCTGATATTTTCATCCCACTCGATGAAATACTTTTGGTATTCATCTCAAAAAAGTAAATATCCTCTATATACAATATAAAAAAATATTAAATTGATGAAAAATTGCGCGTTGAAACAAAAGAATAATAGAAAATATCAATAGTAGGCCTAAATCTCTGGTTTTAAATTATTGTTTCTTTAATCAGTTATAAGGACATTAGTTTTAAACCATTCTTAAATCATTTCTAAGAGAACAAAATGCAAAGGCAACAGACGGATCCAATGTTTTGACACGTGACCTTGTTTACATTTCACTGCGCATGCGACAATTAACTCCCCTGTAGAAGTACTCTTTTATCTGGTTGGCAAAACATGACTGTTGCCGTACAGTGTCAATGAGAATTTAGAATACTTATCGTGTGATTAAACTCATTTCTTCTCCACAAAATTAACTGATCCTTGTCAGTTTGTGTTTATGAAGTAATAAATGATATAGAACCAGTCTCTTCTGACATTTTATCGCACATTTTGTTGCCTAAAAAGCGTTATAAAACTATCCACCATCATGCCAAAACTTAGTCGATTCGCTTTATTTGACGAATGGAAATAAGATTAAAGCATCTATATTTTCTATCCAATTTTATACGAAAAAGAAGCAGTTTAATGTCAAAAATGGTTTGTGGCAAACAGTTTTGATAGAAAGACGATTTAACCATAGTTATTACAGAAAATAATTCTTGCTACATCAATGGTAGACTATGGAACCGGAAGTTTTTTTGCCCACCAGATAAAACGAGGCTAATGACCTTTGACCTTGTGTGACGTAAACTTTGGATGTGTATATACATATATACTTAAGCAAGCCAACACGCATGTCTGACAATAGGACAAAATGCCGATAGTTCTGTGGCAAGTTATTTCGCTTGGGTTTAATTAGATTGTTGCAGAATGAACGTCACCAACAGTGCAATAAATAAGTCTCTAATTGCTTTAGTATTGTTAAAATCGGTTTCAAAACTGATAATAAAAGTCAGGAGGAGATACGATCAAGATATAATTACTGCGAACTTCTCTAATTGCAGTTTTAATGACAGATTCTATTTGTCATTTCTAGCTGGCACAGACGTTTTCAAGCCACTTCCGGCTTACTCTACCACTGAAATATGTGTCCGCACAAGTCGTAGTTCGGCATTTATTTATTTCAGTTCTGGCGCAATTTTACTGAACCAATCCTGTTCATATTTGATATTTTCAACATGTTCTCGCTTTATCATGTGAGAATTGTATAAAGTTAACCCGAGGAATTCCCTAAATAAGGCACTGGTAAACTAATTATGACTAGAAATGTGTCAATACGACACAGATGCCCTCGCCTAGGGGTCCACCTCACCCCGTAAAAAATCAGTTGCCACACCAGCTGACAACGGACTGCATAACTCACCTGGAAAAGTGTCCTTGAGGTCATTGGCATAGGTGGGGGTATTGCCGATTAGACATTCGAAGACTAAATCCATTAAATGGTTTGGAAAATATGAGCTCTTAAAAACTTTAACATTAAAAATTTCTAAGTCTGCATCATGGGGTCATGGTGCAGGAGCGGGGATATGGATGAATGTTACTTTGGGCCTGTATCTATCATCATTCCAAATATGAAGCAAATCCATTATATGGTTTGGAAAATATGAGCTCTAAAACCTTTTACATAAAAAATTCAAAGTCTATGACCTTGACTTTGAGGTCAGGGACAGGGGTATGGCTGAATAAAACTTTGGACCTGTAACTATCATCTTACCAGATATGGAGCGAATCCATTATATGGTTTAGAAAATATGAGCTCTTAACATACCTTAAATGACCGTAGAAAAGATTTCATGTTCAATCTCCACCAAAGAATGTTGCCGACCCCGACAGGTATCGAGCCGCGCCCTTCTGATCACCAGTCAGACACGCATCCGACTGAGCTACCGAGGCCGGCAAAAGAAAGTTATAAACGTTGCAGAACAAATTATTGACAGAAAATGGATGTCTCGGTTTTACTAAGTCTCTTCATAAGCAGTACTGAAGTTTGTACTCATCATGTTAACAGGTCAGTGAAATTAAGACCCCTGTAAACCCCACTTTATATAGAGAAAAACGGGGTTGTGTATGTACACGAAGAAAATCTATTTATGGTAAAAAGAATATGCGCCCCCTTTAGGGAAATTTTGTTTGTTTGAACTGAGGTTAAACGGCCCCGTCAACACTTTTTATATAATTTTAGAGACGTTGTTTCCAATTTTGAGACTTTTACCCGACACTGAGATGAAATGATATCTCAAGCTCTGCCGCCCAATGAAACCAATAGGATTTATATGTAAGGACGGTCCGACTCGCACCATTTTGCCTGGTCAGGCTTATAGACCTAAGCGGTTTACCAGTACTCATGTGCGGTCGGTTTCAGCTCTGCGTGGAAACACATTGCAGTCCAAACTATTTCCCCAAGCCCCGATGGGCGGGGACCTTCTTTAGGGAAAGCCGCGGACTCCAAGCTAATATAGGCCTATTTGTTTACCTTTTCACATGATTTTTCTTTCTTTATTTATTTTTGGTTTGGGTTTTACGGCCTTTTCAATATTATTTCGCTCATATCGAGCCGATCGTTAATCAGAGTTGGGCGAAAACCGGAGTACCCGGAGAAAAACCACCTAGCCTTCCTTTGTAGATCTTGGCGTCTCTCAGGCTTGAACACATAGCGGTGAGAGACTTAATGATTTATTATCAGCGCTCCTATCCGCTAGGCCACGGAGGCCCGCTAGGCCACGGAGGCCCGTTCACACGAAGTTATCCAGTAGTGTCGCGCTTTTAATAATAATAATAATAATAATAATAATAATAATAATAATCGACTTTATTTTGAGGGGGTAACGCATTTAGTTACAAACTAATCTTCCATGAGGTCCTCTGATACTGGAGATGTTGACAGTCGCGCGAGTGATATGACGCGCTCCTCAAGTTGCACAATACTTGAACATATATCGTGAACAAGCACCATAATTGACAAAACAGAGATGCCTACATATATTGGGCCGATCTATGAGAAAAGGATCTTTAACATTATTCTATTTTCTCGTTTGTATGCGTGAAGGGGAGGCAACTCCTTCAAAGGTATTTTGTCCCCCATGTCAATAGGGGTCAACTTTTAAAGGAAAGAATTTGCTCCTGAGGAGCAAATTCTTTCCTTTAAGAGTAGACCCAGTTTCCGTGGGACAGAGTCCCGAAAGTTGTCTTTCTTTGAAAAATGGCGGGGAAAAATCTGCCAAGTGTTCCCACTCCCCTTAATACGGCTAAACGCATGACTTATAGCGTGAAGCAGCCTCGTGATTGCAACTTGCAAAAGCTCTGGCGACACTGCGCTTGTGCGAAGGCTCGCCAGAGCTTTTGTTTGTTGCCTTTGCGATGAGTATCCTTTTGTCATGGGATGACTCGTGAGTTCAGCACAATATTGTCTTTTTCACGTGTATTATGAATCGGTGGTTTCCGTTGACAATGCAAAGCGATACTGTGATCGCAAAGTCATACCCCAAACTGTTAATGACTAAATACGGTTGCTATTGCTACTGCATTAACCATTTTTGTACAAAATGAAATCTTCCTCCTAAAACATAGCAGGAGTAGGGGTGACAGGTTGTGTTATCATTAAAATTTATTTGGAAAATAGTTGAACTTTTTTGCAAACAGTGTAGTCCCTGATCAGACGCCGCGTTCTGCGGCGTCTGATCTGGGCCTACACTGGTTGCCATTTACCCGTTTTGGGGTTTCTGGTATTCAATGGGTCAAATATACCGCAACTGATCTTTGCACTGGGATGGAAAATGCCTGAACAAACATGTACGAAACCAAATTCAGACTAATTTAGCACTTAAGCAGCGATTTGAAAGCCCAGCACTCGGCCCCATACGCAGAGAATCAAACAAGACGTATGACGGGCGTTTAGAAGCTTACTAACCACACAATCCTAAAGTCACCTTTTCTTGTGAAACGACTTGTTCACAGTTTTTTTCCAACGCATGGTAATGAAAAAGAGTTTCTAAGTGAAAGGAATAGCCTAAGATAAAAACATGTCGATGGAAAATGCATGTGATCAAGAGGATGAAGTCCAAAGGGTAATTACGTTAACATGCGTATGCAAGAATGTTCTGTTGTGCAGAACAAACATTGCTGTAAATATGTGAATGCTTCATAATGGAACACGTGACTGATGATTTCGGTGCATAAATATGGATTCTGATTCACTTGCGTATGATGAACGCGACGTCTGATTGTTGCGATAGTAGGACTAGCATTTGGTTTTATGCCGCATTGTGCCAAATAATACATTTTATTAACAAAACAACAGAATAAGTGCATCAGAATGGGATAACGGTATTCGTTTGTTTGTTTGTTTGATTTGAGGTTTAACGTCCCCGTCAACACTGTAAAGGTCATTTTGGAGACATTGCTTCCAGTTTTTGTGGGACTTTTACCCGACATTGAGATGAAATGACTTTTCAAGCCCTGCCGCCCAATGAAACTAATAGGGTTTGTAAGCATGGACGGTTCGACTCTCGCACCGCTTTGCCTGGGCAGGCTTAGATCCTCTAAGCGGTTTACCAGTACTCGGCGTGTGCGGAACGGTTTCAGCTCTGCGTGGAAGCATCATGCAGCCCATCTATTTCTTCATGCCCCGATGAGCGGGGGGGGGGGGGGGGGGGGGGGTGCGGGATAACCGTATTCAAAATTGTTTTACGGCCACAAAGTCCGTTTTACCGCTCTGCTTACGCGCGTCGCTGTACAGCGAAATTTCCGACCGTATAACCGCCGACTTACCTTCCTAAATGATGTAGACGGGCCTCCGTGGCCTAGTGGATAAGAGCGCTGACTCTTAGTCATTAGGTCTCTCACCGCCGTAGGTTCGAGCCTCGCTCGGGCCACGTGTGAGACGCCAAGTTCTGCAACGGAAGGTCAGGTGGTTTTTCTCCGGGTACTCCGGTTTTCGCCCACCTCTGTTGAACGATCGGCTCGATATGAGTGAAATAATCTTGAAAGGGCCGTAAAACCCAAACCAACCTTCCTAAATGACGATTTCGGCCCTCGCCCATCGGGGCTTGAAGAAATAGATGGGCTGCATGATGCTTCCACGCAGAGCTGAAACCGACCCGCACACGAGTAAAAGTCCCACAAAATTGGAAGCAATGTCTCCAAAATGACCTTTACAGTGTTGACGGGGACGTTAAACCTCAAATCAAACAAACCAAAAATAAATGTCAATTTTGAATACAAATTATGATCGTGTCTGTGTAAAAGCATTTTCGTATATGCGGTTCCGTTCAAAATATCACTGTTGGTTGCAAAAAGATGGATGTGCACAATGTCATGCAAAGGTAGTATGTGGTATCTGGTACCTGTGGTGTACTACAAGGGTCAAACTGACCGATACCGACCGAGGGTAAAAAAAAACTATATAGCCTATATTTTTTATTCCCAGGGTCACAATTTTAATGCCCCGTAGTAACTAACGGAAAGAGGGTAGGCCTATGCAGATAGCAATGAACTAACTTTTTTTCCAACGGAATCGAAAAAAACATCCCCTTTAAGTAGAAGAGTTGTCAAAGCCTTTAAAGAATATTGAAATAAAATGAGACAGTAACTCAAGCCAAAGTAAAGCAACTGCAGCGTCTATCTCCAACCAATATTCACCCCACTGTCCCACAACACGACTCGATGATCGCCATTGTGATTGCGGTGTACTGTTTGTCTCGAGACAGCCTTAAATTCCTTTTCTCAGACTCGATTCTTAAGTGTGGGACTGAATGAATTAAAATCCATTCCACGTGGAGCCATATATCCTTGCTTTATTTGACAACCATTTGTTATTCTATAAACTCAGAGATATTGTATATGCAAAAGCTCGACAATAACCCTCAAATTCGAAGCAAATCAGACAGTCACAACTATAATTAGTACATCGATATCCTAATTCAAGGATACAGATTTGAATAAGTCATTTAATTCTTTTCTGAATCCCTTTTGTATGATATTTTTCTTATTTCTGCTCTAAAATATACATTGTGGGTATTCGTTAGAACCGCCTCGATGAGGCGGTTCTAACGAGTAGGCCTACCCACAATCTCTATTTTGA
This sequence comes from Lucinisca nassula, assembly GCA_963580285.1. Lineage (NCBI taxonomy): Eukaryota > Metazoa > Mollusca > Bivalvia > Lucinida > Lucinidae > Lucinisca > Lucinisca nassula. The sequence goes on along the minus strand of OY757011.1, from coordinate 73,922,236 downwards.
GCAGAATTAAGAAAAATATCACAATTTTTTATCTTAAAAAAAAATCGATTTTTCAGAGTTATTTACAATGTATTTGTATAGGCGTGTTTTCGTAATGTATACCACTAACCCATTTTAATCCAAGGGCGTAACCTATCGGAATAACTATCGGCCTAAGTAGCCTAAATCTTGAGACAGTTTTCTGAGCATGTGCAAACATAGATTGTGGGTGCTAGTTAGAACCGCCTCGACGAGCGGTTTATGAGGAGTTCCCAAAAGTATGGCCCATAAGTTCTATGGTTTTGAGCAAGAATAAACGAGACAAAATATATCCCTGTCAACACTTTTCTATTCAACTTATTTGTATTACCTGCTGGTTCCTAAACTGAAGGTTATCAGCGTTGGAAAAACAGGTAACCAAACCCCCTGACCTTAAAAGGTCAGGGGGATCTGGTTACTTGTTTTTCCAATATTGACAACGTGCACGCTGGGAGCCAGCAAATAATGCAAATATGGTGAATATATAAAAAGGGGTCTACGACGGTGCTCATTATGCGGACTTGTTAACGTAAATGCAATTAGGCCTACAGGATGCTTTTCTTTATTCCGTGTTTATAGAATCAGAACCATAAACTTATTGTTGTCCCTCATTGCGTATAACAAAAGATCTATATATTTTAATCCGGGAGAAATAAGTAAGATCCCGAAATAATTCTCGGCAGCCTACTCTGAATCATAATTTCTAAAAAGGTAGTACTTAACTTTAGAAATGGGAGTTGTTGATTGGGCCAGATTTCTGAGGGCCAGTGATTAGGCCGACCCGAGAATTGACCCTCAGACAGTTTCATAATTCTGGTCAAAAAGAATTAAAAACTGATGTTTTAATGCCGTTTCAATTCACATTTCATCGACAGAGCAGCCTCCTTTAACAATCACTGAAATGGTCAAGGAAATCGAAAAAAGGCGCCAATGAAAGTTTATAAGGGACGCAACTCGTCCGTCCTTGTCTCTGATTTCAACTGTGACGTCTCTTGGTGTCAGAACGAGGCCAGCCGGAAATGTGTACATGTGGTAATGTTTACAAACGGTTCAGTGATGTGTCTCCAGCATGGATAAACGGTTCTCTATGAACAGCTCTGGTGACAGCACGAAAAATGGACATAACAGCGTATCTCATGACAGGCCACATAGGAAGGCATCTAGAATGTCTTCATGTGATGTTTTCGATTTGGCAAGCAAAGTATGTTTTGCAAAATGCGTGGGAGGGAACAATTGAAGTCTCTTGACTGTCAGTCAATGATTTTTTTCGGTTTTACGGCCCTTTCAAGATTATTTCATTTATTTCGAACCGAAACCTGGAGTGTATGTAATATACACCTGCGGTAATGGTCAAATGTGACCGACGCAGTATCAGAAGATAGATAGATAGAACATATAGCGTGATAGCTCAGTGGTTAGTGCACTTGCCTCTGATGCTAGAGGTACCGGGTTCGATACCTGGCAGCAGCGATAAAATTTCGGTGTCCGAACACGCTCCTTTGGCATTAGTCCAACAAGTTAGACGTACACATGCACTCATTTATAGATTTGTTTTTTATAGATGTGCATGTTCCGAAGAATTAACAAAAACATAAATATCAGCATATAAATGTAAAATATGAATGTCTGGAACGCAGAACTCTCATGTATGGTAGTACATTGGCATCATTTTCAGGGATGAATGTCATAAAATGCACTGTTCTTCGGATCGGGATGTTAACTGGAGGCCCCCTGTGCAGGTTAAAGATCCCTACCGTAATTACATGATTACTGTATAGGCTTTCATCGTGCAAAAACCTGGAGTGTATGCAATGTACACCTGTGGTAATGGTCAAATGTCAGTAGAAAGAAAGAAAGATTGTTAATCAGAGGTGGGCGAAAACCTGAATACCAGGAGAAAAACCCTGATTTATACTGTGTAGGCTTTCATCAGTTCATCCTGCAAACCTTGTTTGTTTGTTTGATTTGAGGTTTAATGTCCCCTTCAACACTGTATAGGTCATTTTGGAGATGTTTCAATTTTGTGGGACTTTTACCCGACATTGAGATTAAATTACATCTCAAGCCTGCCGCCTAATGAAACTCACTCGCACCACTTTGCCTGGGCAGGCTTAGATCCTCTTTTACCAGTACTCGTGTGCAGGTTGGTTTCAGCTCTGCGTGGAAGCATCATGCAGCCCGTCTACTTCTTCAAGCCCCGATGTGTGGGGGCCGTGCAAACCTTGTACATGGTTAAATGTGACCAACTGCAGTAAAAGTAGATAAACCTTGGCGTCTGACGTGACCCATGCAAGGCTCAAACCACAGCAGAGAATGAATGTCATTTGGCATGTCACAAGTAACGATTCAGAAGCGGTGAGTGCCCTAAAAGTGATTGGGAGTCAAATATCGGGCAAATGTCAGGCCGACAGCAATATAACCTGTTGACATTGTATCACTGTTGGGCTGCGCTCTTACCCATTATACCATATTAGGCCATGGAAGCCCATTAAATTGTCTTGTTGTTGAACAAGGAGCGTGATTGCTCAGTGATTAGTGCACTTTCTTCTGATGCTAGAGGTCCCAGGTTCGATGCCTGGTAGGGGCGATAAAATTTCGGTGTCCAAACATGCTCCTTTGGCATCATTTGCAGGGATGAATGTCATAAAGTGCACCTTCCTTCGGATCGGGACGTTAATTGGAGGTCCCCTGTGCAGGGAGAACCATCCCCATGTGCAGGTTAAAGATCCCTACCGTAATTACATCATTACTACATGTATGTAGGCTTTCATCCTGCAAACCTGGAGTGTATGTAATATGCACCTGTGGTAATGGTCAAATGTGACCGACGCAGTATCGGTAGAAAGAAAGAAAGAACTAGCAGAACTGAGTTGATCACAATTGGCCTGGTAGAGGTGTACCTAGTTGTAGGCATTCAAGCTTGAAAATGATGTTCAACATGTCTTTGTTTGTTTGTTTGATTTGGAGTTTAACCTCCCGTCAACACAGTATAGTCATTTTAGAGATGTTGGTTCCAATTTTGTGGGACTCTTACCCGACATTGAGATGAAATGACATCTCAAGCCCTGTCGCCCAATGAAACCAATAGGGTTTATAAGCATGGACGGACCGACTCACACTGCTTTGCCTGGGCAGACTTAGATCCTCTACGTGGTTAACCAGTACTCATGTGCGGTCGGTTTCAGCTCTGTGTGGAAGCATCATGCAGCCCAACTATTTCTTCGAGCCCCGTTGGGCGGGGGTCGTCGACATACCTTTGATTTAACCCATTGTGTGCTGGTAGACTCTTCCATTGCTATATGTTGGACACGTCCATTTGTCATATAAGGAGTGTCAGATCTGTTTTTTTCGCTTTTATTCTATTTTTGACGGAAAATTCTGTTAGCAAATAGTGCAGGCCCTGATCAGATGCCGCTTTCTGCGGCATCTGATCTGGGTCTGCACTGTTTGCCAAGGTACCCATTCGGGGGTTTCTCGCATACAATGGGTTAATACATGGGCAGATTATCCACTTCTCGGTTCTGTCAATGCAGAAGACTTTGGCACCTGTGTTAGGTAAACTTTAAGCAAAGGCATGAATTTTGTCAGATAGATCATGCACTGTTGATCAAGTGTCAAAACTTAACCCTTATCTTGCTGTTCACGACAATCCCTATCTTTGCAAACAGTGTAGATCCTGATCAGATGGCTTCTGGAGAAGCCATCTGATCAGGATCTACACTGTTTGGCATTCAGTTTATGAATTTGTACATGTAGCAATAAATTACCGGTACATCAAGTTATTTGATTGGTTGATAGACAGAAATGGGAGTGGCTTAAATGAATATTCAGCAAGAGAAGGGTTAAGATTAAGGAGCCACTGAGACACCTTTATGTTGTATTTTAAGAACGCTAGATTTATACAGACATGTTTTGTTTGTTTGATTTGATTTGAGGTTAAACGTCCCCGTCAACACTGTAAAGGTCATTTTGGAGACATTGCTTACTTTTTTGTGGGACTTTTGTCCGACATTGAGATGATATGACATCTCAATCCCAGCCACCCAATGAAACCAATAGGGTTTATAGGCATGGGTTGGCTGACTCGCACCGCTTTGTCTGGGCAGGCTTAGATCCTCTAAGCGGTTAACCAGTACTGGTGTGCGGGTCGGTTTCAGCTCTGCTTGGAAGCTTCATGCAGCCCATATATTTCTTCAAGCCCCGATGTGTGGGGGCTGTATACAGACATGTATACATACAAATGCAGAAGAGACAGCTTAGAAAACCCTTTTTCACTTTTAATTTTTTTAACCCATTGTATATACTAGTGGACTCTTCCATTGCTGTATGTTGGACAAGTCCATTTGTCATATAAGGCGTGGCAGACCTATTTTTTCATTTTTATTCTATTTTGGATGGAAAACTCTGTTGGCAAATAGTGCAGGCCCTGATCAGACGCCGCATTCTGCGGCGGCTGGTCAGGGCCTGCACTGTTTGTCAAGGTACTCCTTTAAGGGTTTTCCGCATACAATGGGTTAAACCAGAAACAAACAACAAATATCTCCAAAGAAGTGGAGACAGGTCATAGTTAATCATCTTACCCAAGATCTGCACTGTTTGCTGTTCTTATATTAACCCTCACCGCGCCGAATTTATACTACACTCCTCCCCTCAATTCATTCCGGCCCCTGCCCTTAGGGGCTTGAAGAAATATATGGGCTGCATGATGCTTCCACGCAGAGCTGAATCTGGCCCACACACTAGTACTGGTAAACCGCTTAGAGGATCTAAGCCTGTCCAGGAACCGCGGTGCAAGGCGGACTGTCCATGGTAATAAACCCTATTGGTTTCATTGGGCGACAGGGCTTGAGATGTAATTTCATCTCAATATCGGGTAAAAGTCCCACAAATTGGAAGCCACGTCTCCAAAATGGCCTTTACAGTGTTGATTGGAACTTAAACCTCAAATCAAACAAAAACCATCAATTCATTCATTTGTGTTGCATGATGTCAACTTTTACCAAGAATTCAGAATCGGAATTAAAAACAGTCTAGATCCTGCCAGTCAGCTGGGGAAGCCAGCTTATCTATTCTTCATGTACTTTAACCCTTATCCCATTGTGCACAACAACCCCTTCCTTTGCAAACATTGTAGATCCAGATCAGATGGCTTCAGAGGAAGCCATCTGATCAGGATCTGCACTGTTTGCCATGCAGTTTGTGTAATTGAACAAATTTATTATATCAAGTAATTTGATTGGTGGATATTCAGATACGGATGTGGCTAAATTAATTTATGCAGCAGGATAAGGGTTAGAAAATGATATATATCCGATTTAGCATGGTTGGGATTAAGGGTTTATCAAATTGATTGCATGTTAAGGAGATCTGGTATGGTTGTCGTTGGTGGTAAGTATATTTTTCGCTATTATTCCCTGACATTGTTCTGGCAGGACTCTACCGACATTTTGCCTGTTTTAGGTAATGCTGATTGGTGACTCAGGGGTCGGCAAGACTTGCCTTTTAGTACGCTTCAAAGATGGTGCTTTTCTCTCAGGGAACTTCATATCAACTGTTGGTATTGACTTCCGGGTAAGTGCCTAATCTATAAACTTATTAAAAAACGGAATACTTTAAGTAACCTTTATATTTATGCAGTCTTTGTTTGTTTGTTTGATTTGAGGTTTAACGTCCCTGTCAACACTGTAAAGGTCATTATGGAGACGTTGCTTCCAATTTTGTGGGATTTTTACCCGACATCGAGACGAAATGACATCTCAAGCCCTGTTGCCCAATGAAACCAATAGGGTTTATTAGCATGGACGGTCCGCCTCGCACCGCGGTTCCTAGACAGGCTTAGATCCTCTAAGCGGTTTACCAGTACTAGTATGCGGGCCGGATTCAGCTCTGCGTGGAAGCATCATGCAGCCCATATATTTCTTCAAGCCCCGATGGGCAGGAGCTATTATGCAGTCAAACAGGATGATTCTCCACAGATGCTGAAGTTTTATGGTATACTTGTTTTCTGTTGTAAATATACATGTAGATTCAGGGTGTTTGTTAGAGCAAGCACGTGTTTTAACAAGAACCCACAACTTACATGCACATGGGCATTTTTATAAGGATAAAAATGCCATAGATGTTTAAAACTGGTAAGTTTCTGTTTTTTGTCTCTGGTTTTTGTCATAGCTGTAGACAAAGCATGCCTATATAATTTTGACCCCCTTGAATCGCACTTTTATATAGTAAAACTGGGGTTTACATGGGTAAACCTTATTTTTCTTATTTCTGCTCTAAAATATAGATTGTGAGTACTCGTTAGTACCGCCTCAATGTATGAATGTCATTTGAATTGTCACCAGTAACAATTCTGATTCTGATGAGGCAGTTCTAATGAGCACCCACAATCTATATTTTGAGCAGAAATTAGAAAAATATCATGATTTTTCATCTTAAAATTTTATTTTTTTTGGCTGTAAGGTTTGCAATGTATTTGTATAGGCGTGTTTTCGTAATGTATTGTGGAGTAACCAGGGCGACTAAAGGATAATATTTCTTAATACTGAGAAATCTATGTTGTGGGTACCTCTTATGATGAGACGATTTCAATAGTATCCACAAGAAAAGCTTTAATAAATCTGTATTGTTGGTACTTGTTAGAATCACCTTGACAAGATGAGGTGATTCTGACAAGTATCCACAAAAGGTTTTAATGAAGAAATAACTACTCTCTAAATATATATCCTCAATGGTTCCCATTTCTTGACTGGATTGTGCTTTATGTTTTATGTAGTGATGTCCTAAAATTAGAATAGTGCTGCAAAGTCTAGTTGTTATTTATAAGCAAAAGCATTATTCAGTTAATGTAATTTAAAACGTTCATCATTTAATATGTCAGATACACTAATATTTTTGTTGAAATCAATTTGAGTATCATTGGCATTGCAAAAGGTACATGTAATTCCGCCATTTTTCAAAGGGAGACAACTTTCAGAACTTCCTGTTCACTTTTCTGTGAGCCCTGTCCTACTTGAAAAGGGGAAAGACTTGCTCCTGAGGAGCAAATTCTTTCCATTAAGAGTTGACCCCTAATGTCATTGGAGACAAAATTATTTTTGCAGGAGTTGCCTCCCCTGAAAGTTTTCCTTTCCCCTTGAAACTTAGTGTCTGGAAGTCTTGGGTATTTTCCACAAATGAAGTAATGAGCGGATTTTTCCCTTTATAATCCTTATCATAGCAACAGATAAGATAAGTATTTTGTGATAATTGAAGGACAGTTTTCCATATTTCTCCATATAAAAACCTATCATATGTTATGGGTACTCATTAGAACCACCTCGATGAGGTGGTTCTAATGAATGCCCACAACATAGGTTATCTGTTGCTATGCTTATCCTGCTGAATACAACAACTCCTTCCTTTACAAACATGGCCCCCGCCCATCAGGGCTTGAAGATATGAATGGGCTGCATGATGCTTCCACGCAGAGCTGAATCCGACCGCACATGAGTACTGGTAATCTGCTTAGAGGATCTAAGCCTGCCCTGGCAAAGCGGTGCGAGTCGAACCGTCCATGCTTATAAACCCTATTGGTTTCATTGGGCGACCGGGCTTGAGATGTCATTTAATCTCAATGTCAGGGAAAAAGTCCCACAAAATTGGAAGCAACGTCTCCAAAATGACCTATATAGTGTTGACAAGGACATTAAACCTCAAATCAAACAAACAAACAAAACAAATCTTTATCTGTTACTATGCTTATCCTGCTGAACACAACAACTCCTTCCTTTACAAACAGTGTGGATCCAGATCAGATGGCTTCTAAAAAAGTCATCTGATCAGGATCTGCAGTTTGTGAATTGCACAGAATACATTACCGGGGGTATATCTAAAAGTGATTAGTTTGGTTGGTAGTCAGCAATGAGTGTGACGGTTGGTAGTCAGCAATGAGTGTGATGGTTGGTAGTCAGCAATGAGTGTGGCTAAATTAATTTATTCAGCAGGATAAGGGTTAAAGTTGCTGATTGTTTCCCTTTTTACAGCTAGGTCCTCCTGATTGTTAGTTTAAATTTGTTAGTCAAGCCTTTAGGTGCCAATCACAACAATTGTCATCTGTTGTCTGCTGGTTACTTTTAACCCTTTTTGTACCAAATGGAATCTTCCACTTAGTACTTTGGGGTCCATTTCAAAATTTAAGGGTGTCAGGTTGTGTTTTCTTCAAAGTTTATTTGGAAAATGGCTGAACTTTTGGCAAACAGTGTAGTCCCTGATCAGACACCGCATTCTGTGGCGTCTAATCTGGGCCTGCACTGTTTGCCAGGGTATCCGTTTTGGGGTGTCTGGTACAGAATGGGTTAAAGTTATTGGACCTAGATCTCCTCTAGGAGCAGAATGATCAGGGTCCACTCTGTTTGCCTGTAAGCAAAAATGTGTTTGAAAAGTTTGCTAGAACATGCAGCAAACAACATAAACGGACTACATTTTTAGATGCAGTTTTTAGCTCACCTGGGCCGAAGGCTCCAGGGGAGCTTATAGTATAGTGGGTCCTCCGTCGTCCGTCGTCCGTCCGTCCGTCGTCCGTCCACACTTTTGAGCAGCTATATCTCTGTATCCTGCAGGCTGATCTCAATCATTTCTCATCTGTAGCATGCCTCTGGTGGGGCATTGATGACATAAACTTTTTTTTGAAATCGCTCTAAAACTTTGGTTCCTATGGCAACCACAAGGTCCCATAGACTTACTATGGGAAAATGCTTGTCATCACCGTAGCGCCTTCAGTTTTGATCGGATCTTTCTGAAACTTATATGTAAGGTGACTGGGGATAAAAACTCGGATGAGTTCGAAAACCGGCCAAGTCGGCCCATTTATCATAGAGTTACGTCCCTTTGATTGCTGAAAATGCCCATTTTCGACCTTGTCATCACCGTAGCCCCTTCAGTTTTGATCGGATCTTTCTAAAACTTTAATGTAATGTGGCTGGGGATAAAACCTCGGATGAGTTCGAAAACCGGCCAAGTTCGCCGATTTATCATAGAGTTACGTCCCTTTGATTGCTGAAAATGCCGATTTTTGACCTTGTCATCACCGTAGCCCCTTCAGTTTTGATCGGATCTTTCTGAAACTTATATGTAAGGTGGCTGTGGATAAAATCTCGGATGAGTTTGAAAACCGACCAAGTCGGCCCTTTTATCATAGAGTAACGTCCCTTTGATTGCTGAAAATGCTGATTTTTTACCTTGTCATCACTGTAGCCCTTTCAGTTTTGATCGAATCTTTCTGAAACTTATATGTAAAGTGGCTGGGGATAAAATCTCGGATGAGTTCGAAAACCAGCAAAGTTGGTCCATTTATCACAGAGTAACATCCCTTTGATTGTTGAAAAGCCGATTTTTGACCCTGTCATCACCGTAGCCCTTTCAGTTTTGATCGGATCTTTCTGAAACTTATATGCAAGGTGGCTGGGGATAAAGCCTCAGATGAGTTCACATACGGGCAAAGGTGGCCTATTTATCATAGAGTTAGGTCCCTTTGATTGCTGAAAATGTTGATTTTTGACCTTGTCAACACTTTAGCCCCTTCAGTTTTGATCGGATCTTTCTGAAACTTATATGTAAGGTGGCTGGGGGTAAAACCTCGGATGAGTTCGAAAACCAGCCAAGTTGCCCCATTAACTATATAGTTATGTCCCTTTGATGGCTGAAAATGTCAATTTTTTACCTTGTCATCACCGTAGCCCCTTCAGTTTTGATCGAATCTTTCTGAAACCTAGATGTAAGGTGACTGGAGATAAAACCTAGGATGAGTTTGAATACCGGCCAAGTTGGCCGATTTATCATTGATTTACGTCCCTTTGATTGCTGAAAATGCCGATTTTTAGCTCACCTGGGCCGAAGGCTCCAGGGGAGCTTATAGTATAGTGGGTCCTCCCTCGTCCGTCGTCCGTCCGTCCACACTTTTGAGCAGCTATATCTCTGTATCCTGCAGGCTGATCTCAATCATTTCTCATCTGTAGCATGCCTCTGGTGGGGCATTGATGACATAAACTTTTTTTTGAAATCGCTCTAAAACTTTGGTTCCTATGGCAACCACAAGGTCCCATAGACTTACTATGGGAAAATGCTTGTCATCACCCTAGCGCCTTCAGTTTTGATCGGATCTTTCTGAAACTTATGTGTAAGTTGACTGGGGATAAAAACTCAGATGAGTTTGAAAACCGGCCAAGTCGGCCCATTTATCATAGAGTTACGTCCCTTTGATTGCTGAAAATGCTCATTTTCGACCTTGTCATCACCGTAGCCCCTTCAGTTTTGATCGGATCTTTCTGAAACTTATATGTAAGGTGGCTGGGGATAAAATCTCTGATGAGTTTGAAAACCAACCAAGTCGGCTCATTTATCGTAGAGTAACGTCCCTTTGATTGCTGAAAATGCTGATTTTTGACCTTGTCCTTTCAGTTTTGATCGAATCTTTCTGCACTTTATATGTAAAGTGGCTGGGGATAAAAACTCGGATGAGTTCGAAAACCAGCCATTGGTCAATTTATCACAGAGTAACGTCCCTTTGATTGCTGAAAATTCCGATTTTTTACCTTGTCATCACAGTAACCCTTTTAGTTTTGATCGGATCTTTCTGAAACTTATATGCAAGGTGGCTGGGGATAAAACCTCGAATGAGTTCGCATTCCGGCAAAGGTGGCCTATTTATCATAGAGCTAGGTCCCTTTGATTGCTGAAAATGCTGATTTTTGACCTTGTCATCACTGTAGCCCCTTCAGTTTTGATTGGATCTTTCTGAAACTTATATGTACGGTGGCTGGGGATAAAACCTTGGATGAGTTCGAAAACCGGCCAAGTTGCCCCATTTACTATATAGTTATGTCCCTTTGATGGCTGAAAATGTCGATCTTTTTACCTTGTCATCACCGTAGCCCCTTCAGTTTTGATCGAATCTTTCTGAAACTTATATGTAAGGTGACTGGAGATAAAACCTATGATGTGTTCGAATACCGGCCAAGTTGGCCCATTTATCATAGATTTACGTCCCTTTGATTGCTGAAAATGCCGATTTTTGACCTTGTCATCACCATAGCCCCTTCAGTTTTGATTGGAACTTTCTTAAATTTATATGTAAGGTGGCTGGGGATAAAATCTTGGATGAGTTCGAAAACAGGCCAAGTCAGCCCATTTATCGTACAAGTATGTCCCTTTGATGGCTGAAAATGTTGATTTTTAGCTCACCGTCACGTAGTGACGAGGTGAGCTTTTGGGATCACTTTTTGTCCGTCGTCCGTCGTGCGTGCGTGCGTGCGTGCGTCCGTGCGTGCGTGCGTGCGTAAACAATTTCTTTAAACGACATCTCCTCCTAAACCACTGATCGGATTTTGACCAAACTTCACAGGAATGATCCTTAGGTGGTCCCCTTTCAAAGTTGTTCAAATGGTTCCGGTCCGTTGCACATCTAGGTCACAGGAGCCAAAAATAGATTTTTTTCACCAAAAACTTAAAAAATCTTCTTCTCTGAATCCACAAGGCCCAGGTCTTTGATATTTGGTATGAAGCTTCATCTAGTGGACCCCAACCAAGATTGTTCAAATTATAGTGCTGGGGCCAAAAATGCCCCCGCTCCGGGGCCCTTTGGTTTTACAAAGGCTTATATAGGGAAAATCTTTAAAAATCTTCTTCTCTGAAACCACAAGGCCCAGGACTTTGATATTTGGTATGAAGCTTCATCTAGTGGACCCCTACCAAGATTGTTCAAATTATAGTGCTGGGACAAAAAATGCCCCCGCCACCGGGCCCTTTGGTTTAACATTGGCTAATATATGGAAAATCTTTAAAAATCTTCTTCTCTGAAACCACAAGGCCCAGGTCTTTGATATTTGGTATGAAGCTTCATCTAGTGGACCCCTACCAAGATTGTTCAAATTATAGTGTTGGGGCGAAAAATGCCCCCGCCCCGGGGCCCTTTGGTTTTACATAGGCTTATATAGGGAAAATCTTTAAAAAGTCTTCTTCTCAAAAACTACAAGGCCCAGGACTTTGATATTTGGTATGAAGCTTCATCTAGTGGACCCCTACCTAGATTGTTCAAATTATAGTGCTGGGACAAAAAATGCCCCCGCCACGGGGCCCTTTGGTTTTACATTGGCTTATATAGGGAAAATCTTTAAAAATCTTCTTCTCTGAAACCACAAGGCCCAGGTCTTTGATATTTGGTATGAAGCTTCATCTAGTGGACCCCTACCAAGATTGTTCAAATTATAGTGCTGGGGCGAAAAATGCCCCCGCCCCGGGGCCCTTTGGTTTTACATCGGCTTATATAGGCAGAATCTTTAAAAATCTTCTTCTCTGAAACTGCAAGGCCCAGGACTTTGATATTTAGAATGAAGCTTCATCTAATGGACCTCTACCAAGATTGTTCAAATTATAGCCCTTGGGCCAAAAATGCCCCCGCCCCGGGGCCCTTTGGTTTTACGTAGACTTATATAGGGAAAATCTTTAAAAATCTTCTTCTCTGAAACCACAAGGCCTAGGTCTTTCACATTTGGTATGAAGCTTCATCCAAAGGACCCCTAACAAGATTATTCAAATTATAGTGCTGAGGCCAAATATGTCCCTGCCCCGGGGCCCTTTGGTTTTACATAGGCTTATATAGGGAAAATCTTTAAAAATCTTCTTCTCTGAAACTGCAAGGCCCAGGACTTTGATATTTGGTATGAAGCTTCATCTAGTTGACCCCTACCAAGATTGTTCAAATTATAGTGCTGGGGCAAAAAATGCCCCCGCCCCGGGGCCCTTTGGTTTTACATAGGCTTTTATAGGGAAAATCTTTAAAAATCTTCTTCTCTGAAACCGCAAGGCCCAGGACTTTGATATTTGGTTTGAAGCTTCATCTAGTGGACCCCTACCAAGATTGTTCAAATTATAGCCCTTGGGCCAAAAATGCCCCTGCTCCGGGGCCTTTTGGTTTTACATAGACTTATATATGGAAAATCTTTAAAAATCTTCTTCTCTGAAACCACAAGTCCTAGGTCTTTTATATTTGGTATAAAGCTTCTTCTAAAGGACCCCTACCAAGATGATTCAAATTATAGTGCTGGGGCCAAATATGTCCCTGCCCCGGGGCCCTTTGGTTTTACATAGGCTTATATAGGGAAAATCTTTAAAAATCTTCTTCTCTGAAACTGCAAGGCCCAGGACTTTGATATTTGGTATGAAGCTTCATCTAGTTGACCCCTACCAAGATTGTTCAAATTATAGTGCTGGGGCAAAAAATGCCCCCGCCCCGGGGCCCTTTGGTTTTACATAGGCTTTTATAGGGAAAATCTTTAAAAATCTTCTTCTCTGAAACCGCAAGGCCCAGGACTTTGATATTTGGTTTGAAGCTTCATCTAGTGGACCCCTACCAAGATTGTTCAAATTATAGCCCTTGGGCCAAAAATGCCCCTGCTCCGGGGCCTTTTGGTTTTACATAGACTTATATATGGAAAATCTTTAAAAATCTTCTTCTCTGAAACCACAAGTCCTAGGTCTTTTATATTTGGTATAAAGCTTTTTCTAAAGGACCCCTACCAAGATGATTCAAATTATAGTGCTGGGGCCAAAAGTGGCCCCGCCCCGGGGCCCTTTGGTTTTACATAGGCTTATATAGGGATAATCTTTAAAAATCTTCTTCTCTGAAACCACAAGGCCCAGGACTTTGAAATTTGGCATGAAGCTTCATCTAATGGACCTCTACCAAGATTGTTCAAATTATAGCCCTATGGCCACAAATGCCCCCACCCCGGGGCCCTTTGGTTTTACATAGATTCATATAGCCCCGGGGCCATTTGGTTTTGCATAGGTTTATGTAGGGAATATCTTTAAAAAAAATCTTCTTCTCTCAAACCGCAAGGCCCAGGTCTTTGATATTTGATGTGTAGCTTCATCTAGTGGACCTTTGCCAAGATTGTTCAAAGTATAGCCTTTGTTGATGTTTGGTATGAAGCTTCACCTTTAAGACCTCCCTCAACATTATGCACATTAAAGCCCTTGGGCCAATAATGGCCCTATCTGGGGCCCACTTGTTACACTATGGATCAGGTGAGCGATCCAGGGCCATCATGGCCCTCTTGTTTACCTTGTCATTACCGTAGCGCCTTCAGTTTTGATCGTTTTTTCTGAATTTATATGTAAGGTGGCTGGGGATGAAACCTCGGATGAGTTCGAAAACTGGCCAAGTCGGCTCATTTATTTTAGAGTAACATCCCTTTAATTGCTAAAAATGCCAAATTTTGACCTTGTCATCACCGTAGCCCCTTCAGTTTTGATCACATCTTTCTGAAACTTATATGTGAGGTGGCTGGGAATAAAATCTTGGATGAGTTTGAATACTGGCCAAGTCGGCACATTTTTCATAGAGTCACGTGCCTTTGATTGCTTAAAAATGCCTATTTTCGACCTTGTTAGCACTGCTGCCCCTTCAGTTTTGATCTGATCTTCATGAAACTTACAAACAAATAAGTCAGGCAGAAAAGCTCGGAGGAGTTTGAAAACTTATGAGGTTTGCCCATTTGTCACAGAGTAACATCCTTTTGATTGCAGCAGTTAATTGCTTATTTTTGAACTTGTCATCACCATAGCCCCATCAGTTTATATCGGATCTTCTTAGCAAGTCAGGAATAAAAGCTTGAATGAGTGAAAACTGGTGAGGTCAGCCTATTTATCATGGAGTTACATTCTACTTGATTTGCAGAAATTGCTTACCCTTCCACTTATTTAAAGATCAGCTTGATCGCATTAAGTCTCAGAATAAGGGTAAAAAACTTCCTGCAGTACATGTCTTAGGCGACTTCAACTTCAGAGAGATTGTTTGGCCAGGTAGGCTCAGCAAACAAGGCACGATGCTGAGTCCGTCAGAGGGACAGGTGTTGGTCGACATCATGAATGATCATGGCTTGGAGCAGGTTGTTGACTTCCCTACTCGAGATAGAAACACTTTGGATTTGATTCTTACAACTTTGCCAGGACAGTTTGGGGATATTCAATCCCCGGACAAACTAAGTGATCATGATATTGTCTCTGGATTTTTGAAAATCTTCATACCACCTATAAAGAAACCTCGTAGAAAGGTGTACTTATATCAAAAGGGTGACTATGAAACTATGAGGAAGGATGCCCTAAAATTTGCAAGAGAGAAATACTTTAATGGTCATTCAGACGCTCGGTCTGTCCAGGAGAACTTTGATTTGATAAAGTCTTTCATTCAAGCTTCGTCCGAAAATCATATCCCCTCCAAAACTAGCAGGTCTGTATCTTCAATTCCTTGGATCACACCAGAAATAAGAAGAAAAATTCGGAGGAGAAATAAGATTCATGCTAAGGCAAAAAAGTCGGGAAGTGGTAAACTCAGAGCAAAATTTGAAAACTTGAGACGAGAAATTAAAAATGACATCAAAAATCAGCATGATCAGTATGTAAATAACTTGGTAGGTGATGTAAAGGCGAATCCCAGAGACTTCTACAGATATATCAATAGCCAGAAGAAAGATAGGCAAGGTATCCCACCCCTTAATAAAAGAGGAGGGAACGGGGTCGCTGAATCGGACTCTGAAAGGGCAGAGGAATTGGTTGGTCAATTCAATGATGCATTTAATAAAACTGAGTTCAACGAGGTTCCATTGACTGGAAGATCGGCCCCTTTCATGGAAAATATTGTTGTATCCTCTGCAGGAGTGATCAAATTACTTAAAGGCTTGAACCCTTCTAAAGCTTTAGGGCCTGATGAGCTTCATCCTAGAGTCCTGAAGGAACTAGCAAACGAGTTAGGTCCAGTTTTTGCTCATCTTTTCCAACAATCTCTCGATACGGGTGAAATTCCCAAAGAATGGCTCCTAGCGAACATCTGTCCACTTTTCAAAAAAGGGGACAGGGCTCTTGCTCGTAATTATCGCCCGGTGTCACTGACCTGTGTTCTATGTAAATTGCTTGAACACATAGTCTGCTCAAACATCATGGCCCACTTGGATGAACATAAACTTTTGTCAGACAGACAACATGCATTTAGGAAAAGGCATAGTTGCGAAACTCAGTTGAGCACGGTTATTAATGATTGGGCAAAAATCCTGGACAAAGGGGGGCAGGTGGACACATTTATTCTGGACTTTGAGAAGGCTTTTGACACCCCTCCTCATGAACTACTTAAATCCAAATTATTTGGTTATGGAATTGGTGGGAAGACTCTTAAATGGATAGATTCCTTCCTTTGCTACAGAAAACAGCGTGTTGTTGTTAATGGTGAATCTTCAGTATGGGCGCCAGTTTTGTCTGGAGTCCCACAAGGGACCGTTCTTGGTCCTCTATTGTTCTCCCTGTACATCAATGATATTTCCACTGATATTGACTCAGAAATAAGACTGTTCGCAGATGACTGTGTTTGTTACCGGGAAATTAGAGATACAGATGACTCACTGAAACTTCAGGCTGACATAGATAGATTAGGATGTTGGGCCAGAAAATGGGGCATGAGATTTCAACCAGTTAAATGCAATATTATGCAGATAACAAGGAAGAGATCTAATAAAGTTGAGGCTTCTTACACCTTAGAGGGAACGGTCCTCGAAAATGTGAATTCCATTAAATACCTTGGTGTGACAATCACTCACGATTTGAGATGGAATACACACATTAGCAATATGTGTACAAAGGCGAATAGAACACTTGGTTTCCTGAGGCGAAATCTTCATCAGTGTCCTCAGGATGTGAAAGAAACAGCATACAGGGGACTTGTTCGCCCAATCTTGGAATATGGTAGTTGCATCTGGGACCCAAGCGGAGTGGTCCTAAATGAAGAAATTGAAAAAGTTCAGAATAGAGCTGCTAGATTTGTAACTGGAAATTATTGCTTTGAAACTGGGAGCATGACTGGAATTCTAGGAAAATTAAGATGGGAGTCTCTAAAGAAAAGGAGAAGAGACAGTAGGCTCATACTCTTATACAAAGGTCTAAAGGGTGCTGCCAGCATTCCAACAGATGACCTTGTTCCCCCAGCTAGGCATTGTAGAAAACACCATTCAATGACGTTTCAGACCCTTACTGCAAGAACGGATATTTATAAAGAATCGTTTTTCCCCCGAACCATTAGAGATTGGAATGCCCTTCCCGATTCTATTATTTTGACGGCTGAAGGTGCTGAGGATTGTGTAGCTAAGTTTACATCTTTGGTTAGAGCTAGGGACTAACTTCCCATATCACAGGTCCTGGTGTATGAATGTCATTTGACGTGTCACCAGTAACAATTCTGATTCTGATTCTGATTCTGTCATCACCATGTCCTTCTATTAATCCTTCAGTAAAGGTTGCAGGGCTCAAGCTAGAGGGCGACTCGGGCGAAGAAGTCGCCCTGCTGGGGCTCACTTCGCCGACTTTGGCGATGAAAGCGAAAAAAACTTCGCCCTGAAATTTCGCCCGTTTTTTTGTCTTCCTTATGAACAGTAACGGTAAACTGACAAGGTGACGATAATCCTTCGATCCACTAGTGTCAGAAATCTCAGTAATTGCACTGAACAAAGCTAACTGTTTATTCTGCACTTCGTGCAAGTTGCATTTTGGTACTGTTATGTAAATTTAATTCTAACCGTTAGCTCATGCAGCTCGAGCCACTTGCAACACGCTTAGTAGTACTGTCATAAATCTATCTCGGTTGATTGCACAAAGTTTTTATTGCATTAAGAGCCAATTAAGATTACACAAGATTATGTAACTTAAACAGGTATATTTGAACCGTTAGCTCGTGCCAAAGTCCGGGTGCGGACGTACTTTGTTAAGTACTGTTGTATACAGTAATAAGATAAAGCTGACCGGTAACATTGACACTGCATTAGGATTTAATAAATTTTAAATATTGATGGTTTTATTTGCCATTGATTTGTTTGTACATTATATTTTGCATCCATCAATCGTTTTCATTTTTTTATGGACAACAACAAAAGTAGGTAGCAATTTTTTATTTTGTAGGTGAAAATAATTATTACTTGCCGGTAAATATTCAGTTACTCAGTAATTATCCAAATTCATAAAAAAATAACAACTGATTTTCATCTAGCGAGGTTGTTCCCCCTTGTTTCAAATACAATTGTGACAGGTACTTAGTGAACTGATCTATTACATAGAAACCTCTTTACTTTATAACACCTTTCATTATAACATGGTTGGATATAACAAAAGTTACAGCTTGCCCAAATACAGTAAAATTACTATATTAAGACCACCTTTGGGACAGTTCAAAAGTGGTCTTTAAGACCACTTTTGAACAGTCCCAAAAGTGGTCTCTGATCAGGGGTCACTGTATGCAGAAAACAGAAAGAATAACTGCAGCCAACCAAATAAGCTTTTTAAAGCAGAATTAGTCTTCATTTCAGGTGGTCTCAATATTGGAATTGATTGATACCCCTATAAAACACACTCTCCAAATAGGGGTTTACAGGAGAACTCATTACATTGTTGTTGTTCGGCGTTAAGCCGCACCCACTTCTCCCTAGACCCAGCAAACTTCTCCCTATTTTCCCAGGAGGGAGAAGTCACTTCTCCCAAATTTTTTGGGCTAGCTTGGGCCCTGGGTTGGCACTTCCTGAAACTTTGAATCTGTTATTTTGAAATCGGACGAAAACTTTGGTTGCTGTGGCAATCACAAGGTCCCATAGACTTACAATGGGAAAATGCTTGTCATAACCGTAGCACCTTCAGTTTTGATCAAATCTTTTTGAACTTATATGTAAGGTGGCTGGGGATAAAATCTTGGATGAGTTAGAAAACCGGCCAAGTTGGCCAATTTGTCATAGAGTTACGTCCCTTTGATTGCTGAAAATGCCGATTTTTGACCTTGTCATCACCATAGCCCCTTCAGTTTTGATCGGATCTTTCTGAAACTTATAAGTATGGTGGCTGGGGATAAAATCTTGGATGAGTTCAAAAACCCGCCATGTCGGCCCATTTTCATAGAGTTATGTCCCTTTGATTGCTGAAAATGTCAATTTTTGACCTTGTCATCACCGTAGCCCCTTAAGTTTTGATCGGATCTTTCTGAAACTTATGTGTAAGGTTGCTGGGGATTAAACCTCGGATGAGTTCATAAACCAGCCAGGTTGGCCCATTTTTCGTAGAGTAACATCCCTTTGATTACTGAAAATGCCAAATTATGACCTTGTAATCACCGTAGCCCCTTCAGTTTTGATCGGATCTTTCTGAAACCTACATGTAAGGTGGCTGGGAATAAAACCTCAGGTGAGTTCGAATACCGGCCAGGTCGGCACATTTATCATAGAGTGACGTGCCTTTGATTACTGAAAATGCCTATTTTCGACATTGTCATCACTGCTGCCCCTTTAGTTTTGAACGGATCTTCATGAAACTTACAAACAAGGAAGTCAGGCAGAAAGCTTGGAGGAGTTTGAAAACTCTTGTTTTTGAACTTGTCAACACCATAGCCACTTCAGTTTAGATCGGATCTTCTTAGCAAGTCAGGAATAAAAGCTTGAATGAGTTTGAAAACCGGTGAGGTCAGCCTGTTTATCATAGAGTTACATTCTACTTGATTTTCAGAAAATGCTTACCCTGTCATCACCATGATTCTGATTCTGATGTCCTCCCATAAAGCCTTCAGTAAAGGTTGGCAATTCCTTAAACTTTGAATCTGTTAGCTCAGGTGAGCGATACAGGACCAAGCTAGCTTGGTCCTCTTGTTTCTTGGTTTGTTTGATTTGAGGTTTAACGCACCCGTCAACACTGTAAAGGTCATTTTGGAGAAGTTGCTTCCAATTTTGTGGGACTTTTACCCGTATTGAGATGAAATGAAATGACCTCTCAAGCCCTGTCGCCCAATGAAACCAATAGGGTTTTTTAGCATGGACGGTCCGCCTCGCACCGCGGTTCCTGGACAGGCTTAGATCCTCTAAGCGGTTTACCAGTACTAGTGTGCGGGCCGGATTCAGCTCTGCGTGGAAGCATCATGCAGCCCATATATTTCTTCAAGCCCCTATGGGCAGGGTTCGCGTTTTTTTCTTGGCATCTCAAGGGTTAAATTTTTATTTTTTGCTATGTACATATGTAGTCTTTGTTGGTGTTTAAACCAATAAAAACTGATGGTTGATTTTGTTTTTCTCCATGACTGTGACACTGATTCTCACTTTTCATCTTGCCTAGCAACTATCTTTAATTGATCATGCATAGATACCTATATTAGTAAATGATGATCTTTTTTTTTTTGCCCTATAGGGTGTGACAAACAAAATATGAGCCAGCGCATGACAAAATCTACAAAGGCTTGAGCGACAGGCATAGACTCAGATCAGCCTGTGCACTTGCACAGTCTGATCAGAGTCTTCGCTGATCCCATGTACCTACTATAGGCTAATATCTATGCAAAGAGACATAAGGAAAAGGTTTTGTCATAGTGGATGGGTGTGCAGGTTGATTTGAGGCTCTGCTGGTCGCACCCGTCTTATTGTAGGTTTTGTCATGCACTGGGTATTGTGCACTTAGCAGTCGTACTCCTTAAGGCCCCAAGAAAGACAGCATTTGAAAATGTGGTCTAGACGCAGTCTGATCTGGGACCACACTGTTTGCAGCAAAGTCCTTTAAAGTATCTTTCAGAAAACAAAGCAGACAACAGTTGATGTGATTGGCATGTTAAGAGTTAAATCAATCTCTTTACATAAAGAATGTGGCATCTGATCTGGGTCTACACTGTACGCTCAAAATACAGGACAGAAATTTTTGTAAAAACTTTACCCATATCCTGCTATTCATGACAACCCCTATCTTTGCAAACAGTGTAGATCCAGATCAGAATGCTTCTGAAGAAGCCATCTGATCAGGATCTACACTGTTTGACCTTCCGTTTATGAATTTGTAGGAATAAATTACATCAATTAATCTGATTGGTTCAAAGTCGGAAATGGGTGTGGCTAAATTGAATATTCAGCAGGATAAAGGTTAAAAATGAAAATAAACCAGACACCCCTATAACTGAAATAAGGCCAGCCCTGAAACTATGAGACAGAAGAGTCCATTTGGGATTAATCGGTTAAATATGGTATGATTTTATCCGTTTAAAATGCACCATGATTGACTGATCACAAAATTTATAGATGGACAAAATATTAATATAAAAGGATTTTATGGAGTTTAAGTTTGATAGTCCCACAAAAATTAAAGATCACACCACTATGACACACACCCGCAGGGCTTGGAGGAATAAATTGGGCTGCATGGTGCTTCTACATGATGTCATTTCATCTCAACGTCAATAAAAGTCCCATAAAATTGGAAGCAACCTAAATAGTGTTGATGGGATTGTAAAACCGCAACACAAACAAACCCTACTGCTACACCAGCCTGAAGTCAACATCGGACCTGTGACAGATTACACATTGAACGGGAAAACATCTTTGCATCAAAGTGCTATTCTACATGTATATTGCTTTACCCATAAAATGACAATCATGACAATTCTCTTCTGCTTTGCCATTCGCTGGTTACCTTATAAGTCATCTTTGCAAACAATGTGGGCCCAGATCAGACTGTTCCTCTAGGAGCAGTCTGATCTGGACCCACACTGTTTGCCTGTATGAAAAAATATTTCTAAAAAGTTTCTGAGAAGATGCAGTGGACGACATAAGCAGTTGGCATTTTCAGATCTAGTTTTTCTCAGCGTCATAAGGGTTACCGTATGCCTCCCATTTAGCGTCCTGTGCAACCGTTGGCACTTCCTGAAACTTTGAATCTGTTATTTTGAAATCGGACGAAAACTTTGGTTGCTGTGGCAATCACAAGGTCCCATAGACTTACAATGGGAAAATGCTTGTCATAACCGTAGCACCTTCAGTTTTGATCAAATCTTTTTGAACTTATATGTAAGGTGGCTGGGGATAAAATCTTGGATGAGTTAGAAAACCGGCCAAGTTGGCCAATTTGTCATAGAGTTACGTCCCTTTGATTGCTGAAAATGCCGATTTTTGACCTTGTCATCACCATAGCCCCTTCAGTTTTGATCGGATCTTTCTGAAACTTATAAGTATGGTGGCTGGGGATAAAATCTTGGATGAGTTCAAAAACCCGCCATGTCGGCCCATTTTCATAGAGTTATGTCCCTTTGATTGCTGAAAATGTCAATTTTTGACCTTGTCATCACCGTAGCCCCTTAAGTTTTGATCGGATCTTTCTGAAACTTATGTGTAAGGTTGCTGGGGATTAAACCTCGGATGAGTTCATAAACCAGCCAGGTTGGCCCATTTTTCGTAGAGTAACATCCCTTTGATTACTGAAAATGCCAAATTATGACCTTGTAATCACCGTAGCCCCTTCAGTTTTGATCGGATCTTTCTGAAACCTACATGTAAGGTGGCTGGGAATAAAACCTCAGGTGAGTTCGAATACCGGCCAGGTCGGCACATTTATCATAGAGTGACGTGCCTTTGATTACTGAAAATGCCTATTTTCGACATTGTCATCACTGCTGCCCCTTTAGTTTTGAACGGATCTTCATGAAACTTACAAACAAGGAAGTCAGGCAGAAAGCTTGGAGGAGTTTGAAAACTCTTGTTTTTGAACTTGTCAACACCATAGCCACTTCAGTTTAGATCGGATCTTCTTAGCAAGTCAGGAATAAAAGCTTGAATGAGTTTGAAAACCGGTGAGGTCAGCCTGTTTATCATAGAGTTACATTCTACTTGATTTTCAGAAAATGCTTACCCTGTCATCACCATGATTCTGATTCTGATGTCCTCCCATAAAGCCTTCAGTAAAGGTTGGCAATTCCTTAAACTTTGAATCTGTTAGCTCAGGTGAGCGATACAGGACCAAGCTAGCTTGGTCCTCTTGTTTCTTGGTTTGTTTGATTTGAGGTTTAACGCACCCGTCAACACTGTAAAGGTCATTTTGGAGAAGTTGCTTCCAATTTTGTGGGACTTTTACCCGTATTGAGATGAAATGAAATGACCTCTCAAGCCCTGTCGCCCAATGAAACCAATAGGGTTTTTTAGCATGGACGGTCCGCCTCGCACCGCGGTTCCTGGACAGGCTTAGATCCTCTAAGCGGTTTACCAGTACTAGTGTGCGGGCCGGATTCAGCTCTGCGTGGAAGCATCATGCAGCCCATATATTTCTTCAAGCCCCTATGGGCAGGGTTCGCGTTTTTTTCTTGGCATCTCAAGGGTTAAATTTTTATTTTTTGCTATGTACATATGTAGTCTTTGTTGGTGTTTAAACCAATAAAAACTGATGGTTGATTTTGTTTTTCTCCATGACTGTGACACTGATTCTCACTTTTCATCTTGCCTAGCAACTATCTTTAATTGATCATGCATAGATACCTATATTAGTAAATGATGATCTTTTTTTTTTTGCCCTATAGGGTGTGACAAACAAAATATGAGCCAGCGCATGACAAAATCTACAAAGGCTTGAGCGACAGGCATAGACTCAGATCAGCCTGTGCACTTGCACAGTCTGATCAGAGTCTTCGCTGATCCCATGTACCTACTATAGGCTAATATCTATGCAAAGAGACATAAGGAAAAGGTTTTGTCATAGTGGATGGGTGTGCAGGTTGATTTGAGGCTCTGCTGGTCGCACCCGTCTTATTGTAGGTTTTGTCATGCACTGGGTATTGTGCACTTAGCAGTCGTACTCCTTAAGGCCCCAAGAAAGACAGCATTTGAAAATGTGGTCTAGACGCAGTCTGATCTGGGACCACACTGTTTGCAGCAAAGTCCTTTAAAGTATCTTTCAGAAAACAAAGCAGACAACAGTTGATGTGATTGGCATGTTAAGAGTTAAATCAATCTCTTTACATAAAGAATGTGGCATCTGATCTGGGTCTACACTGTACGCTCAAAATACAGGACAGAAATTTTTGTAAAAACTTTACCCATATCCTGCTATTCATGACAACCCCTATCTTTGCAAACAGTGTAGATCCAGATCAGAATGCTTCTGAAGAAGCCATCTGATCAGGATCTACACTGTTTGACCTTCCGTTTATGAATTTGTAGGAATAAATTACATCAATTAATCTGATTGGTTCAAAGTCGGAAATGGGTGTGGCTAAATTGAATATTCAGCAGGATAAAGGTTAAAAATGAAAATAAACCAGACACCCCTATAACTGAAATAAGGCCAGCCCTGAAACTATGAGACAGAAGAGTCCATTTGGGATTAATCGGTTAAATATGGTATGATTTTATCCGTTTAAAATGCACCATGATTGACTGATCACAAAATTTATAGATGGACAAAATATTAATATAAAAGGATTTTATGGAGTTTAAGTTTGATAGTCCCACAAAAATTAAAGATCACACCACTATGACACACACCCGCAGGGCTTGGAGGAATAAATTGGGCTGCATGGTGCTTCTACATGATGTCATTTCATCTCAACGTCAATAAAAGTCCCATAAAATTGGAAGCAACCTAAATAGTGTTGATGGGATTGTAAAACCGCAACACAAACAAACCCTACTGCTACACCAGCCTGAAGTCAACATCGGACCTGTGACAGATTACACATTGAACGGGAAAACATCTTTGCATCAAAGTGCTATTCTACATGTATATTGCTTTACCCATAAAATGACAATCATGACAATTCTCTTCTGCTTTGCCATTCGCTGGTTACCTTATAAGTCATCTTTGCAAACAATGTGGGCCCAGATCAGACTGTTCCTCTAGGAGCAGTCTGATCTGGACCCACACTGTTTGCCTGTATGAAAAAATATTTCTAAAAAGTTTCTGAGAAGATGCAGTGGACGACATAAGCAGTTGGCATTTTCAGATCTAGTTTTTCTCAGCGTCATAAGGGTTACCGTATGCCTCCCATTTAGCGTCCTGTGCAACCGTTGGCACTTCCTGAAACTTTGAATCTGTTATTTTGAAATCGGACGAAAACTTTGGTTGCTGTGGCAATCACAAGGTCCCATAGACTTACAATGGGAAAATGCTTGTCATAACCGTAGCACCTTCAGTTTTGATCAAATCTTTTTGAACTTATATGTAAGGTGGCTGGGGATAAAATCTTGGATGAGTTAGAAAACCGGCCAAGTTGGCCAATTTGTCATAGAGTTACGTCCCTTTGATTGCTGAAAATGCCGATTTTTGACCTTGTCATCACCATAGCCCCTTCAGTTTTGATCGGATCTTTCTGAAACTTATAAGTATGGTGGCTGGGGATAAAATCTTGGATGAGTTCAAAAACCCGCCATGTCGGCCCATTTTCATAGAGTTATGTCCCTTTGATTGCTGAAAATGTCAATTTTTGACCTTGTCATCACCGTAGCCCCTTAAGTTTTGATCGGATCTTTCTGAAACTTATGTGTAAGGTTGCTGGGGATTAAACCTCGGATGAGTTCATAAACCAGCCAGGTTGGCCCATTTTTCGTAGAGTAACATCCCTTTGATTACTGAAAATGCCAAATTATGACCTTGTAATCACCGTAGCCCCTTCAGTTTTGATCGGATCTTTCTGAAACCTACATGTAAGGTGGCTGGGAATAAAACCTCAGGTGAGTTCGAATACCGGCCAGGTCGGCACATTTATCATAGAGTGACGTGCCTTTGATTACTGAAAATGCCTATTTTCGACATTGTCATCACTGCTGCCCCTTTAGTTTTGAACGGATCTTCATGAAACTTACAAACAAGGAAGTCAGGCAGAAAGCTTGGAGGAGTTTGAAAACTCTTGTTTTTGAACTTGTCAACACCATAGCCACTTCAGTTTAGATCGGATCTTCTTAGCAAGTCAGGAATAAAAGCTTGAATGAGTTTGAAAACCGGTGAGGTCAGCCTGTTTATCATAGAGTTACATTCTACTTGATTTTCAGAAAATGCTTACCCTGTCATCACCATGATTCTGATTCTGATGTCCTCCCATAAAGCCTTCAGTAAAGGTTGGCAATTCCTTAAACTTTGAATCTGTTAGCTCAGGTGAGCGATACAGGACCAAGCTAGCTTGGTCCTCTTGTTTCTTGGTTTGTTTGATTTGAGGTTTAACGCACCCGTCAACACTGTAAAGGTCATTTTGGAGAAGTTGCTTCCAATTTTGTGGGACTTTTACCCGTATTGAGATGAAATGAAATGACCTCTCAAGCCCTGTCGCCCAATGAAACCAATAGGGTTTTTTAGCATGGACGGTCCGCCTCGCACCGCGGTTCCTGGACAGGCTTAGATCCTCTAAGCGGTTTACCAGTACTAGTGTGCGGGCCGGATTCAGCTCTGCGTGGAAGCATCATGCAGCCCATATATTTCTTCAAGCCCCTATGGGCAGGGTTCGCGTTTTTTTCTTGGCATCTCAAGGGTTAAATTTTTATTTTTTGCTATGTACATATGTAGTCTTTGTTGGTGTTTAAACCAATAAAAACTGATGGTTGATTTTGTTTTTCTCCATGACTGTGACACTGATTCTCACTTTTCATCTTGCCTAGCAACTATCTTTAATTGATCATGCATAGATACCTATATTAGTAAATGATGATCTTTTTTTTTTTGCCCTATAGGGTGTGACAAACAAAATATGAGCCAGCGCATGACAAAATCTACAAAGGCTTGAGCGACAGGCATAGACTCAGATCAGCCTGTGCACTTGCACAGTCTGATCAGAGTCTTCGCTGATCCCATGTACCTACTATAGGCTAATATCTATGCAAAGAGACATAAGGAAAAGGTTTTGTCATAGTGGATGGGTGTGCAGGTTGATTTGAGGCTCTGCTGGTCGCACCCGTCTTATTGTAGGTTTTGTCATGCACTGGGTATTGTGCACTTAGCAGTCGTACTCCTTAAGGCCCCAAGAAAGACAGCATTTGAAAATGTGGTCTAGACGCAGTCTGATCTGGGACCACACTGTTTGCAGCAAAGTCCTTTAAAGTATCTTTCAGAAAACAAAGCAGACAACAGTTGATGTGATTGGCATGTTAAGAGTTAAATCAATCTCTTTACATAAAGAATGTGGCATCTGATCTGGGTCTACACTGTACGCTCAAAATACAGGACAGAAATTTTTGTAAAAACTTTACCCATATCCTGCTATTCATGACAACCCCTATCTTTGCAAACAGTGTAGATCCAGATCAGAATGCTTCTGAAGAAGCCATCTGATCAGGATCTACACTGTTTGACCTTCCGTTTATGAATTTGTAGGAATAAATTACATCAATTAATCTGATTGGTTCAAAGTCGGAAATGGGTGTGGCTAAATTGAATATTCAGCAGGATAAAGGTTAAAAATGAAAATAAACCAGACACCCCTATAACTGAAATAAGGCCAGCCCTGAAACTATGAGACAGAAGAGTCCATTTGGGATTAATCGGTTAAATATGGTATGATTTTATCCGTTTAAAATGCACCATGATTGACTGATCACAAAATTTATAGATGGACAAAATATTAATATAAAAGGATTTTATGGAGTTTAAGTTTGATAGTCCCACAAAAATTAAAGATCACACCACTATGACACACACCCGCAGGGCTTGGAGGAATAAATTGGGCTGCATGGTGCTTCTACATGATGTCATTTCATCTCAACGTCAATAAAAGTCCCATAAAATTGGAAGCAACCTAAATAGTGTTGATGGGATTGTAAAACCGCAACACAAACAAACCCTACTGCTACACCAGCCTGAAGTCAACATCGGACCTGTGACAGATTACACATTGAACGGGAAAACATCTTTGCATCAAAGTGCTATTCTACATGTATATTGCTTTACCCATAAAATGACAATCATGACAATTCTCTTCTGCTTTGCCATTCGCTGGTTACCTTATAAGTCATCTTTGCAAACAATGTGGGCCCAGATCAGACTGTTCCTCTAGGAGCAGTCTGATCTGGACCCACACTGTTTGCCTGTATGAAAAAATATTTCTAAAAAGTTTCTGAGAAGATGCAGTGGACGACATAAGCAGTTGGCATTTTCAGATCTAGTTTTTCTCAGCGTCATAAGGGTTACCGTATGCCTCCCATTTAGCGTCCTGTGCACTTAAAAATTAGAAAAAGAGGGGGCGCTTATCAGAGACAAAAAGCTTAGCAGAGCAGAGAGTTTAAAACCAATTACATGCAGTAGTTTTCCATTAGAATATGGTGGAATCATGACATGTAAAGTACCAAGTGGTCAGCACAGACACGGTGATAGCAGGAGGTTTAGAAATACCTTACATGATAAGATTTTCAGCAGATATGGTGATGATTGAAAGGCTGAAATCTATGCTTTAGGTCAGCCAAAATACTTTTTCTTCTGACTGCAGAAGGGGCGCTTATTATTTTGTTCTTGGAAAAACAGTGAGGTTATAGGAGCAGGGGCACTAAATGGGAGGAATACGGTAGTATTCTTTGTTGAAACTCCCTGAAGATTAGTAAAATACTACATTTTGATTGGTATGCAGTTTTGGAGCAGATGACATCATAATTTTTTTCACAGAAAATCAGCCTTGATGTTTCATGTGAATTAGCAGATCATCCACATGAAGTGTAAAGTCCGACTAAATTCTTAGAAAAATAAGAAAGGGCTTACTTTGACTGCAGGCAGCTGGCAGGCTGGTGAATTTTCTAGTTTAATATGAAGGACAGTTTGTTTTCTTAAAAGTTGCCAGAATTCAACAGATCATTTTGGAGGCATTGCTTCCAATTTTGTGCATTGAGATGAAATGACATCTCAGTCCCTGCCACCCAATAAAACCTATAGGGCTTACCTGTATATATGCATGGATGGGCCAACTGCCACCACTTTGTCTGGGCAGGCTTAGACCTTCTAAGCAGTTTACCAGTACTCATGTGCAGTCGGTTTCAGCTTCGTCTGGAAGCATCATGCAGCCCAATAAATTTCTCCAAGCCCTGATGGGTGGGTGTATGCTATTTATCAACTTGAATTTTTAATATCTGCCATTGTTTGAAAAGAAAATAATTTGAAAGGGCTTGTTATGGAGCCTAATGCAATAATTTAAACTTTTTTGCAATTCTTGACAAATATATAGAGTTGGCTGTTCTCTTTATTTCATTATTAAGTCTGTTTTTGTCTGGTTAACAAAACATTTCATAGAGTTATTTCTCAGAAAGTATCATTTTTGTCTCTTTGTCTCGTCTGCTGTAGCATCTGTATGAAAGATAGCTCATAAAATGCAACTAAAGTGACATTCAGTGTTATACCAGTGGGAGGAAGACCGGTTAGGGGAATAGCTAAATACAGTTAAATTCCGCTATTAAGACCCCATAATTCTGCTTTAAAAAGCTATTTAGTAGGTTGCAGTTACTCTTTCTTTGTGTTTTCTGCGTACCATGTTCTCTGGTTAGAGACCATCTTTGGGACTGTTCAAAAGTGGTCTTAAAGACCACTTTTGAACAGTCTCAAAGGTGGTCTAAATATAGGAATTTTACTGAGCCTAATAGCTACACGGGGTTGGGGGATTGGGGGCAACTCTTTCAAATATTTGTCTCCATTTCCTACTGTGGCATCTCTATGGAAAAAAGCACATGAACGGTTGCAAAAGAGACAGCAAGAATAAAGTTTTGTTTGTTTGAAATGAGGTTTATCATCCCCGTCAACACTGTATAGGTAATTTTGGAGACGTTGCTTCCAATTTTATGGGACTTTTACCCGACATTGAGATGGAATGGCATCTTAAGCCCTGTCACCCAATGAAACCAATTGGGTTTATAAGCATGGACGGTCCGACTCACTTCCCTTTGCCTGGGCAGGCTTAGATGCTCTATGCGGTTTACCAGTACTCGTGTGCCGTCGGTGTCAGCTCTGCGTGGAAGCATCATGCAGCCCAGCTATTTCTTCAAGCCCCGATGGGCTGAGTCCATGCAAGAATAAAGTAGTCACCAGGTAAACTGGCAGGAGGTAGGGCTTGAAGAGGCCATTTTTAGCTCGCCTGTACGAAGTACAAGGAGAGCTATTGTGCCTCGGATGGCGTGCGCGTTTGCGTTTGCGTTCACGTCACACTGCGTTAAAGTTTTTCAAATGCTTATATCTCAACAGTCACTCATCACAGACCACTCATATTTGGAACTTAAGTACCTGGGAGGGTCCTCTGATGTTCGAAGAGAACAGACCCCTGGGTTTGTGCCCCAGGGTGGGGCTAGGGGTCAAAATCTAGAACACCTTTGTAATTCTGTGTTAAAGTTTTTGAAATGCTTATATCTCAACAGTCACTAATCACAAAGCATTCATATTTACAACTTGGATACCTGGGAGTGTCTTCTGAGATTCCAAGACAACACACCCCTGGGTTCATGCCTGGGAGTGGGGATGGGGTGGGGCTAGGGGTCAAAATCCAGGAAACCTTTGTAATTTGTTGTATACCTTTCCATTATACTAACAAGTTATAGACACAATTGGTTATACATCAGCCAATCAAGTGACATTGGTTCAAGTGTAAAAGCGTGAAGGTCATGTTGGAGAAATGTTATACCTGGGATATTAGTTCCATGTGACTCCACGATTGACCTCAAAATATATCTAGGTCACTGTGACCTATATTTCATGGTTCAGCGATTTTGCCTATTATTTCAAATACTATTTGATAGAGAAATGTCATACCTGGATTATTAGTTCCATGTGACCCAATAATTGACCGCAAAATATATCTACGGCATGGTGACCTACATTTCACGGTCCAGTGATTTTGTCTATTATCTTGAATACTATTTGATGGAGAAATGTTATACCTGGGTTATTAGTTGCATGTGACCCCATTATTGACCTCAAAATATATCTAGGTCACTATGACCTATATTTCATGGTTCAATGATTTTGCCTATTATCTTGAATATTATTTGATGGAGAAATGTCATAACTGGGTTATTAGTCCCATGTGACCCCATGCTTGACCTCAAAATATGTCTAGGTCACTGTCACCTATATTTCATGGTTCAGTGATTTTGTCTATTATCTTGAATACTACTTGATGAAGAAATGTTACACCTGGATTATTTATTCCATGTGACCTGATTATTGACCACAAAATAAATCCAGGTGCTTGTGACCTATATTTCATGGTTCAGTGATTTTCCCTATTATCTTGAATAATTTTTGATGGAGAAATGTCTTACCTGGGGAATTAGTTCCATGTGACCCCATGATTTACCTCAAAATATATCTAGGTCACTGTGACCTATATTTCATGGTTCAGTGATTTGTCTATTATCTTGAATACTTTTTCATGAAGAAACATCATGCCTGGATTATTTATTCCATGTGACCCCATGATTGACCTCGAAATTATATCTTGGTCAGTGTGACTTAAATTTCATGATTCAGTGACTCTGCCAAATTGAATACTATTTTTTTTTAGAAACTTCAGTCCTGAATTATACGTTCCATGTGACCAGATGATTGTTATAGAAATATATCTAGGTCAGTGTGACCTATTTTCATGGTTCATTGATTTTGCCTTATAATTCATACACATTGTGATTCTGAAATGTAATATCTGGCATATATGTTCCATGTGACCTGATCACTGACCTCAAAATGTATCTAGGTGTGTGTGTGACCTATATTTCATGGTTCAGGAAGTTTACCTTATATCTTGAAGGCGCGAAACAGGCGAGCTATGCTGTCTGGCGACAGCTCTTGTTGTTTTTTCTGGTTGCCCACTTTCATTGTCTGTTTCTTAATTTCTATTCTGTCTTATCTCTTCTCCCCATTTTTCTGGGAAATCATAAAAAATAATCCACAAAAGTTGTTGTGTGTGGTTAAACAACAACAACACGCACTCAATCTGTCATTGAGACTTGTCACCTGTTTTTAAACTTGACATTTTAGCCCTTAAGACACCGGAAAAAAACAACATCTGAAAATGTCGTCTGCCTATGTCGTCTGCTCTTTTTTTTTCCAATTTTTTTTTGAAAATATTTTTGCATACAGGCAAACAATGTGGGCCCAGATCAGACTGCTCCTACAGGAGCAGTCTGATCTGGGTCCACACTGTTTGCAAAAAGAATAGATTTAAGGTAACTGGTAGACGGCAAAGAAGTCGACAGTTGTCGTGATTGGCATTTTAAGTTCATGATAAGAACTAAGCTTTTAATAATGATATCGGTATTATTTAACAACTTATGCTAGCAATAAAAACTCTGTTGACATTGAATTAAATTATTGACATAGGCTGTATATTGCCCCAAAGGACTTCAGAATGAGATAAAAATATCCATTAAAATGAAAGTAATAATAGGCTAACACAAGCAGTTAGGGTAGTTTGTTTAAATTCATGTTTTTACATTCCAGTCAACACCATTTAGGTAATTTTGGAGAAGTTGCTTCCAATTTTGTGGGACTTTAACCGGACATTGAGATGAAACGACATCCTAAGCTGTACCGCCCAAACAAACCAAAAGGGTTTATACATGTAATGTATGCAGGCACGGTCCGATTCGCAACTCTTTGCCTCGGCAAACTTAGACCTTCTAACGAGTTTACCAGTACACATGTGCGATCTGTCAGCTGTGCGTGGAAGCACCATGTAGTTCAATCTATTTCTCCAAGCCCCTTGTGAAATCTTCTTTGGCAGCCAGTCAGATGGCCTCTGACTGGTGATCAAATTTTGGGTTTGATATTTGCAAGGTTGGCAACATTCAGTTGTGGAGTTCCTTCAGGATATATTTTCAAAGGTCATTCTCCCCCTTCTGCTGATTCAAGAAGGACAGTTTTTAGTATCTGATGAAAGAATGGCCACTACTGGTTAACCGCTTATTTGCTCACCTGAGCCAAAGGCTCACTGGTGAGCTTATAGTATGGTAAGGGTCCATTGTCTGTCGTTCGGCATCTGTCATCTGTCTGTCAACATTTTCAAACATCTTCTCCTCTAAAACTGCTGGGCTTATTGAAGTCAAATTTCATGTTGAGCATCCATGGGATGGGAGAACGAAGTTCAAGTCACATGACAAAGATAGTCACCATGCCCATGTAAGGTAAAAACCCTTCAAAAAGCTTCTTAAGAACCAGCTGATTGTCATGAAACTTAGTCCGTAGCACTGAGACTCGGGGGGGGGGGGGGGGGGGGGGGGGGGGGGGGGGGGGGGGGGGTCCATCATAATTTGTTCAAATGATCACCCATGGATGACCTTGAGCTATTTTACACCAAATTTGCTCACATAGACTTTTACATGGGAAAAAGATAAAGCTGTGTATTTTTGGGAAAATACATGTATTGTAGCCTGTGGTCTGAAAATCAGCAGTCAGCTAAATGAGTGGATGAAGCTACAGGAGTACCATATTCAAGGTCAAAGTCATTCTTTGACTTTGGCTCAAGATCATTCAGGTATGAAAATTAAAACTTATTTTCCTCAGAAACCATGGGCCATTTGTGACCAAATTTCATATAAGCACCTTTGGGAACAAGGAAATAAGAGTTTGGTCACATGACCATAATGACCGCCATGCCCATATAAGGTAAAAACCCTTCAAAAATCTTCTTCTCCCAAACCAGAGGTCTGATTGTCATGAATCTTGGTATGTAGCATTGGGGACTCTTGACTCATCATAGTTTATTCAAATGGTGAGCCTCTGGATGAGAACGAAAGTTTGTTCGGGAGTTCCAGGTCACATGACCAAGATGGTCACCGTGCCCATATAAGGTAAAAACCCTTCAAAATCTTCTTCTTCAGAACCAGTGGGCCAGTTGTCATGAAACTTGGTATTAGCATTGGGAGTCGGGCCCATCATAATTGGTTTAAATGATGATCCTGGATGACCATGACCTAATTTGCCAAGGTCACATTTGGTCACATAGACTGTAAGGAAAAAAAGGTCAAAACCATGTATTTTTCGGAAACTATTGCAGCCTGTGATCTGAAATTTGTTAGAATGAGTGGATGAAACTACATGAGTATTCAAGGTCAAGGTCATTCTTTGACTTGGTGCTAAGGTCATTCAGATATGATCATTAAAATTTATTTTCCTCAGAAACCACTGAGTCTTTTGTATCCAAATAATATGAGTTTGGTAACAACCCTTCAAAAATATTCTTCTCTGGAACCAATGGGCCGAATAGCTTGAAACTTGGAATGTAGATATTGTGGACTCGAGCCAGTCAGTTTGTACAAATGATGATACTGGATGGCCTTGATCTATTATATGCCAGGGTCAAATGGTCACATAGACCTTTGTATACCATGTATTTTTCAGAAACTTTGTAGTTTGTGATCTGGAAATTGGTAGAAGCCGTTAGCTAAAGGAGTAAATTAAACCACACAAGTATTCAAGGCAGGGTCTTTCTTTGTCCTTGGCCAAAGGTCATTGAGATATGAAAATTAGAACTTATTTTCCACAGGAACAGCTGGGCCATTTGTGACCAAATTTCATCTAAAAGCCTTTAGGAACAAGGAAAAGAAAATTAATAAATATGAGTTTGGACACATTCCAATATGGCAATATAATTTAAAAAAAAAACCTTCAGAAATCTTTTTGATTTTTTTTAAATGGTTGATTTTCCTGAAACTTGGTATGTGACATTCAGGACTTGAGCCAATCACGGTTTGTTCAAATGATGATCCCTGGATGACCTTGACCTATTTTAGGCCAAGCCTTAGGTCAAATTTGATCACATAGGCTTTTGGGAAAAAGACAAAACTGTGTATTTTTGCAAAAAAATGTTGATGAAGGTAGCTAAATGAGAAAATAAAACAACATGAGTATTCAAGGTGAAGAAAATAAAATGTTTTGGTCAGAAAGCACTGGTCCCTCATATGAAAGCTTTAAGGAACAAGGAAATGGAAATCAGTGAACACGAGTTGTCACATGGCATATATGGGGGCCACTAAACTTTTTTTAACACACACAAAAAAAAACAGCTGGGCATATCTAGGCCAAATTTACATAGAAAGCCTTTATGAGATGGAGGAACAAAAGCTTGTTCAAATGGTTTAGGTCACATGACCAAGATGGCTGCCAAGATGGCTGCCTTCAAAAATCTTCTTCTCAGAAACCAAATGGCCCCATAAATGGTCAGCACTCAGGTGAGCAGTTCAGGTCCATTGGTCCTCTTGTATATAATGCTGCCCTGGTAAATGTAGAAAGGTAATTTGACCTTTATTGTGTTAACTGGGCCAACAATCAAACACTGCCTTGGCTTTTCTTTCTCCTCATATGTAACAGGAGTCTATTTCAAAATTTGGGGGTGTCAGTTTTTTGTTGTTGTTTTTTCAAAATTTATTTGGAAAATGGCTGAACTTTTTGCAAACAGTGCAGGCCCTGATCAGAGGCCGTGTTCTACGGCGTCTGATCTGGGGCTGCACTGTTTGCAAGGGTACCCATTTTGGGGTTTCCATTACACAATGGGTTAAACACTCAATAAATTTAGTGGTTTGAAATGTTTTTTGTAATATCAGATACTGGTAATCAGCACAGATTCTCTAAATGTTGATGCTTACCATACTCGACCTATTTACTGCGCCGTGTGCTTAGTTTTTCAAAATTGTATAAAAAAATCATGGTGAAAAATATACCTAATAAGCGTGCTCTCGATAAGGAAATATAGCTTCCGAGATGATGAATAACGGTAGGTATTTTATAGATTTCTGTGAGAGCTTCGATGTGAGGTTATTGTATAGTGATCTTTTTAGGTGCGAGTCCCAGAGTCCTTTACTCATATTTTTCTGTGGGGACTCACACTTTATTTCATGGCGAGTCCCAGGACTCGCAAAAATTACAAAATAATATAGGAATGTTTTGGAGTAAACTCATTTTTTTTTCTTCAGTAGGACTCACTTAAATTAATCCTCGTAAATCCTGGGACCCATGGTTGTAAAATTGTAAATAAATCACTGTAATGTAAAGGGTGCGCTTGTGCATTTTCTTTCCAAAAATAGCTTTGCTGTGGACTTAAAGGAGCATGTGCGGTAAATAGGTCGAATATGGTAGCTCATTATAATGGGACAGACCCTCGTCAAACTGTTTCTAGAGGAACAGACTGAACCAGGTCTTCACTGTTTTCTGCACTGAACAGTCCAATATTTGTTCTAAATCATCACGTGAACAAGTCAGTGAAATGAGCACCCCCCTACACCCCACTTTATATAGAGAAAACAGGGATTAACAGTGGTATACATTATTTTTCTTATTTATGCTCTGGGTATTCGTTAGAACCGCCTCAATGAGGCGGTTCTAACGAGTACCCACAACCTATGTTTGCAGTATTAATAAGAAAAATAGCACAGATTTTCATCAGAAAAGTAGCCATTTTGGAGATGTGAAAAAATGCATTATGATGCACTGGTGTGTTAACGTAATATTGCAGTAAATTTAATTCTTGTTATTTTTGTCATTTCAGAACAAAGTTGTGGATGTAGATGGAACAAAAGTGAAATTACAGGTAAATTGACATTCACATAAAAATCCCTTGGGTGAAAGGAGCAGTCTGACTCGCACTGCTTTTCCTGGACAGGCTTAGACCTAAGCAGTTTGCCAGTAGTCAAGTTCGGTGGGTTTCAGCCACGCACAGGGCACCATGCAGCCCAATCTAGTTCTCCAAGCCCTAATGGATGGTGGCTGTGGTTAACCTTGTACCTATAGTCTTCCCAGGAAATGGGTATTTAGGTAAACCAACAGTCTCAACATGACCTAAATAGTGTTGACTTGGTTGTAAAACTCCAAATGTGTACTGTATTGGTTGTAAAAGCGTTCCCATGAAAAGAGTGGTTCTCACTGCTGTGGTTTGAGCCAGGCTTGGGTCACATGTGAGACGCCAAGTTCTGCAACAGAAGGTCAGGTGGTTTTTCTCCAGGTGTTCTTGTTTTTGCCCACCTCTAATGAACGATCGGCTCGATACGAGTGAAATAATCTTGAAAGGGCAGTAATTTATAAAACCAAAAACAATGAAAAGTGTGGTGAGGTAAACTGACTAGCTCACCTTGACCTGCACAATGTTGACTGGATAGTAAACTCCAAAACAAACTGGTTCCCCATGACCTAAATAGTATTGATTGGGTTGTTAACCCTTATCTTGCTATTCACAACAACCCCTATCTTTGCAAACAGTGTAGATCCAGATCAGATGGCTTCTGAAGAAGCCATCTGATCAGGATCTACACTGTTTGGCATTCAGTTTATAAATTTGTAGCAATAAATTACATCAAGTAATTTGATTGGCTGATAGACAGAAATGGATGTGGCTTAAATGAATATTCAGCAAGAGAAGGGTTAAACTTCCAACCATACAATTACAAACCAGTCTTGTTAAGTCTTTTGCCGTGCCCTTCTTGTGCATGCATATCATATTATCCTAGAGCGGCCCCTGTAGAAATAGATGCGCTGCATGATACTTTCAGGCAGAGCTGAAACCGACAGCACATGAGTACTGGTAAACCGCTTAGAGGATCTAAGCCTGCCCAGGCAAAGTGCTGCAAGTCGGACCCTCCATGCTTATAAACCCTGTCGGTTTCATTGGGCGACAGGGCTTGACATGTCTTTTCATCTCAATGTCGGGTATTAAAAATTGGAAGCAATGTCTCCAAAATGACCTGTACAGTTTCGACGGGGACGATAAATCCCAAATCAAACAAAAAAATTACACCTAAGACATTTTTTATTTAAATTTTAGAGCCTACTTTTGCAATATAAAAATAAAAAAATGATTTGTCAATAACTAAGGTTAAGAAAAATAGGACTTGTAAAAATATTAATTTCATAACATAAAAACACTAAAAATTTGGACACCTGTAAAATATGCTGTAATTGCCCTTTTGAGTAGTGGTTTTGTTATACATGTACATGTATATAAATGTCTTTTGGAGATGCAGATAGAAGAGCAAGATCAGACTGCTCCTTTAGGAGCAGTCTGATCTGGATCTATACTGTTTGCCAAGCCTGTTTGTTTATCTGATTGGATGATAATCAGTTGTGGGTGTTTCAGATTAAAACATTCAGCAGGACAAGGATTAATTTATACCTCTTCATGCCAACTTAACCCTTGTCCTGATGAATATTTTAATCTGCCACACCCACTACCGATTGTCAACCAATCAGATTACTTTGATGTGAATTATTGCAAAACATTTGCAATCTGAATGGCAAACAATGTAGATCCTGATCAGATGGCTTCATCAGAAGCCATCTGATCTGGATCTTCATTGTTTGGAAAATAAGGCATATCCGGGCTCATAAGACTATAAGAGATTCATTACTTGGTACAAATTTGCTTCTAGGAATGACAACTTTAATGCAAGCATCCTTGTTTGACTTTGACCTTTATTTCATGGTTTGATGATTTTGCACCACACAGGCGTGACCCAGCCTTGGGCAGAATTCTTTTTAATCCCCCATCGCTAGGCGGAGTGGGGATTATAGGAATGGCCTTTGTCTGTCTGTCCATCCATCTGTCCGTAACATTTTCTTGTCTGCTCCATATCTCCTGAACCCTTTGATAGATTTTCATTAAACTTTGGTCAATTATTGGTCACAGTGAGCTGATGTGCAGAACCCATAAATGAACCATGCCGACTCATGGTCAAGGTCACAGTTTAAGGTCACGAATTAAAACTTTGAATTTTGTGTCCCTTCCATATCTCATTACCCCTCAAAGGATTTTCATTAACTTTGGTTGATTTTGTGTCCATTCCATATCTCCTTTACCCTTGGAGAAAGATTTTCATTAAACTTTGGTCAAATATTCTTTTTCAGTGAACTGATGTGCAGAACCCATAAATGAACCATGCCAACTCAAGGTCAAGGTCACATCTGAAGGTCAAGTGTTTGAAACGTTGTATTTTGTGTCCATTCCATATCTCCTTTACCCCTGCAAGGATTGTCATTTTGGTCAATTATCCCCCCTCAGTGAGCTGATGTGCAGAACCCATAAATGAACCATGCTGACTCAAGGTCAAGGTCACATTTGAAGGTAACAAGTTTAAAACTTTAAATTTTGTGTCCGTTCCATATCTCCTTTACCCCTCAAAAGATTTGCAGTAAACTTTGGTCAATTATCCCCCTCAGTGAGCTGATGTGCAGAAGCCACAAATGAACCATGCCCACTCAAGGTCAAGGTCACATTCGAAGGTCACGAGTTTAAAACTTTGAATTTTGTGTTTGTTCCATATCCCCTTTACTCTTCAAAGGATTTTCATTAAACTTTGGTCAAATGTCCCCCTAAGTGAGCTGATCTTCAGAACCCCATGCTGAATATTTCACTATACTACACCCACCAATTTGCAGCCATTTGTGTTGAATGATTTTAATATTTACCATGGATTCAGAAGCAGAATGGAAAACAGTATAGATCCTGATCAGCTAGCTTCTGAGAAGCCAGCTGATCTGGATCTATGCTGTTTTCAAAAAAGGAAATACCCTTGTTCATCATGCTAAGTGTTAATAAATCGTTTCTTAATACAACAAGATTGAGTTAATGTTAACATAACTCTGGAGTTATGGCCCTTTAAACATTGAAAGCAAGCCAACTTGTTCACCGTTTGAGATATTTTCACAAAACTTTTCAAAAATATTAAGCATTAGGAGATGACATTCCAAAGACAAGAACCATAAGTCTTATTTTCGTTCTTTTGAAGTTATGGCTCTTTGTTAATAACTTGAAAACCACATTCCTTTGTTTGTTTGTTTGAACTGAGGTTTTACATCCCTGCCAACACTGTATAGGTCATTTTGGAGACGTACTTCCAATTTTTCAGGACTTTTAACCAACCATGAGATGAAATGACATTTCAAGCCCTGTCGCTCAGTAAAACTAAGAGGATTTATAAGCATGGAAGGTCTGACTCGCACCGCTTTGCCTTGGCAGGCATTTACATGTACTCCTGTGCTTTCGGTTTCAGCTCTGCATGGAAGCATCATACAGCCCATCTATTTCTTCAAGCCCTGATGAGCGGAGGGGGCCACGACATGCTTTTGACCACAACA
Organism: Lucinisca nassula; assembly: GCA_963580285.1. Taxonomy (NCBI): domain Eukaryota; kingdom Metazoa; phylum Mollusca; class Bivalvia; order Lucinida; family Lucinidae; genus Lucinisca; species Lucinisca nassula. Next base: position 73,882,360 of record OY757011.1, on the reverse strand, counting down.
ATGAGCAATTTGAGCTTATACACAGCAGTACTTGAAAAGGGGGTGGGGGACATCTGTTTTCATTTTGAAATCAAATTCTAGTTTGTACTATTGGTATGATTTCAGATCTGGGACACAGCTGGGCAGGAACGATTTAGATCCGTTACTCATGCTTATTATAGGGATGCTAATGGTGAGTAGAAATTAAGCCATCAATTCTTCATTAGTTGTCAAAGTTTAACCCACTTATATATTTCATCTGCCTAGCAGTTGATACATGTGAATCATTTGTTAGTAGAGTAAATAAGGCATGACATTACATCTGAATCATCTGCCTAGGATTTGATACATTTAAATTGTCTGTCTAGCATGTAATGTCAATGGCCCATGCATAGTGTTGACAGGGATGTTAAACCTCAAACAAACAAACAATGGCCCCTGCCCATCAGAGCTTGAAGAAATAGATTGGGCTGCATGATGCTTCCACGCAGAACTGAAACTGACTGCACATGAGTACTGGTAAACTGCTGAGAGGTTCTAAGCCTGCCCAGGAAATGTGGTGCGATACACAAATGTAATGCATCATATTACCCTTCTTCCTCTGAACATGACAACCCTTACCTTTGCAAATAGGCCCCCGCCCATCGGGGCTTGAAGAAATATATGGGCTGCATGATGCTTCCATGCAGAGCTGGTATATCGCTTAGAGGATCAAAGCCTGCCCAGGAAAAGCGGTGCAAGTCAGACCATCCATGCTTATAAACCCTATTGGTTTCATTGGGTGACAGGTTCATCTCAATGTCGGGTAAAAGACCCACAAAATTGGAAGCAACATCTCCAAAATGACCTATACGGTGTTGACGGGGACGTTAAACCTCAAATAACACAAAAACAAATTACCTTTGCAAACAGTGTAAATCCTGATCAGATGGCTTCTTCAGAAGCCATCTGATCTGGATCTACACTGTTTGTCATGCAGTTGCTCCACGGAGGGCGGAGAGCACTTGGGACGAAACTAGAATTTTTTCCTTATGCCTCATGGAAAAAAACATAACCGCAACGCAGCTAAACGTAAAAAAGACGAGGATTCATCCGGAACGGATGAACCCAGTCAACAGTCAAGTCAGCAGTCAAGTCAGCAGTCTAGTCAGCAGTCTGAAACTCAAAAGCTTAACAATTTTCCACGCTTCTTGGTGATAACATCACGTGATGATACACGTACGGTGTCAGATTTATCACCTTTTGTGATCGAAAAGACTATAGTGTCCATTGCCGGACATCCAAAAAGTATCAAGAAATTGAAGTCAGGTGATCTCCTCTTGGAAATCGAGAGAGAACAGCAGGTCAAAAACCTGCTTGGTACCACAAAGCTCTTCGATCTCAACGTCAAAGTATCGTTGCACAAAACCCTAAATTCATGTAAAGGTGTCATCCGCAGCCCAGAGCTACGCCCGTGCAGCGATACCGAGATTGTTGAGAATTTGAGAGATGAAGGCGTCATTGGTGTACGTAACATCCAAGTTCGTAGAGGTGGTGTATTAAAGCCAACAAGTACCTACGTGTTGACATTTAATACACCAGTTCTGCCCAAGAAAATAAAAGTTGCATATCTATCTGTTAACGTAGAGGTGTATATACCAAACCCTCTCAGATGTTATCATTGTCAGGTTTTTGGTCACCACGAAAGCAGATGTCAGAAGAAACAACTCTGCCCAAACTGTGGTGAGGAAAAACATGTCGATAACCACCAAAACTGCAAAAATGAACCCAAATGCGTCAATTGTGGTGGCAAGCATGCTGTTTTCTCTCGAGATTGTCCGGCATGGAAAAAAGAAAAAGAAATACTCACTGTCAAATACCAAAGGGGGATAACATTCCCAGAAGCGCGGAAAATTGTTGATGAGCGATACAGAACACCAACCACTAGTTACGCCAGCATCACAAAGGGTGCTAGTGTAAAAGTTTCTAGCTCCGAAACACAGACTGCTGAATCATACATAGCTGAACTGAAAAAATCTGGTGCATGGAGTAAATCCACTCCGGCACCACAAAGTTCAACCAGTTTATCAAATGGCGCAATCCAGGTTGCTTCGGATCGGTCGACAGCGACCGTACCGAAGCCAGCGCCGCATGTAAAAGAAAAACTCGACTTAGGTCGAACTAAGGGATCAGAAGATCCGAAGAAACAACACTTGTCTCAAAAACAAACAGACAGACAACGTAAAATGGAAAGAGACAATATAAAATTCCAGAACAGATTCGGATCTCTGAGTGACAGTGATATGGAGTTTGAAGCTCCATCATCACCAAGTAGCAATAACAGATCGAGGTCTGCAACACCACGAGCTGGTGGTAGCAGATCTATATCACCAATTGCAGTTCCAAAATAGTTTCTAGTCTTAATCTCTTCATAAAATGGATTTAAAACACAAAATAATACAATGGAATTGTCGAGGTCTTAAATCAAATTATAACGAACTGTTATTACTTATTTCGTTATTAAACCCATCGGTTTTTTGTTTGCAAGAAACTTTTTTAAAAACTGAGGACAACATTGATGTCAGGGGTTTCAATACATACAACTATATCTATTCTGATGGTAACAAACCATCTGGTGGCAGTTCAATTTTTGTTAAATCATGTTTACCACAAAGAGAGATCAAATTAAAAACAGACCTACAAGCTGTAGCAGTATCGGTTTCTCTGGATAAAGAAACTACAATATGCTCTTTATATATTCCACCCTCATTTTCTTTAAAGCCCGAACATCTTGACTCATTGCTGAGTCAACTTCCATCGCCATATCTTTTAGTTGGCGACTTCAATGGTCACAATATTCTATGGGGCTGTAAAGATATCAATAGCAGAGGAGCACTTGTTGAAGATTTTATTGCAAAGAACGATCTTTGCTTGATGAATGATAAATCTTATACTTACCTTCACCCTGCGACAGGTCATTTATCTTCTTTAGATCTCTCTTTGTGTCACCCATCTCTCTTCTTAGACTATGACTGGTCTGTTCATGATGATCAGTGCGGAAGTGATCACTTCCCTGTTATAATTGAGAGCGTAAACGAACCAGATGAAGACTGTAACCAGAAGTGGAAAATGAATAAAGCCGACTGGGAATTATTCCATAATTTATGTGAAGAAGAGTTAACAGTTGATCACTTAAATGAATCATCCGACATTGTTTCTGATTTCACAGATACACTTATTAATATATCAGAACAATGCATTCCAAAGACCTCCACAAATACTAAGAAAAGCAAGCCTTGGTTTAATAATGACTGTAAAGAAGCTATTAAAAAACGTAAACAGGCTCTAAATAAGTTCTGCAAAAGTCCCACTTCAGAAAAGCTAAACGACGTAAAAGTTTTTAGAGCTAAAGCTCGGCGAACAATCCGAGCTTCAAAACGAAAGTCATGGAGAGAATATGTCTCCAAATTGAACTACAAAACCCCCATTAAAAAGGTTTGGGATATGGTACGAAAAATTTCAGGAAAAACAAAGTCCTCTAGTTTTACACATTTAAATACTGAATTTGACACAATAGCTTCAACAAAAAAAGATATTTCAGATACTCTTGGTCACACATTCTTGAGAAATTCATCATCGCGTAATTATTCCGACACTTTTAGAAATTTCAAAAAGGACCAAGAGAAAAGAAATCTTAACTTCAAATCCCTTAATCACGAAGAATACAACACACCTTTTAACTTATCCGAACTCGTTGAAGCCATTGAAAAATCACATGATACGGCAACCGGCCCCGATGAAATTCATTATCAGATGCTTAAGCATCTGCCAAAAAGTTCTCTTACAACACTTTTAGATATCTTTAATAATATTTGGGAAACGGGGGTCTGTCCTGAGAGTTGGCGTGTAGCTACAGTTGTGCCAATTCCGAAACCAGGGAAAGATCATGCAGAACCTACAAATTATCGTCCGATAGCTTTGACAAGTTGTTTGTGTAAAACATTGGAGAGAATGATAAACAAGAGATTAGTCTGGTACTTAGAGTCCAACAACCTCATTTCAGAATATCAATCAGGTTTTCGTTCGGAACGCAGTACCAATGACAATTTAATAAGACTAGAAACATTTATACGAGATGCTTTTATTAACAAAGAACACGTAGTGGCTGTCTTTTTCGACTTGGAGAAAGCATATGATACAACATGGCGTTATGGAATATTGAAAGATCTACATAACATTGGCTTAAGAGGAAAACTTCCCAGTTTTATTGAAAGCTTTTTAGGGGAGCGCATGTTTCAGGTGCGTGTGGGGTCTACCCTGTCAGATTTCTATGATCAAGAACAGGGTGTCCCACAGGGTAGTATTCTTTCAACTACGCTATTTAACATCAAAATAAACAATATTGTACAATGTTTGGACGACAAAACTGATTGTTCATTGTATGTTGATGATTTTTGTATATGTTACCGTTCAAAAAATATGAAAACAATTGAACGAAAGTTACAACAAAATTTAAAAAGAATAGAAGAATGGACTGATAAAAATGGTTTCAAGTTCTCCAAGTCGAAAACGCAGTGTGTTCATTTTTGTAAACTACGGAAGAAACACGAACATCCTTCCCTGTTTTTATACGGATCACAAATTCCTGTTGTTGAAGAAGCCAAATTTCTTGGGGTCATATTTGATCAAAAGTTATCTTTTATTCCTCATATTAAATATCTTAAAGCGAAATGCTTAAAAGCTTTGAATCTTTTGAAAGTTTTAGCTCATACAAGTTGGGGAGCAGATCGGTATACTTTATTACATCTTTACCGGTCTTTAATAAGATCTAAATTAGATTATGGGTCTGTTGTTTATGGTTCTGCCAGAAAGTCCTATTTAAAATCCTTGGATACTATCCATCACCAAGGCCTTCGTCTGGCCATGGGAGCCTTCCGTACTTCTCCCGTATTAAGCCTTTATGTAGAAGCAGGTGAACCGTCTTTAACCTCGCGCAGAGAGAAACTTTCTCTTCAGTATGCTATCAGACTTGCTGCAAATCCATCTAACCCGGCATCCAAAATTTCATTTCCACCTCAATTTGTAGATAAGTATGAAACAAAACCCGCAGCAATCAAACCTTTTGGATTACGTATTTTACCACTGCTGGAAAATTCAGGTATCGACCTTAAAAATATTCAAAAACATGAAACCGCCGAAGTTCCATCTTGGTGTATTAAACAACCTTCTATTCTGTTCGACTTACATGATGGAAAAAAATCCGAATCAAATCCAATACTTCTCAAACAAAACTTTCAGGTACTGCAGTCACGTTACAATGATTACCAGCAAGTCTATACTGATGGTTCAAAAGAAGGAGATAAAGTTGGTTGTGCGTATGTTTCTAAAGATACGCACAAAACCATGCGCCTTCCAGATGGTTCATCTATTTTTACAGCTGAAGCCAAAGCAATAGACCTAGCTTTAGATTTTATCAGTTCTTCAACAATTCAAAAAGCAATTATATTTTCTGATTCACTTTCTGTGCTTAAGGCTTTAGACCATTCATCATCTAAAAATCCTCAAATTCAAAAATTGATCGAAAAACATCATGAAATTTCTAAAACACACCAAATCTTGTTTTGTTGGCTTCCGAGCCATATTGGCATTGTCGGCAATGAATATGCTGACAAGAAAGCAAAGGAATCGCTCAATCTTGATCCATCTGTTTTTAAAATTCCTTTTAATAATTTTAAACCATTTATCAACAGATACATCTTGTCGGAATGGCAAGGCGAATGGGACCGTGCAATAAATAACAAACTCCATGCCATTAAACCTGTCGTTAGTACAAAATGCTCTCCTCCACAGTTTTCCAGAAAAGAGGACGTAGTATTAACACGACTGCGCATCGGCCATACTAGAGTTACTCATTCTTATATTTTTAATGGTGATGATCAACCTTCTTGTGTAGGTTGTGATCAGCCATTCACTGTGAAACATATCTTAATTGACTGTGTTGACTTTTCACCCTCACGTATTTTATATTTCAAAGCTGACACTTTGCAACAACTGTTTCGAGATGTACCTGTTGGTAACATTATTTTATTCTTAAAAGAAATTGGTCTTTTTCAAAAGATTTAACTGTTTCAGATTTTTATACATTATCATTCTGACTTCTTACTTTTAATATCGTCATAATTATTCATGCCGTTTAACCATTAACCGACTGACGCTTATGACCCACCAAGAGGGTTGACGCGTCGTTAAACACGAAATCATCATCATCATCATCATTGTCATGCAGTTTGTGAATTGAACAAATACAATGTACATTAAATCAAGTACATGTAATTTGATTGGTTGATTGTTAGCAATGGGCGTGTTTAAATTAATTTATTCAGCAGGATAAGGGTTAAAAGTGTCAAGCCAAACACTTGTCTTTAGACATATGACCACAGCAAAGATGGGTGTGTCCATGCACTGAGCCAGAATACAGGTTTTAGACATATGACCCCAGCTTAGATAGGTACTCATGCACTGAGCCAGTATACAGCTTTTAGACATGTGACCCCAGCTTAGATAGGTACTCATGCACTGAGCTAGAATACAGCTGTTAGACATGTGACCCCAGCTTAGATAGTAACTCATGCACTGAGCCAGAATACAGCTTTTAGACATGTGCTCCCAGCTTAGATAAGTACTCATGCACTGAGCCAGTATACAGCTTTTACACATGTGACCCCAGCTTAGATAGGTACTGATGCACTGAGCCAGAATACAGCTTTTAGACATATGACCCCAGCTTAGATAAGTACTCATGCACTGAGCCAGTATACAGCTTTTAGACATGTGACCCCAGCTTAGATAGGTACTGATGCACTGAGCCAGAATACAGCTTTTAAACATGTGACCCGCTTAGATAGTAACTCATGCACTGAGCCAGAATACAGCTTTTAGACATGTGACCCCAGCTTAGATAGTAACTCATGCACTGAGCCAGAATACAGCTTTTAGATATGTGACCCCAGCTTAGATAGTAACTCATGCACTGAGCCAGAATACAGCTTTTAGACATGTGACCCCAGCTTAGATAGTAACTCATGCACTGAGCCAGAATACAGCTTTAAGACATGTGACCCCAGCTTAGATAGTAACTCATGCACTGAGCCAGAATACAGCTTTTAGACATGTGACCCCAGCTTAGATAGATACTCCTGCACTGAGCCAGAATACAGCTTTTAGACATGTGACCCCAGCTTAGATAGGTACTCATGCACTGAGCTAGAATACAGCTTTTAGACATGTGACCCCAGCTTAGATAGGTACTCATGCACTGAGCCAGAATACAGCTTTTAGACATGTGACCCCAGCTTAGATAGATACTCCTGCACTGAGCCAGAATACAGCTTTTAGACATGTGGGCCCAGCTTAGATAGGTACTCATGCACTGAGCCAGAATACAGCTTTTAGATATGTGACCCCAGCTAAGATAGATACTCATGCACTGAGCCAGTATACAGCTTTTAGACATGTTACCCCAGCTTAGATAGGTACTCATGCACTTATCGAGAATACAGCTTTTAGACATGTGACCCCACTTTAGATAGGTACTCATGCACTGAGCCAGAATACAGCTTTTAGACATGTGACCCCAGCTTAGATAGTAACTCATGCACTGAGCCAGAATACAGCTTTTAGATATGTGACCCCAGCTTAGATAGTAACTCATGCACTGAGCCAGAATACAGCTTTAAGACATGTGACCCCAGCTTAGATAGTAACTCATGCACTGAGCCAGAATACAGCTTTTAGACATGTGCTCCCAGCTTAGATAGTAACTCATGCACTGAGCCAGAATACAGCTTTTAGACATGTGACCCCAGCTTAGATAGTAACTCATGCACTGAGCCAGAATACAGCTTTTAGACATGTGACCCCAGCTTAGATAGTAACTCATGCACTGAGCCAGAATACAGCTTTTAGACATGTGACCCCAGCTTAGATAGATACTCCTGCACTGAGCCAGAATACAGCTTTTAGACATTTGACCCCAGCTTAGATAGATACTCCTGCACTGAGCCAGAATACAGCTTTTAGACATGTGGGCCCAGCTTAGATAGGTACTCATGCACTGAGCCAGAATACAGCTTTTAGATATGTGACCCCAGCTAAGATAGATACTCATGCACTGAGCCAGTATACAGCTTTTAGACATGTTACCCCAGCTTAGATAGGTACTCATGCACTTATCGAGAATACAGCTTTTAGACATGTGACCCCACCTTAGATAGGTACTCATGCACTGAGCCAGAATACAGCTTTTAGACATGTGACCCCAGCTTAGATAGGTACTCATGCACTGAGCCAGAATACAGCTTTTAGACATGTGAGCCCAGCTTAGATAGATACTCATGCACTGAGCCAGAATACAGCTTTTCCTGTATTCATGATTTGGGTAAACTGGCATCCATCTCTAAACCATACAGTGACGACTCAGTCTGTGCAGATAAACAGGCTGATTAGAATGTGTTCTGGGCACATATGTTCAAAAGCACAGTTCTGCTAGTCATGGATATTTTCAAAACACACCACACCCTTTTGTAACACAGTTATTGGGGTCCAAAGCAGAAACTGTGTTAGTTAAGCAACCATGTTCCATCCAAACAAAAAAGTTAAGATTATCTAGAAAAAATGACTAATTATGGTCATATTTCTAAATTGTCTATCCATTTTTGGGAACCATCTTAAAAAAAGTGTTCTACCCAAAAAACAATGTTAAAATGAACAATTTTATAAAGTGGTTGTTATGTCTGGGTCAAGACTTATCTCTGGAAAAAAATAAGTAATGTCTGCTGTAGAATTTAAAAGTGTTAGTTTGTGCACTTAATGTGAAAAGCTAACACAAACTGTCCAATTAGCTTGACGCATATCATTGATGAATTGGATTGTTTCTCTCTTCATGTCAGTATATTGTCTCCTTTTAAGTTGTACTGAAACCTATTGCACTTAACAGGAAATGGTTAGGCCAGACTAAAAAAAAAATGTATTGTCCTACTTTTTATGCCCCCGCCAGTCGAAGAATGGTGGAAAGGGCATATAGCGTTGCCCCTGTCCGTCCGTTTGTCATTCTGTTCGTCTGTGCATCAGAAACTTAAACGAGTAAATGAGCAAACTGATCTGGGTATTTGAAGGTCACACATCTTTGTTGTGCGCTGGCTTATCTAAAATTGAAAAGGGAAACAATCAGGAACTGATAAAAGTCAAATCCCAAATCCTCTCTACAGTATCACTTGGGAAAGAAGTCGAAACATGGAGTGACGACATTAAACAAAACAGACCACTGGTAAACTGAGTCAGCAGCTCTTTCCCAAACAGGATCCAAATGTAACTAAAAAGGACTAATACATCAGGGGGAACAACCTACGTCAGAGCAGTGACGTCATAACCATTCTTTGGTTTGCTGGCGTTTACTACACAAAAGGCATTTGTCACAATAAGTAGGCACAGTCGGTGCATTAGGTCATAAAAGAATAAAACATACTGAAATCTGTCCCAGAAATGTAGCCTTTTGTTTAGATAATTCGACACAAGCTGATTTGGCAATGATGTCGGAACTATCATTGTTTACAGCGCCGAATCAAATCTTGTGGCGAAGCTATCGAAGCATTTTAATGTTTCTAGGTGGAATTAGCTTACTGGTGGGATGCAAATATTGTTTGTTACCAGCTGAAGTATGTTTTCTGAAGACTGGTAATGTACATATCAAGTTTGAAGCATTTTATTTACCCTATTTACACCAATATGACCGCTTCTGAAATGGGTACGTCATCTCTGCTATGACATAGGTTGTTACCCCTGATACATAATGGGGGAAAGAATGAGAATCACCAACATAACTACATACATAATTAGGGAAAGAATCAGAACCACAAATATAAAACAGGAAGGAACCACAGCAAAAGCGCCAACTTGGAATGGTCAGTAGAAATTACTGGTGTGCCTAAGAATACTTTACAGGATCCCTACCCTCACCCTTACTTTAACTATGGTTCCAACAAGTATCCGGTCCATGCAAAGGTTTTCTAACTCATCAGTAAATCAACTCGGTTAGCAAAGAAACCGCAGTTAAATCCAAATTGACCCAAGGATGAAGTGCATTGAGATATCCAGTGCTGCACACAACACCATAGGAACACAGGTCCTGCCCAGGACTGGCTCAGCATGACCTTAGGTGTTGACTGGGTCATAAAACAACTTGTTTGTCTTCAGATGCTGTTTGTCCTATTCAGATTTTTTAAATAATTCATACAATGGTAAGGGTAATGGGAACACCTTCAGGGGAGGTTACTCCTGCAAAAGTATTTTGTTTCCCATGTCAACAGGGGTCAACTCTTAAAGGAAAGAATTTGCTCCTGAGGAGCAAATTCTTTCCTTTAAGAGTTGACCCCTTCTTCCATGGGACAGAGCTTATAGAAAAGCGAACTGAAAGTCCCGAAAGTTGTCTCCCTTTGAAAAATGGTGGAAAAATGTGCTAGGTGTTCCCATTCCCCTTAAATAAAATCAGTGCAGCCTTGTAAACCAAACTTTCCCCATTGAATCAGAGGAAGGTAGAGAGTGACCATAGAAAAAAATCTATAATCAATTGCCACAAAAGAATGTTGCGGGACCCAGCCTGGATCAAACCCGCAACCTCCTGACTCGTGTCAGCAGGTTACAGCTTTGATTCCTGCTGGGTCCAGCAACATTCTTTGGTGGATATTGATCAAGAAATATTTTCTATGGTGGTCCTCTCCCTTCCACTGATTCAAGAAGGTCAGTTGTCAGTTTCTTTCGAAAGAACGTGCACTTGCACTGTACACATTGGTTAACAGCCTATGAATAAACTTGCCCAGAAAAAATTTTGTTAGGAAAAACAGGCTGAATCATATGACCTTTATAGTGCTGACTGGGCCACACCAAACCAAAATTAAAGTTAACACATGGACTTAGTAACATAATATTAGGGTTTGTTTGTTTGTATTGGAGTTTAACGGCCCAGTCAACACTGTTTAGGTCATTTTTGAGCCGGTTAGCTTACCTATCCACACATTTCTTAGGCAGGCTTATACAAAAGCTGTTAACCAATACAGTGCACATTCTTTCACCAGAAACTGACAACTGCCCTTCTTGAATCAGCCGTAGGGAGAGAATGACCATAGAAAAGATTTCATGATCAGTCTTCACAAAGAATGTTGCTGACCCCGGCAGGAATAGAACCTGCTTCCTCCTGATCACTAGTCAGATGCGCATCCAACTTAGCTACCGAGGCCGGCCCGTAATGTTAGGGTAACTGCAGAATATGGTAAGACTTATCAACTTTGTAGATATGCATACTTGTCTTGGTCCTCAGTGTTTCTTTTTTCAGCCCTAATAATTCACACCTTTTATGGTATATTTCAGCATTATTACTGCTGTATGATGTTACAAATAAGTCAAGCTTTGATAATATCAGGGTAAGTAGGATAATTTCTATACCATAACCTCTTTATAACACTATTGTTCGGATCCAAAACTAAAACCGTGTTAGCCCATTAAATGCCAATCACGACTAGTGTTGTCTGGTTTGCCGTCTGCTGGTTACCTTTAAAGTAATTTTTTTTTGCAAACAGTATTGACCCAGATCAGACTGCTCCTGTAGGAGCAGTCTGATCTTGGCCCACACTGTTTGCTACAGGAGCAGTCTGATCTGGGTCCATACTGTTTGCATATTTACAAAAAAAAAAAAAAAAAAAAAAAGGTTTGCAAAGAACAAATTCATCAGACAACATACGCAGACAACATTTTCAGATGTAGTTTTTCTCGGCATCTTAAGGGTTAGTTAAGCAGCTGTTCTGTTTCAAAATGTATAGATTATATAGAAAAATGACCTTATATGGTATTGTTCTATATAATCTGTACATTTTTTGGTCCAACTTTAAACTGAATGTTATGTTCAAGACATCATAATATATTGAATGGTGTTATATAGAGATTGTGGCATATTACAAATTGTACCCATGTTTGGGTCGATTGTTTATTAATCAACCCAAAGTTACTAACTTACTACATGTTGGGTCACTTGTTTATCAATCAACCCAAAGGTACTAGCTAACTACATGTTGGGTCACTTGTTTATCAATCAACCCAAAGTTACTAACTAACTACATGTTGGGTCGATTGTTTATCAATCAACCCAAAGTTACTAACTAACTACATGTTGGGTGGATTGTTTATCAATCAACCCAAATTACTAACTAACTACAGGTTGGGTCGATTGTTTATCAATCAACCCAAAGTTACTAACTAACTACATGTTGGGTCGATTGTTTATCAATCAACCCAAAGTTACTTACTAACTACAGAATCCAGGTAATGGGTATTTATAGCACCACAATTCTTCTCTCTGTGGTGTCAGAGTGCTGTGTCACTATAAAATCTGGGCTGGGCTTTGAGGACTGGAACATTTGCAAACAGTGTAGACCCAGATCAGATGTACAGAAAGTGGCATCCGATCAGGAACTACCCTGTTTGCTTAAAACTCGAATTTAAGGTTTAACCCTTAAGACACCAATAAAAACTACATCTGCAAATGTCGTCTGCTTAATATATCGTCTGCTGCACAGGTACTTGAAGCTGATATTAACACTATCAGAATGTAGTCTCTTCGATTTTCGTAGAAAATCGAAGGTAGGACACTTCCCAGTTTGTAAAACAATATTTGCTCAGAAATTTATATGTAATTAACAGTTTTTTAACCCGAAAATAGGGTCTCCTTAAACATTAAGTGACAGGTTTTTTTCCGCCGCTAGCTCTTAATCACAGAAGGTCCTGATTATGTCTGCAAATTCGTTTATTCATGAATAACTTTTTTAATCCGTTACTGGATACAATCCGCCATCTTGTTTGTTTTTATCTATGCAAGCTGCAACCTGATTGGTTTAAAAATCTGCATGTTTCTGCTTTAACCAATCAAATCGCGCATCAGGATTCAATGCAGGACGAAAACATGGCGGCTGTATCCGACAACTGATTAAAGAGATAGAATTGTCAAAATCATAAAATACAGCATATATGTACTACAGACACAAACTTTTTAAGCGGCGGAGAAAAAAATGACTATATTTACATAGCCAGGCCATATTTGCATGAGTGAAAACATTATATTTGATAGGAAAATCGCACAGACCAATTTCAGATACTGAGAAGTGTCCGTCCTTCGATTTCTTTCAGAAATCTTAAACACAAGATTTAAAAAAAAAAAAAAAAAAACAAATTCAAGCTCCTGTGGTCTTCTGAATATTTTGGCAAACTTTCTAAAAATATTTTTGCATACAGGCAAACAGTGTGGGCCCAGATCAGACTGCAATCTGATAGGTGGTCCACACTATTTGCAAAAGAATTCTTTAAAGGTAACCGGCAGACGGCAAAGCAGATGACAGTTGTTGTGATTGGCATTTTATGGGTTAAACGAAACAGTCTGTCTCAGCCGAGGCAAAATTTTCCAAGCCTACACCGGGGGCAGTCGACCCATCAGTGCTGTCTGTGCTTTGATTAGACAATACAGTAAAAAATCTGCTATTAGGACCACCAAAAATTGCGACAAATTCTGCTTTAAAAAGCTAGAAAGTTTCTATCTATCTATCTTTTTATACTGAGTCGGTCATATTTGGCCATTACCTCTGTTGGGTGCGTAGCTAAATTTAGAATTTAGAATTTAGCTAAAAAAAAAAAAGAGAAGTCACTGGATGAGTCCTTAAAACTATTTACAATCTGAATAACAGAGGTATACTAAAACGCATACCTCTGAGTCTCAATCTTACACTGCTTTGAACTCCTCTGCAGTTTTAGCATTCACCACAGAAGAGGGAAGACTATTCCACTGGGGAATAGTCCTAGGAAAAAAGGAATTTTTCAGGGCATCACTGTAGGACTGGTACCTATGATTCTGCGAGTTGTTTACTTTTGATGCCTTTGTTCGGGTTGAAACTGTAACAGGGGTCAAGTATTTGTCTTTATTAACGGCCACTGTACCTGAATGTATCTTATAGAAGAAGGTTAAAGAGGACTTCTCACGATGGGCCTCTAGGGACGGCCATTCTAGCTCGTTAAGCATGCCACCGACGCTTCATTTATTCTCTTTACGTTTCTGCATACAGTATCCTCTGGTCAGAGACCACCTTTGGGACTGTTCAAAAGTGGTCTTTTAGACCACTTTTGAACAGTTCCAAATGTGGTCTTAATATAGGAATTTTACTGTATATGTTACCTCTACAGCCAAATTATACTTGTTCTGGCCATGGTTAGCCCCTTATAGTTTCCTTGCTTGGTGTTGTCCCACCTGTGAACAGGAAGTAAAACTAGTAGAACAAAGACACTAAAAAATTAAATTAAATTTCATAGGAATAGATAAGGTGGGTATTTTGTGATAATTGAAGGATAGTTTTCCTTATTTCTCCATAAAGACCTATGTTGTGGGTATTCATTAGAACCGCCATGAATACCCACAACATAGGTTTTTATGGAAAATTGACAAAAACTATCCTTCATTTATCACAAAATACCCACCTTATGTGTTCCTAGAATCTGTCATAGTGACTGCCAGTTGAATCTCATTTGATTGGTGGTCAGAAGGTGGCGGTGTCAGTACCTGCCTGGTTGGCAACATTCTTCAGGGGAGATTGATCATAAAGTCTTTTCTATGGTCATTCTCTCCCTTCCATTGATTCAAGAAGGGCAGTTGTCATAATGTGCATTGCACTGGCTAAACAGTTATGTATAAGCCAGCAAGGAAATGTGTGATAAACTGACCAGCTCAATGTAGACTAAATAGTGTTGACTTGGCAGTTAAACCACAAACAAACAAACAAACAAACAAACAATATATGTGTATACACACATTTCATCTTATTTGCACCTACTTCATGCCATGTAGTTTTAATCTACAGAGTAAAAAAAAAACAAAAAAAAACATAAGTGGTGGGTCCATCTTTGAGGCAATTCTGACTGGTATTCGCAACATATGGTTTTACTGCAAAATAAGAAAGTTCATCCTTGTTAACAGGGATATCTCCTTATCTGTAGTTCCAAGTTTGGAACTTAGAATAAAATATGTACATTTCATTGCAAGAAAAATGCATCTAAAAATGGTGTTTGTTTTATGCCGTCTGCTACTTTTAAAACATACTTTTGCATACCCGCAAAAAGTTTGGACCCAGGTCAGACTGCTGTAGCAGTTCCTAGAGGAACAGTCTGATATGGGTCTACACTGTTTACAACAATGACTTTTTAAAATAATCGGTTGACGATAAAGCAGCAACAGTTGTTGTGATTGTTTTTTAACGGTTAAGGCATGAATTCCTGTTTTTGTTTTACACTCAGTCTGGTATAAGTTTTATTGTTTTAATTTGTCTTATAGAGAGCCATTTATTACAGGCCTGGCTGACAGAAATAAACGAATATGCTCAAGAAGATGTAGTCATAATGTTGCTAGGCAACAAGGCTGATATGACAGGTGAAAGACTCATCAAGACTGAAGACGGTGAAAAACTAGCAAAAGTAGGTTGGACTTTGTATTCTACAGTAAAATTGTGTTTCATTGCTACTCATTTTAACTCTTAACCCTTGTACTGCTGAATATTTAAATATGCCACACCCACTACTGATTATGAACCAATCAGATTACTTCATGCAAATTTTTGCAACAAATTAGTAAACTGAATGTCAAACAATGAAGATCCTGATCAGATGGCTTCTTCAGAAGCCATCTGATCTGGATCTACATTGTTTGAAAGATAAGACATATCTGGTCTCAGCAGGACAAGGGTTAAAAGACTTACACACACAAAAAATATATATATTTGAAAATGTTGTCTGTATATGTCGTCTGCTGCATCTTCTTGCAAATTTTTCAAACATATTTTTGCATATAGGCAATCAGTGTGGACCCAGATCAGACTGCTCCTAGTGGAGCAGTCTGATCAGGGGCCACATCTTTTCCATAAATGACTTTAAAAGTAAACAGCAGACAGCAAAGCAGATGATAGTTGTTGTGATTGGCATTTCAAGGACTAACAGTATTTTAACACAGTTTTGGATATGACATTATTGTGTCAAGCCTCCGAACTGTTCATTTTACTATATGTTATATTATGGATATAACATGGTCTCATAACATTATTTTGCTTGACTTCCAACAATAATGTTATGAAGGCCCCCACCCATCAGGGCTTGAAGAAATAGATTTGGCTGCATGGTACTTCCACGCAGAGCTCAAACTGGCCCCAAATGAGTACTGCTAAATCGCTTATGAGGCCTAAGGATGCACAGGCAAAGTGGAGTGAGTCAGACCATCCATGCATATTGATTTCATTGGTAAATGGGCTCAAGATGTCATTTCATCTCATTATTGGATAACAGTCCAACTAAAATGGTTACAATGTCTCGAAAATGACCTAAATAGTGTTGTGAGGGATGTTAAACCTCAGTCAAACAAACAAATGGCCAACATTATCTCAAACTTCTTCAGGAGTCGGTGTAACTCCAGAGGGGTTCATTTATAAACTTCCATTTATAAAATTTAAACAGAAAAGTAAAACCATTTGCCTTTTAACACAGGAACAGTAACATTAATGTCACAACTTCTCCAAGGGCCTCCGTGGCCCAGTGGATAAGAGCGCTCACACTTAATCATTAGGTCGATCACTGCTGAGGTTTGAGCGTAGCTCAGGCCACATGTGAGATGCCAAGTTCTGCAGTGGAAGGTCAAGTGTTTTTTTTCTCCAGGTACACCAGTTTTTTGCCCAACCTATGTTAAATGATTGGCTCGATATAAGTGAAATAATCTTGAAAGGGCCAAAAAACCAAAACCCAAAAAACAAAACAAAAAAAATAACGTTTTTACTTATATTTTATTGATACATGTATATCATTGTGTGACAAAAAACAACAACTCTAGTTTGAGGGCTAAAATTGTAACGAAAAAACAACAACAAAAAAACAGCAGAACAGTGACATTAATACCACAACTTCACCATAGCCCAATCATATCTGAGAAAACCATGTTTAATTTTTATGTTGTTCTTGTCGAGTGAGCCGGTGTATTCATTGAAGTATGAACAACAGTACCTCTCAGTATTTAATGATAGTTTTTGGGTCGATCGGTTTACGATCAACCCAAATTTACTAAATCGTGCCAAACGGAATTCATGCAGTTGTCCAAAAGGGACCATCACTGATTTGGGAAAACCAATATTATGCTGTATTAATAGAACTTGAAACTTTGGGCTATTTTTATCGATGCAACATGAGCTATCTATAGAGTCTTGACTGGAATCGTGTGCTGGATAATACCCAAATCAGACACAGTGGAATGTGGCGTCAGATCAGCAGGTTACACAGGAACTTCACTGTTTGCTTAAAAAGTGGCATTTAAGGGTTAAACAAAATAGTATAAGAATGCCAGGTTGCTCACGTAATGAAAGAAAAATAATATCTTAATCCAGGCCATGATGTCACGTGACTTCTTTTGGAACATTCTATTTATAAAACTGTGTAAACACAAATGTATGCCAAGTTGAGTAAAAATAGACTTTACACACTCCTGCTAAGAACTTCATTTTAGAACCCTGAAATGTTTAAGTGCAAAAATGAGAAGCCCAGACTTTAAAGGTGGTACCATTATTAGACATACAGCGTAGAGCAAAATCGGATATAGAGTACATTGCTTCTGATCAGGTCCGCACTGTTCGCCATATGTATGCAACAACAGTTTTGAACATGATTCAGGGCAGTACGCAGACTCTGAAAAGGGGCGGGTTGAGGATGCAAATTTCAGGTATTTTGCAGAGGGTGAAAAACTATATGAATCTGAAATAATTTCCAAAAGATGGGAGGGGCTGCGTTTGCACCCTCCCCACTCTGTTGAACAAAATCCAAGTACTACCCTAAGACGTCAGAGCGCAGCATAAGAAGAAAATTTTGGACTGTGCTTGTTTGTTTGATTTAAGGTTTACAGTCCCCGTAAACACTGTATAGGTCATTTGGAGATGTTACTTCCAATGTTACGGGACTTTCAGCTCTGCACGGAAGCATCATGCAGCCCATCTATTTATTCAAGCCCCGATGGGCGGGAGCGGGTGGACTGTGCTCGTACACTTGGGCATTGGCAAACAGAATCTACATAATAAGACGCGATGTCTGATCAGCTCTACTGTGCTTGCTTAAAGTTAAATGAACAGTTCAATTCTCAGCTCAGGACTATTTTCCAAACCTACACTTAGAGACGATCCACCCATCAGTACTGTCAATGCTTTGATTTTCTATGTAAATATATTGCAAATGTCAATATAAGCATTTAAATACAAAAAGTACTTTCGTAACAGGATGTTAAAAAGTATCAAACACTATAATAAGATCAAATGAAGTGGAACACAGGCATTTATCCACATTTTATCTAAACTAAATTGTATGTTATGCTACAGTTGTTTTATATGTAAAGTTTATAAAAAAAGAAAAGAAAAAAGTAATGTCCACATTTTTAGACAAGCTCATCAGGTATTCACCATATTTGCATTATTTGCTGGCTCCCTGCTTGCACATTGTCAATATTGGAAAAACAGGTAACCAGACCCCCCTGACCTTTTAAGGGCGGGGGGGTCTGGTTACCTGTTTTTCCAACGCTGATAACCTTCAGACTAGGAACCAGCAGATAATGCAAATAAGGTGAATTAAACTAACCCCCAATTAAGGGGAATGAGTACACCTTCAGGGGAGGCAACTCCTGCAAAAGTATTTTTGTCTTCAATGTCAATGCCCAATGCCCTTTGAAACTTTTGGCATTTTTATACATTGTATACTTTGTGATGCATATCATATATGCTAAGTTTTTGAAATTTCATATATGGATGCCTCATAAAAATCAGCTGACATGTATTTTTTTTTCTTATCAGTATGATGCCCCTTTCCGGAGTCATGGCCCTTTGAAAAAAATTTGGATGAAAGCTTGTCAGCAAAATATCTCAAAAACTATAAAAGCTTGATTTATTATACCCCCACAAATGAAATTTGGGGGGGGGGGGTATATAGGAGTGAGCTTGTCTGTCGGTCGGTCTGTTGACTTGGTTTCCAGACGATAACTTCACCGATTTTTATAATTTTTGGTACACTGATGTAACATCATAAAATACAGGTCAAGTTCGATTTCCACTACAATTCGTCAATTTTCGACATAGTTATGGCCCCTTTCAAGTGAAAAAATTGCAAAATGCCGCTGTTGTACTATCAAGGCAGTTTTTGTGGGGGTATTCATCACCTTTAGTGATAGCTCTAGTTTTGTTTGATTTCAGGTTTGACGTCCCTGTCAACACTGTATAGGTCATTTTAGAGACATTGCTTTCAGTTTGGTGGGACTTTTACCCAACATTGAAATGAAATCTCAAGCCCTGCCGCCCAATGAAACCAATAGGGTTTATATACATGGATGGTCTGACTCGCACCACTTTTCCTGGGCAGGCTAAGAAGCTCTAAGCAGTTTACCAGTACTTGTGTGTAGTCAGTTTGAGCTCTGGGTGGAAGCATCATGCAGCCCATCTATCTCTTCAAGCCCCGATGGTCGGGGGCCGTCTCGTTTCTTCTGTTTTGCCACTTCCATTCCCCTTTCTCCCCTGTCCCTCACTTTCATCTCCTTAACAATTTATATTTCTTTTCTCCCTTTCTCTGGGAGACCGCACAAAATGACACACAAGGGTTGAGGTGTCGTTAACCAGTTTTTGTACCGGAAACCCCAAAATGTGTAGTTGGCAAACAGTGCAGGCCCAGATCAGACGCCGCATAATGCGGCATCTGATCAGGCCCTACACTGTTTGCAAAACGTCCAGCCAGTTTTCAAATGGATTTTGAAGTAAACTCAACATGATACCCCTAAATTTTGAAATGGACTCCTGTATATGTAAGGAGGAAGATTCCATTTGGTACAAAAAGGGTTGAACCTGAACACAATCAATCTTTCGTAGGTCTTTTTTCAGTTCAGGTAATGTCAAAAAAAAAACAACCTGTATCCTACAACATCTGATCTTGGTCTTGGTCAACACAGTTTGCCCATTTCTGTCTGCACTTGTACAATATAGCAAAAATAGATTTGTGTATGTCTACAAAATAGAACTCGTAAAAAGAGAAGGTCACAGAAAATAGGAACAAAAAAAATACGTTTGTTCTTTGTTGCTTAGCTGCTTTAAGAACATTCAGGTGACAGGTG
Organism: Lucinisca nassula; assembly: GCA_963580285.1. Lineage (NCBI taxonomy): Eukaryota > Metazoa > Mollusca > Bivalvia > Lucinida > Lucinidae > Lucinisca > Lucinisca nassula. The sequence goes on along the minus strand of OY757011.1, from coordinate 73,862,151 downwards.
GGTGTAAGTTTCACGAACAGGCTAATCATACAGTGACATGCAATTCACATACAGCAATTTGACCTTGAACCCGTTCAACCCTGTAAACTGATACAGACACCTTTCTAAGTATTGTAGAGCCTTTATGAGACTTGTGACGGCTCATTATGAACCATTTTATCAGGATCTACTCTTTTTGCCGTTACTTTAAGGATTTTGACAAAACATCCTGTTGTCAACAAATGGATTTGTCCAAATTAAAAAAATAGAAATGTCCACTTTAGAAATCTGGGATGTGAGGGCTAAAGAGATTTAACCCATTGCGTGCAGGGAAACCCCAAAAGGGGTAACTTGGCAAACAGTTCAGGCCCGGATCAGACGCCGCATTCTAGACGCCGCAGGGCCTGCACTATTTGCTAACAGAATTTTCTGTCAAAAAAGAATAAAAATGAAAAAATAGGCCTGACACCCCTTATATGACAAATGGACTTGTCCAACATATAGCAGTGGAAGAGTCCACTAGTATACAATGGGTTAATTACTGTAAAAGGTCTTAAAAGTGATCCAAAGTGTTCTACTTTAATTGCCGAAGTAAAAAAAAAGGCAACAGTTGGGACTAAAATATGTGTATGAGGTGTGTGGACAAATAGTGAAGACCCAGATCAGACTGCTCATTAAAGGAGCAGTCATTAAAGGAGCAGTCTGATCTCCCCATTAAAGGAGCAGTCTGATCTGCTCATTAAAGGAACAGTCTGATCTGGGTCTGCACTGTTTGCCAGAATTTCAGTAAACATTTGATACATTACAAAATACCATATGCACTACAATAAGAGCACACACAGGTTCTTTACCCTTAAGGGGAATGGGAACACCTTCAGGGGAGGCAACTCCTGCAAAAGTATTTTTGTCTCTCATGTCAATAGAGGTCAACTCTTAAAGGAAAGAATTTGCTCCTGAGGATAAGAGTAGATCCCTGTTTCAGTGGGACAAGGTTTATAGAAAAGCGAACAGGAAGTCTCGAAAGTTTCTCCCTTTGAAAAATGGCGGAAAAATGTGCCAGGTGTTCCCATTCCCCTTAAAATGCCGAGAAAAATTACGCCTGAAAATGTCGTCTGCTTATGTCATCTGCTGAATTTTTTTGCAAACTTTTTAAAAATATATTTGCATACAGGCAAACAGTGTGGACCCAGATCAGACTGCTCCCACTTCAGCAGTCTGATCTGGGTCCATATTGTTTGCAAAAAATTACTTTTAAGGTAACCGGCAGATGGCAAAGCAGACGACAATTAACGTGATTGCAGGCCTCCTAGCAAAACCTATATAACCTATAATAACCTATAATTTTTTGCCAAACCTATAAAACCTTTATTTTGTTCATAAAACCTATAAAAAGCCTGTATTTTCATGAAAAAACCTATATTTTTCACTTTTTGAACCTTCTTGCGACTGAACCCTTACTTTTCTTCAAAATGCACTACTATTTTATACTTTTTAGTCCCATAAAAAATGATTAAAACTGTCGGACTTTGTAAAATTCAGATCAACATTATCTGAGTAATTGTGGCACAAATATTCATCAAATATTTTTTCTTCAGTTTTAAATCTTTATGTAAGTTTGGAAGACTCTTTTTTAACCTTTATTTTTATTGAAAAACCTGTAAATAACCTATATTTTGAGTAAGAAGAACCTATATAAAAACCTATATTTTCAAAGTGGGCCACTAGGAGGCCGGTGATTGGCATTTTATGGGTTAAACATGGAAAGTTGTTCAAGTTAGCAAATAATCAGATGCAATCATATGCTCCTTTTGCCAGGCTGGACATGTTTGGTTTTACCAAATCAGTGTTAGAAATTAACTTTTTTCGCAGCTACCTGGTCTTAAAGTAGAAGCCTCCGTGGTGCAGTGGTTACGCTACTCGCCTTGTAAACCAGGGATCGCAGGATCGATCCCGGGCTTCTCCAGACTTTCGGATGAGTCTTTAAACCGAGGTCCCGTCTCCTTAGCTGTTGGTGGGAGGTTAAACTAAAACTCACTCACTGGTCTTAAAGTAAGTAGCAAAATGCTTCTACTTGGCAGCAAAATGTTTTATTCCAGTAGGAGCTCTACTTCCTGTAGACTAAACCCTCCAAGTACAAAGCATGTTTAGCTGATGATATTTTTCAAGGATTTTGACATATTTTTCAGCAAAAATAAGGTTTGACACTATATGTGAATCGTCTGCCAAGCAGACGATTCACATATAGTGTCAAGCCTTATTTTCCTGCAGATACATCACATGATGTGTCAAGCCAGATTTTTGCTGATGAAAAATTGAAAAAAAAAGTGCTCACAACACTTCAAGTTAGTAATATTTTGGCGACAAGGTATCATGACTATACCAGGTAGCAACTTTTTGCTACCAATTGTTTCACCAGGTTGCAAACTGAATTTACAGGTAGCAAATTTGCTACTTGCTACTGTTAACTTAGAACCCGGCAAATGTATCTGAAGCTGACGAAAGGAGCATATATATATATTAAAACAATAAATTCTTTAACAAACATAATTAAGTGATTTGCCCCTCTTTATCATTGAAACCGTAATGATTCTAAGTATTGGGACTGATAGGTCTAAGCAAGCAGTGCAGAAGGTGCAGTCTGATCAGGGTTACAATGTTCGTCATTACGTCTGCACCTTATGGATACCTTGCTGGATCATGAAACAAATTTGTTATAATTTTTATGCCCCCGCCATTCGAAGAATGGTGGAAAGGGCATATAGCGTTGCCCCTGTCCGTTCGTGCGTCCGAAACTTAAACGCAGTCAATAACTTTCTTATTTCTTGATGGATTTTAAAATTACTTGGCAGAAATGTTAACCAGAATGAGACGGCATGTCACATGCAAAACCCAGGTCCGTACCTCCAAGGTCAAGGTCATACTTAGAGGTCAAAGGTCAAAATAAGGGTCCAAAACTTAAACGCAGCTAATAACTTTCTTATTTCTGGATGGATTTTGAAATTACTTTGAAGAAATGTTAACCATCATGAGACGATGTGTCACATGCAAAACCCAGGTCCATACCTACAAGGTCAAGGTCATTCTTAAGAGGTCAAAGGTAAAAAAAGGGTCCGAAACTTAAACGCAGTCAATAACTTACTTATCTGGATGGATTTTGAAATTACTTTGAAGAAATGTTGACCATCATGAGACGATGTGTCAAGTGCAAACCCAGATCCATACCTCCAAGGTCAAGGTCGTACTTAGAGTTCAAAGTTAAAAAAAAATGGTCCGAAACTTAAACGCAGTCAATAACTTTCTTATCTCTGGATGGATTTTGAAATTACTTGGCAGAAATGTTGGCCATCATGAGACAATCTGCCTCACAGAAAACCAAGGTCCTTACCTCCAAGCTCAAGGTCATACTTAGAGGTCAAATGGGAAAAAAGGGTTCAAACTTAAACACGGTCAATAACTTTCTATAGATGAATACGAACATAGACATATTTTCAGGTGGGGGCATCCATGTCCTATGGACGCATTTCTAGTTGGAGAATATTTTACAGCAAGTCCTCAGGGTGTTTGGTTTTTCACAACTTTTATGGTATGTTATAATTGATTTGTCAGCACTGTTTAAACTAGAACAGACTGCAAAACCTTGTGCACTGAAGTTGGGGCCGAATATATTTCATGATCAAGTATTGGTGTGCACATATTTGACCATGTGTGTTAGTAACACCAAATATGGTAATCAGGGCCAGTTTTTCAAAGCATCATTAGCTTAAAGAGCTCGTTATTGGTCAAAATGTTAACTCTTCTAGCAAGTACAATATCCAGTATTCTGGTATATTTGCTGCAAAAATGCAAATGCAAAAGCTACTCATATTTTTTCAGCAAAAATGTCAGTATGTTTATTATATTTAATGATGGAAGTTGAAACAATTCGTTAACTAATGAAATCATTAGTTTTGAACAACTGGAGCCATTTTTAACCCATTGTGTGTTAGTGGAATCTTCCATTGCTATATGTTGGACAAGTCCATTTGTGATAAAAGGGGTGTCAGGCCTATTTTTTCGTTTTTATTCTATTTTTGACAGAAAATTCTGTTAGCAAATAGTGTAGGCCCTGATCAGACGCCGCATTCTGCCGCGTCTGATCTGGGCCTGCACTGTTTGCCAAGGTACCCCTTTAGGGGATTCCCGCCAACAGTGGGTTAAGTTTAACTCATGGCAGCACACATGCAAATTGATAGTGCTTTCCATTTAGTTAAGTCAAGTCTGGAACAGTTCCCGGAGACAGCATGCCTAACCTACTTGTATATAGTGTCCAAGTGAATCATTTGGTCTAGTTACACGGTCTTGTACAAGTACTGGATATAGATTCAGGGGAGAGGACTAATTCATAAATAGTCTTGTCAGAAATATTTTTGTCTTAAAAAGGAAAAGATTTGGTCAAGGGCAGTTTCTACTGTGCACTGTACTATTAACTGCTTGTGAGAAAATGTGTGGTTGGGTACACTGACCAGCTCTGCATCACCTAAATAGTGTTGAGTGTAGGGCTGGCTAATCGGAGCTGAAAAGATAATCGATTATCAGTCATGTCATTGCGATCGATAATCAATTAGTAATCACAAAGATTTTTGTCATAATTTTACCTGTCTGGCTTTCTGTCTGAGCATGACTCTTACCATATGTTGCAGTTTACCATATGTATATTTGAACAGACAGGCCTGTGCAAACAGTGTAGACCCAGATGAGATGCTGCATATTGCGGCGTCTCATCAGGGTCTGCACTGTTTGCCAGTCATCCAGCTATTTTAGGCATAACTTTGGGTAGTAGATTGTACCTATCAAGTAATCGATAAAAAGCAAATCAGAAATGATAATCATGTTTGTGGAATTTATTGATCGATTAATCGATTATACGATTAATCGTGGCAGCCTTAGTTGAGTGGGCCATTAAACTCAAAACCAAACCAAAAGCTGAGGGCAGGATGCCCGTCTCTACTCACTCCCAGATTTGGCATGTGGAGTACTCAGAGAGGCTTCAGACTGCACTGTTGGGCATGGTATCAGGGGCCAGTTGTTCAAAGCAACAATAACTTATAAAGAGCTCGTTAGTAGTTAACTAGTTAACTCTTCTAGCAAGAGCAATTTATGAACATTGTGTTATTTTTGCTGAAAAAATGTAAGGGCTGTTCCAGTAAAATCTATATGGTGGGGGAGGAAGGCACTTAGATTTTCACATAGCCTACGCTTTAAAACAATTTTTTTTCAATACAGCCTACGGATATTTGTATTTTTTTCTAGATATAACCAACGGACATTTGTATTTTTTTCTAGATATAACCAACGGGGTAAAACTATTTCAGGTAGAGACAACCCACAGGTAATTAAATATATATTTAGATATATTCATCAGAAAAGATCTTGCGACTAAAAATCTTTCCCTCTTTATAAACTGAAATCCTGGATCATGTGTAAAAACCATTGTCACAGTTGGTGTCTTTTATTGATTATTGAATGCCCCAAAAATGAATAAATTTTATCATGAAAGTTGTTTTTTGTTTACTTAAAAAAAAGAGAAAAGACAAGAAAGCAGTCTGGAGGACAGCCAAATCCCCCGCCGCATTTAGTATCAAGGCTCAACCTTGTGACCTTCGCCTGTGACCTTGACCTTGAGTTGGCATGGTTAGCTCACTGAGGGGGATAATTGACCCAAAGTTTAATGAAAATCCTTTTAGGGGTAAAGGAGATATGGAAGGGACAAAAAATTCAAAGTTTTAAACTTGTGACCTTCAAATGTGACCTTGACCTAGAGTCGGCATGGTTCATTTATAGGTTCTGCATATCAGCTCACTGAGGGGGATAATTGACCAAAGTTTAATGAAAATCTATTAAAGGGTTCAGGAGATATGGAACGGACAAGAAAAAGTTACGGACAGACGGACAGACAGATGGATGGAAGGACATGGGTTCTGCACATCAGCTCACTGTGAAGACTATTTGACCAAAGTTTAATGAAAATCCTTCCAAGGGTAAAGGAGACATGGAAGAGACAAAAAATTCCAAGTTTCAAACTCGTGACCTTCAACCATGACCCTTGACCTTGAGTTGGCATGCTTCATTTATAGGTTCTGCACACCAGCTCACTGAGAGGTATAATTTACCAAAGTTTAATGAAAATCTATTAAAGGGTTCAGGGATACTGAGCGGACAATAAAAAGTTACGGACAGACGGACGGACAGACAAACTGACAGACGGACAAACGGACATGGGTTCTGCACATCAGCTCACTGTGAAGAATATTTGACCAAAGTTTAATGAAAATCCTTCCAAGGGTAAAGGAGATATGGAACGGACAAAAAATTCCAAGTTTCAAACTCGTGACCTTCAACCATGACCCTTGACCTTGAGTTGGCATGCTTCATTTATAGGTTCTGCACACCAGCTAATTGAGACGAATAATTGACCAAAGTTTAATGAAAATCTATCAAAGGGTTCAGGAGATATGGAGCGGACAAGAAAGTGTTACGGACAGACAGACGGACTGACGGACAGACGAAGGCCATTCCTATAATCCCAGCTCTGCTCCGCTTCGCGGCTGGGGATTAAAAATTCAGACAAGGCTAAAAAAATGTGTTTCAGGTAACCTGACTATTCCTAATTTTTTGCCCTCAATCCTATTTTAAATGGTTGACGATGATTCTTTTGGACTTTTCCATTAAAAATATTGTTTTCTTATCCTCCCCATTGGATAAATTTCAGGAAAAGCCAAAAAAAAATATCTTACCTTCCGACGGTATTCCAGGTTACCTGACTTAAGTTGTGGGTACTCGTTAGAACTGCCTCAATCTATACCCACAACCTATGTTCCGAGTATAAATAAGACAAATATCAAAGTTTTCAATGGAAAAGTAGCCATTTTGGAGAAATCAAAGAATGCACTATGACACACGGGTGTGATTTTTTTTATAAAATAATATAATAAAATAAAATAACTTTTATCGTCTATCTATCATTTTTGCACCCCCTTCCCCAACTTTACTTTTTTTCAAATCAGTGTATCAACCACCCCATAGCCAGCTCACCCCAAAGAGCTGGCTATGGGGTGGTTGATACTCAAAATGTGTTTGAGTTCTTGCGATCGCAAGGTTACTTTGTCAGGGGAGATATCTAAAATATCTTGGCACCCAGAGTTGTGGTTCTTGTCCAAGACACATCGTCTTAACCTCTTGTATTTCTGTACCAAGTCCCATCAATATATCTCAAAGGGTAATGGAGTTATGGCAACCACAAGGTTACATTGTCAGGGTAGATAACACATTGCCAGGGGAGATAGCTAAAATACCATGGCACCCAGCGTTTTGTTTCTTGCTCACGACACTCTTTCTTGACCCCAAGTACACTTGTACCAACTACCATCAAAATATGTCAAAGGGTATAGGAGTTATTGATCGCAATGTTATTTTGTAAGGGGAGATAACTATAATACCATGACATCCAGAGTTATGGTTATTGCTCATGACAACCCTTCTTGACCTTATGTACAACGGTATCAAGTCAATCAATATATCTTCAAATATATAGGAGATATTGTGATCACAAGTTTATATTGTCAGGGGAAATAACTAAAATACCAGGACACTCAGAGTTTTGGTTCTTGCTCACGGCATGCTTTTTGAACCTCATGTTCTATTGTAACAAGTACCGACAATCTATCTCATAGGGTATTGTAGTTTTGGCTATCACAATTTGGTGTCTGCGGACGGACGGATGGACGGATGGACGTCAGGCTGATCGCTATAACCCCAAACCTATTTGGTCAGGGGGATAAAAAATAAAACGCACCGTCAGCGGTCAGACCCTAATCAGACGTCACATGATCATTGTACAGCATCTGGTCTGGGTCCGTGCCGTCGCATATGCCGTCTACAAACCTGTAGACCCTATTCAGACGCCGTATAATAATTGTATGACGTCTGATTCACTGTTTGCACCTTTGTGTTCTGTCTATTGTCATACAGACGGACGGGTAGATGACGCCACGCTGATCGCTATATCTTCCGAGCCTGTTCAGACTAGGGATAAAAAACACCACCGTCGGCGATAAGACCCTGATCAGACGCCGCATTGTCGTTGCGCAGCGTCTTGTCTGGGTCCGCGCCATCTCAGATGTCGTTTCAAACCTGTAGACCCTCATCAGACGCCGTTTAATAATTGTACCACGTCTGATCCGGATCTGCATTGTTTGCATCTGTCTGTTGCGTCTACGGACGGATATTTGAACGGACGCCACTCATAATGTTGTGTCTACGGATGGGCGGATGTACGGACGCCAGGCTCCGAACCTGTTCAGATTAGGGATAAAAAACACCACCGTGGGCTATAAGACCCTGATCAGACGCCGCATTATCCTTGCGCAGCGTCTTGTCCGGGTCTCTGCCATCTCAGATGCCATCTGCAAACCTGCAGACCCTCAACAGAAGCCGTTTAATAATAGTATGGCGTCTGATCTGGATCCGCATTGTTTGCATCTGTCTGTTGTGTCTACGGACGGACGGACATTTGGACGGGCGCAAGACTCATCGCTATATCCTTCAAACCTATTCGGTCGCGGAAAATAAAATAAAATGAACCGTCGGCGGTTGGAGCTGGATCAGACGTCGCACAGTGATTGTGGAGTGTCTGATCCGGGTGTCGTAGCATTATAAGGTCCTAAAACCTGTAGACCCTGATAAGGTGCCGCTAAATAATTGCGTCTGTCTGTCTGTTCAAGTGTCAGCGTTGAGGCCCTGATCAGACGTTGCATATTTTTTTTAAGAAATTAATATTTATTAAAGGGACTGAAACTATTGACCAATGAAAGGCTGTCTACCCATCTGTGGGTTTTATTGCTCGTCCGATGACCACCTGGGTACACTTTTGGGTACTGTTACGTAATTTATTACAGCTCAAAGCTCGGCACGCTCTGGGTGGCATCCGCTGTATAAACATTCCTTGGGTATCATAATCCCCAATTAACTAATTATCTCGGGCCATAAATCCCTTGAAGCTTACTGATTAAACAGCGTGCTAATATTGTGTTTACATAAATCATGCAAATCATGCGCTACCAACACAAGTATTTTTTTTTTGGAACGGGGATTATTGCGTCATTCAGTATTTTCCATTATGTCAGGCAAGGTCATCGACCGGGGGCGAAGCGTCCCTTTACCGGATATTGATTTGTGTCCTACTCAAACGACCTTTGACCTGTAAACAGCAGTAAAATTGCCGAGCCTTTCTTTTTTTCACAATTTCAGCGTTGCTTTTTGTTTAAAATCTCTGCGGAACTTCAAACTGAACGATTCAGATGTCTGGGCCCTGTTGTTATTTGACAACCTACAACAATTATTTATTTTCTTTCAACATAGCCTACGGGATTTTTTAAAAAATCGGTATTACAACCTACCGTAAATTTTAAAAATTCTGTTATACAGCCTACGGCCTATTTTGTTTTTCTAAAACCATAGCCTACGGCCACTAAATAAAAAAGTTGCCGTCCGCCCCACCCTAATAGATTATACTGGAATAGCCCTAAGCAGCTTTTGCAGATGCAAAAGCTACTTACATTTCTTCAGCAAAAACGCTAGCATATTTGCCATATTTTATAATCAAAGTTTTAACGATATGTTAACTAACATCATTGTTAGTTTTGAACAAATGACCCATGGTATACAAATAGTTTAACAATTCAGCTGCTTCTTCTGTACAGGAATATCTTCAATAATTACATGGATTGTTGTATATTTCAGGATCATAATGTAGCATTTATGGAGACCAGTGCCAAGACAGGACTTAACGTCGACCTAGCATTTATGGCAGTAGCAAAGTAAGGAAAATTCATGTTTTTAGCTCATCAGAGCCAAAGGCTTCGGGGGAGCTTATAGGATAGGCAGTTGTCCGTCGTCATATGACGTATGTCTGGCGTCAACAGTTTTAAACATCTTTTCCTCTGAAGCCACTGGGTCGATTGGGCCCAAATTTTATCTGTAGCATCCTTGGGCTGGGGGATTGAAAGTTTGTGTTTTTTTTTTAAAATCGGCTCATTAGTTTGGTTGATATGGCAACTTAGAGTTTCTATAGACTTATAATGGGGAAAATTGAAAAATGGCATTTACTGCCAAGTCATTGCAGATATTTCGACAAAAATTTTATAGAAATGTTTCTTGAGTAAACTTCTCTCAGCCATATGCTTTTATGCCAACCTGAGGGTCCCCCAGGTTGTGCAGGGGCCATACCCCACCCCCTCCACTTCATAAAAGGCCATATATCACAGAAACCATTCAGATCCCGACCCCTAAACCATATATATTCTTGTTCCTATTGATAAGACGCATTCAGTGACACCAGTCTGGGGGTCCTCAGGGATACGCCGAGGCCATGCCCCAACCCCTCCACTTATTAAAAGGCCCAATATCTTTTATCCTGGTGTATGAATGTTCCTGGTGTATGAATGTCATTTGACGTGTCACCAGTAACAATTCTGATTCTGATCTTGGAAACATTCAGATCCCCACCCCTAAACCATATATATTCTTGTTCCTTATGATAAGACCCATTCAGTGACATCAACCTGGGAGTCCCCGGGATGTGCCGGGGCCATGCCCCACCCCCTCCATTCCATAAAAGGCCCAATATCTCGGAAACCTTACAGATCCCCGCCCCTAAACCATATATATTCTTGATCCTTATGATAAGAGGCATTCATTGACACCAACCTGGGGGTCCTTAGGGATGCGCCGGGGCCTTTCCCCACCCCTTCACTTCACAAAAGGCCATATATCTCAGAAACTGTTCAGATCCTCACCCCTAAACCATATATATTCTTGTTCATTATGATAAGAGGCATTCAGTGACACCAACCTGGGGGTCCCCAGGGATGTGCTGGGGCCATGCCCCACCCCCTGCATTTCATAATCTCACAATATCTCCGAAACCCTACAGATGGCTACCCCTAAACCATATATATTCTTGTTCCTTATGATAAGACACATTCATTGACACCAACCTGGAAGTCTCCCGGGGCCTTGCCCCACCCCTCCACTTCACAAAAGGCCTTATATCTCAGAAACTGTTCTTAGCCCCACCCTAAACCATATATATTCATCTTCCTTATGATAATACCCATTCAGTGACACCAGCTTGGGAGTTCCCGGGGCATGCCCAGGCCATGCCCCATCGCTTTACTTCATTAAAAGCCATATATCTCAGAAATAGTTCAGATCCCCACCCCTAAACCATATACTTGTTCCTTATGATAAGACTCGTTCAATCACACCAGCCTGGGGGTCTCTTTGTGCTGAGGCAATGTGCCCCGCCCTGCCACTTAATAAAAGGCTTTATATTTCAGAAACCATTCAAATCCCCACCCTATTATCATATATGTTCTTGTTCCTTATTATTAGCACACATACTGTAGGGGGGGGGTCTGCAGGGGCCATTCCTATCCGTTCCACTTCATAAAAGGGCCTCAAATCTCAGAAACCGTTCAGATTCCCACCCCTAAACCATATATACACTGGGTCCTTATGATAAGACACATTTAGGGACAACAATCTTGGGCTTTCCTGGGATCAACAGGGCATGTCCCAACCCCTCCACCACTTAAGAGGCTTTACAGTTCCACACTGCTAAACCATATATATTCTTGTTCCTTATGATAAGATGCATTTAGTGATACCAACCAGGGCTCCATTTGGTCCATGCCCCACCCCCTCTACTTCATAAAAGGCCTAATCTTTCAGATACTGAGTCAACATGGGTGCTCATTTGGACATGGGCGTTCATTTGGTAGGTTAAAATGATTATCATGTTAAAATACATGGCTGCCATTGGGCAGTGCCCACCTGAGTTCTGGTGAGCATAGTGGCCCATGGGCCTCTTGGTTATGAATGGGTACAGAACCAAGAGTACTCACTCTAACATTGCAAAAACACAGCTATTCAAATACATTGTAAATTTTACCGCCGAAAAAACTACACATTTCAGCTGAAAAATTGTAATATTTTTCTTATTTCTACTTAAGTAGAGATTTTGGGCACACGTTAGAACCGTCTCATCGCCCCAGTTTTGTTATATAAAAGTGGGGTTCAAGGGAACAAAATTATATAGGTGTGTTTTCGTGATGCCTGGTTATGAATACCACCTTTCTGGTAGAGAATAGCTGCTACTCTTAAAGGAAAGAATTTGTTCCCCTTAGGAGCGAATTCTTTTCTCAAAGTGTAACCCCTTTTTGAGAAGGGATTGAAGCACCAGGGAAAGTCCTTTTCCCTTTGGCAAGGGAGATTTTAGTGTTTTGCATCATATATATATATATTTATAGCATTTAAAATATACACAGTAACAACTTTGGAAAAATTGAAGCATTGTTAGATTAACAAGTTCGTTAGTGGTCAAACTGTAACTGTTCTATAAAGTACTATATGTAATACAGTGGTATTTTTGCTGAAAAAAAAAAATCTGAGCAGCATTTGCATTTAAAGCTGCTCATATATTTTTTGCAGAAATATTAGTACATTTTGCCATATTCAATGATCAAAGATTTAACGATATGTTTACTAACAACATCATTAAAAACTAACAATGTCATTAGTTAACATATCGTTAAAACTTTGACCATTTAGTACACTGTAGAGTCGTTATAACGCTGATGCTTATAGCGCGGAAATCGTTATAACGCTGTTGGTCTGTGGCTCCCGTTTTTTTTTTTTTACGTTTTTTCCCAGTTTTGAAAGTTTGGTTGAAAATTTTGCCCATTTTTTGCGGAACTCGGCAGTCAAAACATCGTCGGCCATGATAAGACGTGTATACTCGCCGATTTACTCAAGCTGTCAACACTTATCAAACTGTGAATATTCGTCTAAGGCATTAAAAATAAGCTGGACAAGGTGTGAAATTAAATTGACACCTGTATATGCTAAACATTTTTCCCGCCAAAACAGAGCAATGCAGACGCTGTTTTCACCTGTGCATCTGCATGCGGTAAATCCGTGGGGCCGTTTGTTAGGGGGGAAATCGTTATAACGCTGTTGGTCTGTCGCTCCGTTTTTTTGCTTTTGTCCGCCAGTTTTGAAAATGGTCATTTTTTTCCCCATTTTTCCGCCAAACTCGGCAGTCAAAATACCATCAGCCAAGGCAATACCTGTATTCTCGCTTATTTACTCAAGTTGTCAACACTATTAAAGTGTGAATACTCGCCTATGGCTTATTGATAAGACGGCAATTAACTGTGTGGTAAGGTGTGAAAACTAGGTAATCAAGGTATTTGTAACTGTTTGTCTCAATTAATCCCTTTGTAATTGTCACTTGCACACGCTAAATATTTTTCCCGCCAAAACAGAGCATAGCAGACGGGGTTTTATTATGCCCCCAACTTTAAAAAAGTTGGGGGGCATATTGCTTCTGGCTTGTCCGTCCGTTCGTCCGTTAGTCCGTTCGTACGTCACGCTTTCTTGTGCATAGCATATCTTTAGAACCGTGTATGCTAGTGTTTTGAAATTTCATATATGGGTTCCTCATGAAAAAATAGTTGACCCGTATTTTTTTTCTTGTCCAAATTATCTCCCCTTCTTGAATTATTTCCCCTTTAATTAAATAACATAGAATTCTCGTTAGCAAGATATCTCAAAAAGAATTTGAGCTACAGCCTTGATATTTGGTATAGTCATTGGGACTAAGGAGGAGATTACCTGATTAAATTTTCAACCAATTCTATAAAATTTTGTTAGAGTTATGGCCCTTTGTAATTTTTTGCCACTCAATTGTGTTGCTTTCTGGTGCATAATAACATAGAATTCTCGTTAGCAAGATATCTCAAAAAGTATTTGAGCTACAGCCTTGATATTTGGTATAGTCATTGGGACTAAGGAGGAGATTACCTGATTAAATTTTCAACCAATTCTATAAAATTTTGTTAGAGTTATGGCCCTTTGTAATTTTTTGCCACTCAATTGTGTTGCTTTCTGGTGCATAGCATATCTTTAGAACCGTGTATGCTAGTGTTTTGAAATTTCATATATGGGTTCCTCATGAAAAAATAGTTGACCCGTATTTTTTTTCTTGTCCAAATTATCTCCCCTTCTTGAATTATTTCCCCTTTAATTAAATAACATAGAATTCTCGTTAGCAAGATATCTCAAAAAGTATTTGAGCTACAGCCTTGATATTTGGTATAGTGATTGGGACTAAGGAGGAGACTACCTGATTAAATTTTCAACCAATTCGATAAAATTTTGTTAGAGTTATGGCCCTTTGTAATTTTTTGCTACTCAATTGTGTTGCTTTCTGGTGCATAGCATATCTTCAGAACCGTGTATGCTAGTGTTTTGAAATTTCATATATGAGTTCCTCATGAAAAAATAGTTGACCCGTATTTTTTTTCTTGTCCAAATTATCTCCCCTTCTTGAATTATTTCCCCTTTAATTAAAAAACATAGAATTCTCGTTAGCAAGATATCTCAAAAAGTATTTAAGCTACAGCCCTGATACATGGTATAGTGATTGGGACTAAGGAGGAGACTACCTGATTAAAGTTTCAACCAATTCTATAAAATTTTGTTAAAGTTATGGCCCTTTATAATTTTTTGCCTCTCAATTGTGTTTCTTTCTGGTTCTTCTAAAATTTCAGCATTGCAGCCAAATAAAAAAAGATATCTCAATTACTGTTAGGGACAAGCAGTGTTAGGGTCAAGCAGTGTTAGGGTCAAGCAGTTGGGGGCATTGTGTTTCATAAACACTGGCTCTAGTTTTTTTGATATTTATTTATTATTCACTAGATAAAAACAAAGAAACGGAAATCAAGCAAGGTACAACAATAAACATTCATAATCCCCATGTTAAACTTGGTACGCTTACATTAATAGCCCCTCTTTCAAGCTAACCTTTCAGAATTGTCAAGTTGCATTTAACTTCACTATTTAGTGATACCTTCTTGAGACCGGAGGAGGTAAATAAAAATGGCGGCCAGAGATACAGAAACGAAAGTACAGTAATAAATAAATTCAGCAATGGTTTGAATGAAAAGCTAAATGACCACTAGAAGTATAGAATCAGATTATTATTTAATCTAGTAACTATATAATTTATAAAATACATGCAGTATGTAATATTCATAATAAACTGGCAGAAACAGTAGCCATGCATGCAGAAAAAGTGGGTGGGGTAACAATATAACGCAATATTTTCGGGATCAATATAGCGCTGGATCACATATAACGCGGTCGACGTCGATGGATCCCGATGACAGCGTTATAACGACGCTACAGTGTATTGCAAATACGCTTGAAATATTTGCTGAAAAAATGTGAGTAGCTTTTACATTGCAAAAGCTACTCACATTTTTTCAGCAAAAATACCACAGACTTGGATATTTTACTAGATACTGCACAAAATCTACGCACCTCTAGAAGTGGACATGTTTTTCTGTAACGTAACGTAACGTGTAACGAAGTGTTTGTGACCGTATCCTTATATAGATTATTGTACTTGCTAGAACAGTTAACTTTTTGATCACTAACGAGCTTTTTAAGCTAATGTCCAGGGGCCAGTTGTTCAAAACTAACAAGGTTGTTAGTTAACAAATCGTTATAACTTTGATAATTTAATATGGCAAATATGCTAATATTTTTGCTGCAAAAATGCGAGCAACTTTTGCGAATGCAAAAGCTGCTCACATTTTTCCAGCAAAAATACCAAAATTTTAGATATTGTACTTACTAGAACAGTTAACATTATGACCACTAACAAGCTCATTAAGCTAACAAGGCTTTGAACAACTGGGTCCAGATGTTCATATTTGATGAGTTCTCGTTTCTGAGCCCAGACAATGCTTTTGTTGATTACCTTGCCATTTACTGACAAGCTCATCTAAATAATTATATCATGGTCGTCTGTTTCGTATAAGGCAAAATGCCATACATTATGCACTTCATTGCACCAAACTGCACCAAGCATGAAAGGCAGACACATCCATCTTGATAATCACTTTCCAACTTTCACATAAAAGCTAATCATTTTCGTCATTGACATTATAGCTCATTCTGAGCCAATCAGCATTTTGTGTCTCAGTCTATCAGTCTTCCCATGTTTTCAAGTTGGATGTGAATTTTGCAACTATTGCCTGTAAATGCAGAGCCAAATATTCTTATTAATGGCATATGTACAGGAGTTAAAATAATCGAAATTTGGATTGCTATTACAATTATCCACCGTCCGCCATGTTTGTTATTGTTGTTACTTTTCCAACTCTCATACCAAGCTTGGTTGAACTTGAGTTAACTTAAGTGGTGGCAATATTCCTACTTGGCACATTTTGGTGGAACTTAGTTAACTCTAGTTGACTGTAGTAGGTTAACTGAACTCCCTCTGTGTCACGGGCCTCCATGGCCTAGTGGATAAGAGGACTGACTCTTTATCATTAGGTCTCTCACCGCTGTGGGTTCGAGCGTAGCTTGGATCATATGTGAGATGCCAAGTTCTGCAACGGAAGGTCAGGTGGTTTTTTTCCGGGTACTCTGGTTTTCACCCACCTCTGATTAACAATCGGCTCGATATGAGTGAAATAATCTTGAAAGGGCTGTAAAACCAAAACCGAAAAAATACTCCCTCTTTGTCAGTAAACAATACTACCCAAGAAAAGGATCAGCTCTATAGCAGTGATTTGTTGAGTAATAATCAAGTTTTGAAGTCAGTAGTGGAGTGATCTGGTGCAGTGGAAAAGCATCCATTACGAAAACACGCCTATACTAATACATTGTAACCTTTATCGCCCCAAAAAATGAAAATTTTAAAATGAAAAATTGTTAAATTTTTCTTATTTCTGCTCAAAATATAGATTGTGGGTACTCGTTAGAACCACCTCATTGAGGCGATTCTAACGAGTAGCCACAATCTATATTTTAGAGCAGAAATAAGAAAAGTGAGGTTTACCCCTGCAAACCGCAGTTTTCTATATAAAAGTGGGGTTCGAGGGGGTTAAAATTATATAGGCATGTTTTCGTGATGAGATTTGAGATTGAGAGGTAAATGGGTTAATTTTACCTGTCTTTGTTTTAGGGACCTCAAAATGAAGAAGACACGGCAACCAAGTGATCCACGGTTTAACGTAGCTGATTATGTAGACCAAGAAAAGAAAACTACAGGCTGTTGTAGCTAGCACACCAAGTTTCATAAGAATCTTGAAATTGAAATTGAATCTCACCTTATATACATGTACAGTTTGAGATAAAAATGAAACACAAGAAAAAAAATTTCCGAGACATCTTCATGCGTGAAAGTGAATAATGTGTGTACATATGATCATCAGATTATGTGTTTATGGAATGAAAAGTTTGAAAAAAAATACAGAAAGAATGAAAAATCACAAGTGGAATAGATTTTCGCCATTTCTGTTGTGTCTGCTTTAAGCATCGCGGGATAAAGGAGTCCGATTTTCCGTCCATTTGTTTTTCAAACTGTTTGTCCATTTGTCAATCCGTCAACATTTGTGCCAACACCAGCGTCATCCATAATTACTAGAAAGACAATCACAGGCGCATATAGCCTTTGACAAAATTCTTGTATATAATGGAGAAAACTTCCATATTTTTCCATTGACTGAGTTTTAACCCTTAAGACGCCAAGAAAAACTACATCTGAAAATGTTATCCGCATAAGTCATCTGCTGAATCTTTTTTTGCAAACTTTTTAAAAATATTTTTGCATATTGCCAAGATCAGACTGCTCCTACAGAACCTACAGGAGCAGTCTGAGTGGGTCAACACTATTTGCAAACAATTACTTTTAAGGTAACCGGCAGACGGCAAAGCAGACGACAGTTGTCGTGTTTGGCATTTTATGGGTTAAAAGGCGTCTTTTCTCCAAGAGAAGATCCCTCTTGATATGCATGCGAGACAAGAAATATTAAGAGTTGCCTCCCTCTATTCCAAAAAAAATAAAAAAAGTATTGAAATGGTTTTTATAGATGTTAACTCTTTTACCGCTGAACACGACAATCCGTACCTTTGCAAAACAGTGTGCATGTAGTTCCAGATCCGATGGCTTCTGAGGCCTAATTGGCCGAAACTAGCTAGTCTGGCCCAGCCAATTTGTAGTTTGTATTGGAGTTTTTTGAGCCGGTCAGTTTACCTATCCACACTTTTCCTGGGCAGGCTTATATGAAAGCGGTTAGTCAGTACAGTGCACATTCTTTGCCAGAAACTGACAACTGCCCTTCTTGAATCAGCGGAAGGGAGAGAATGATCAGTCTCCACCAAAGAATGTTGCCGACCCCGGCAGGTATCGGACCCGAGTCATCCTAATCACTAGTCAAACGCACATCCGACAGCTACTGAGGCTGGCTGTGTGCTTCCAAAGCGTAACCCTTTTATAGGACATAATTCTCAGGATGGTCATTGATCAGGCTCTATGCTATTTGGCCTTTATTTTGTGAATTGAATGGATAATTTATATCAAGTAATTTGTTGATAGTCAGAAATGGGTGTGGCTAAATTAATTTATTCAGCAGGTTGTTCAAGAGAAGACCCCTATGAAAGAGGGTTCTGTTCACTGGAAAGTAATCAGGAAGTCCCAAACGTTTTCTCCCTTGTAAAATACGGTTGAAATATGCCAGGTCCTTTCTTCTTCAGAGAAAGAATTTGCTGCAAGATTTTGTTTAAATAAAGATTCCTATTGTTGTGATTGCTTTAAGTATGGAGCGATATACGGGTATGGTTTTCAAGCCATTTGTCCATTTGTTTGAAAATCCATTAACATTTGTGTCATACTTGAGATCACTACAGTGGTATATTCTTGCTTCCAACATCAACTCAAATGTTTAAGTCCATTTCTCAAGAACTACAATCACAGGTGCGACATAGCATTCAGTGGAATTCTTATTATAATTATCAGATGCAACTCTTTCCAGGTGAAAAAAAAAACATTTCTCTCGGAAATACTGCCTTTCATTTATAAGTAAAAAAAATGTATGTTAGAATGAACAAGAAATAAGGAAAGTTACCATTTCTCGTTTTAACCAGAAAGCTGCCGAGAAAAACAACATCTGAAAATGTCGTCTGCTGATGTTGCCTTCTGAAATTATTTGCAAACGTTTTAAAGAATATTTTTGCATACAGGCAAACAGTGAGGACCCATAGCAGACTGCTCCTAGAGGAGCAGTCTGATTTGGGTCCACACTGTTTGCAAAAATGACTTTTAAAGTATCCAGCAGACAACAAGGCAGACGACAATTGTTGTGAAAGTTACCATTTCTTCATTTAACCCTAAAGCTGCCGAGAAAAACAACATCTGAAAATGTCGTCTGCTGATGTCCTCTGCTGAATTTATTTGCAAACATTTTAAAGACTATTTTTGCGTACAGGCAACAGTGAGGACCGAAATCAGACTGCTGCTAGAGGAGCAGTCTGATTTGGGTCCACACTGTTTGCAAAAATGACTTTTAAAGTAACCAGCAGACAGCAAAGCAGATGACAATTGCTGTGATTGGCATTTTATGGGTTAAGCATACATTGCGGGTACTCACAAAGTCAATGTTAATGTTATTCAAACAAATCATATCAGGTTTTGCAGAAAATCTTGCCCTTTTTACAACCTTTAATGTAATAATACAGTTTCGGTGCTAATGAGCAATTTAGATCACATATATGACCTTCGAAGTTAGCTTTTAATGTCAGTACTTGGGTAATTTTCTGTAATTCTCCATTTACCCTTATCCTGCTGAATAAATTAATTTTCCTCACCCATTTCTGAATATCAACCAATCTAATTTCTTGAAATTGTGTATTCATTAAAATCCACAAACTGAATGATAAACAGTATAGAGCCTGATCAGATGGCTTCTTCAGAAGCCATGTGATCTGGATCTACAATGTTTAGAAAAGTTGGGGTTGTTGTGTTCAGGTGGATAAGGGTTATAGGCACTGGTAGTCTATGCTTGGGTAACTACAGTCAAACTTCAATGGCTCGAACACCTTTGGGACCATGAAAATCTGTTCGAGACAGGGGTAGTTCGAGCCACTGAGGTTACTGTCAGGAGGTATAACGAGATACTTTTAGACATCTTTTCGGTGTTCTATATTGAAAATGTATGCTGTGTACCACACACAAGTACTGGTAAACCGCTTAGAGGACCTAAGCTAAGCCTGCCCAGGCAAAGCGGTGCGAGTCGGACCGCCCATGCTTATAAACCTATCGGTTTCATTAGGCGACAGGGCTTGAGATGAGGCGATTCTAATGAGTACACACAGCATACATTTGCAAGATAAAAGACTAAAATCTCCTTAATTATCCCCCACTATTTCTTATGTAGAGGATTTCGCTAGGGGCTCAAGAATGGGTTCGACACATCCATGGTTAACCAGCCATTGTTGTTCGAGCCATTGAAGTTCTACTGTATCTGTAATTCATCAGTAGATATTGTAGATAATTGTTAGAATCATATTGACATTGTGGTTTTGTTTACCCTTATCTTGCTGTTCACGACAACCCCTACCTTTGAAAACAGTGTAGATCCAGATCACATGGCTTCTTCAGAAGCCATCTGATCAGGCAGACCCCGCCCATCGGGGCTTGAAGAAATAGATGGGCTGCATGATGCTTCCACGCAGAGCTGAAATCCGACCGCACACAAGTACTGGTAAACCGCTTAGAGGACCTAAGCCTGCCCAGGCAAATCGGTGCGAGTCGGACCGCCCATGCTTATAAACCTATCGGTTTCATTAGGTGACAGGGCTTGAGATGTCATTTCATCTCAATGTTGGGTAAAAGTGGCAGCAACGTCTTCAAAATGACCTATATAGTGTTGACGGGGACGTTAAACCTCAAATCAGACAGGCCATCTGATCAGGATCTACACTGTTTGATATTCTGTTTGTGAATTCGCAGGAATAAATTACATCAAAGTAATCTGAGTGGTTCAAAGTCAGAAATGGGTGTGGCTAAATTAATTATTCAGCGGGATAAGGGTTAAATAGCCTTAAGAGTCGCACCATGGCAAAACCTGTCTTAGGTGTTTCTGATCCGGTAAGATATGAACGGGCCTGCTCAGCTAGACGGGCTAGCAAGGTTCTTAAACAGGCAGTGACAGTTTTTTTTCATGACATGGCTAATAATGGGCCTCCATGGCCCAGTGGGTAAGAGTGCTGACTCCTAATCATCAGGTCTCCCACCGCTGTGGTTTAAGCCTTGCTCTGGTTGTATGTGAGATGCCAAGTTCTGCAATGGAAGCTCAGGTGTTTTTTCTCCAGGTACTCCATTTTTCTTCCGTTGGATTAACAATCAGCTCAAAACAGGTGAAATTATCTTGAAAGGACTGTAAACCCAAAACAAACAAAAAATGTTGTGGTCAATATTTGCTGAAAATACCATTAAACCCAAAACAAACAAAAAATGTTGTGGTCAATATTTGCTGAAAATACCATTAAACCCATTCTTTACACCTGTGGACACAAATATGCTCAAACTTTGATGTGCCTCATTTCATCTTGATTTGAAACACCATTCAAAATATCTCAACATTAAAACAATCAACTGCCAGCCAGGAATAAATTCAAAACACACAGTGGTGTACATTCCATACTGTCCAATCAAAATACATCACAAATGTCAGTCAGACCTAAAAATGGAAAAAGTGCTTGTGAAAATGAGACCAATCAATGTATATTGCTTGATCCAGTTTTAGAATTCTATGATGAATGACATTTGCTTGTCAAACTAACTTGATGCAAAGAGGTTAGTTGAAAGGTACTTCATAGGAGTTTGAATAGATTGGTGTCCACAGGTGTATGTAAATAGAATTGGTTCATCTAAAAGGGTTTTGCAGTCAATTGTTTTAAGGGAGACAAATCTTGCATATGGGAGGTAGTATTACCCCAGTGCATGTACAAATGTACTTATTGTTTTAAATGTTCGGGCTGCTCTTTAGCTTAAGAAATTTGTTCCTCTTGTCATTGGAGCATATTCTCAACTTTAAGAAGGGTCAACAGTGAGATAAGCAAATATTTTTTCAAGAGTTATTTTCCTTCAAAGAGTTGTCATTCCCCAGCAAAGTTACCTGTGTGGAAGAGAAGCATCAGTAGAATGTTTTATGTTTATATAAAATAGGTAGTGATATAATATTTAACCCTTTCAACACTGAATACCAGTAAAGATACCTATGCAAAACGTTGTGGATTCAGAAGAGACGGCCTGTGAGCCATCTCTTCTGGTCTACACTGTTTGCTAACCTGTGAAAATATTTTTACTAAACTTGTAATTTGTAAAAATGGACCAGTCCAAATTCAAAGACAGAAGAGTCCACATTAGAACCACAGGGGTGAAAGGGTTAAGAATGCTGTTTGAACAGTGCACCATGTTTTCTTTATAAATTAGTCACCCCTTATCCTTCTGAATAAATTAATTTAGCCACAACTTTTTCTGACTATCAGCCAATCAAATTACTTGATATAAAGTACTTATTCAGATCACAATCTCCTTCACGAACATTGCAGATCATGATCAGATGGCTTCTTCGCCAGAAGCAATCTGATCTGGATCTACACTGTTTGCAAAGGTATGGGTTGTCATGTCCAGGAGGATAAGGATTAGTTTTATTTAAGAAATAGATCAGCTCTAGCACTGATTTGTTGAGTAATGTATCACTGTTTGGTAAGGCTGACACCATTTATCATATAATCAATTAATCGATCGATAAATTCAACAAAAATGATTATCATTTCTGATTTGCTTTTAATCGATTACTTGATAGGTACAATTTACTACCCAAAGTTATGCCTAAAATAGCTGGATGAGTGGCAAACAGTGCAGACCCTGATGAGACGCCGCATTCTGCGGCGTCTCATCTGGGTCTACACTGTTTGCTCAGGCCTGTTTGTTCAAATATACATATAGTAAGAGTCATGCTCAGAAGAAAGCCAGACAGGTAAAATTATGACAAAAACCTTAGCGATTACTAATCGATTATCGATCGCAATGCCAGGACTGATAATCGATTATCTTTTCAGCTCCGATTAGCCAGCCCTACTATTTGGAGGTCAGTTGTAAGGTAGATCAAATCACAAGCATGTAGCGCGAGTGATTTATCTACTTTCAATTGACTGACAAATTGTCATATATTACTCTACAAATCAGGCAACAGAGCTGATCTATTTCTATTCTAACACACTGAAAGTTGACTAAATACTATTGTTTCCTTCATATTCTCTCAACATTCCGTGACTGTTTGAAGAAATCCCGCCAACATGCTTAACTGTAACACATGCTATTACCTGTTTTTGTAACATACCTGAATACGTGAAAAGACGTTACTCTGTCTGACGTCAAGGAAACGATCGACAACGTCGCTAAACTTCAAGAAATGGCGGGTCTTTGCTTCATGCTTTTTCACCGAGTGATTTGTCACTAAATATACCACTGGATTTAACCATTGGCTGTATACGCGACCAGTGTTAGAAGATGTAGCCATTACGTGAACAAGTCCATAAGATGAACACCCCTCTAAACCCAACTTTATATAGAGAAAACTGGGGTTTATGGGGGTATACATTATTTTTCTTATTTCGGCTCCAAGACATAGGTTGTGGGTACTCGTTAGAACCGCCTAAACGAGGCGGTTCTAAAGAGCACCCACAACCTATGTTTGCAGTATAAATAAGAAAAATATCTCGGATTTTCAACAAAAAAGTGGCCATTTTGGAGATGTGAAAAATGCCCTGTGTCGCTCGGGCGCGTTATCGTAATGAAAATCATTTTTTCTGCCTACTGATCCTTAAAATTTTGCTAAAGTATCAAGAAACAAAACATTCCTTTTGGAAAATAACCATTTTTTCCCTTTATCCCTTTTAAATGTTCATATATATGTACATACAAAATTCAACATGTTTCCTAATAGATATATCCATTGTTTTTGTGAAATATTGGTAAATATTTGTACTGATTGATATCTGTACAGGATAATTTGACGAGCCCGCCAGGGCGAGTCTAATTATCCTGTACAGATGTCAATCAGTACAAATATTTACCAATATTTCTCAAAAACAATTGGATATATCTGTTTTAATCCACAGCTTATTGTAACTTCCACCAAAGGTAATAGATAAAACCTATTAAAGCATATTTGTTTTATTTACTGTAAATTTCAATTTCTTTTATTTGACCTGATTTACCCCGTCTGGAAAATGGATTGTCCTGTCTGAAAGGACACTGTCAGCTTCTCTGCTTCATTAATATTCGATTGGATTTGATTGGTCTGAATCCAACTGACCACAGGTTATTTGATCATGTTTTTTTTTACCTGATGTTTATCACTGGGGCATTTTAATGCTGAACCTTCAAGTGAAAGGACTTACTTTGAACTCAGGTGTGTGCTTTTGCTGCATGCAAATGTTTCATAAAATGTTTGGCACCAGTAAATGGGAGTGTATTTTGTGATAATTAGCTCACCGTCACGTAGTGACGAGGTGAGCTTTTGGGATCACGTTTTGTCCGTCGTCCGTCGTCCGTGCGTCCGTCCGTCCGTCCGTCCGTGCGTAAACAATTTCTTCAAACGACATCTCCTCCTAAACCACTGAGCGGATTTTGACCAAACTTCACAGGAATGATCCTTAGGTGGTCCCCTTTCAAAGTTGTTCAAATGGTTCCGGTCCATTGCACATATAGGTCACAGGAGCCAAAAATAGATTTTTTTCACCAAAAACTTAAAAAATCTTCTTCTCTGAAACTGCAAGGCCCAGGTCTTTGATATTTGGTATGAAGCTTCATCTAGTGGACCCCTACCAAGATTGTTCAAATTATAGTGCTGGGGCCAAAAATGCCCCCGCACTGGGGCCCTTTGGTTTTACATGGGCTTATATAGGGAAAATCTTTAAAAATCTTCTTCTCTGAAACCACAAGGCCCAGGTCTTTGATATTTGGTATGAATCTTCATCTGGTGGACCCCTACCAAGATTGTTCAAATTATAGTGCTGGGGCCAAAGATGCCCCCGCCCCAGGGCCCTTTGGTTTTACATGGGCTTATATAGGGAAAATCTTTAAAAATCTTCTTCTCTGAAACCACAAGGCCCAGGACTTTGATATTTGGTATGAAGCTTCATCTAGAGGACCCCTACCAAGATTGTTCAAATTGTAGTGCTGGGGCCAAAGATGCCCCCGCCCCAGGGCCCTTTGGTTTTACATAGGCTTATATAGGGAAAATCTTTAAAAATCTTCTTCTCTGAAACCACAAGGCCCAGGTCTTTGATATTTGGTATGAATCTTCATCTGGTGGACCCCTACCAAGATTGTTCAAATTATAGTGCTGGGGCCAAAGATGCCCCCGCGCCGGGGCCCTTTGGTTTTACATGGGCTTATATAGCGAAAATCTTTAAAAATCTTCTTCTCTGAAACCAAAAGGCCCAGGCCTTTGATATTTGGTATGAAGCTTCATCTAGGGGACCCCTACCAAGATTGTTCAAATTATAGTGCTGGGGCCAAAAATACCCCCGCCCCTGGGCCCTTTGGTTTTACTTGGGCTTATATAGGGAAAATCTTTAAAAATCTTCTTCTCTGAAACTGCAAGGCCCAGGTCTTTGCTATTTGGTATGAAGCTTCATCTAGTAGACCCCTACCAAGATTGTTCAAATTATAGTGCTGGGGCCAAAAATGCCGCCGCCTGGGGGCCCTTTGGTTTTACATGGGCTTATATAGGGAAAATCTTTAAAAATCTTCTTCTCTGAAACTGCAAGGCCCAGGTCTTTGATATTTGGTTTGAATCTTCATCTTATGGACCCCTACCAAGATTGTTCAAATTATAGTGCTGGGGCCAAAAATGCCCCCGCCCCAGGGCCCTTTGGTTTTACATAGGCTTATATAGGGAAAACCTTTAAAAATCTTCTTCTCTGAAACCGCAAGGCCCAGGTCTTTGATATATGGTATGAAGCTTCATCTAGTGGACCTCTACCAAGATTGTTCAAATTATAGTGCTGGGGCCAAAAATGCCCCCGCCCCAGGGCCCTTTGGTTTTACATGGGCTTATATTGGGAAAATCTTTAAAAAATCTTCTTCTCTGAAACTGCAGGGCCCAGGTCTTTGCTATTTAGTATGAAGCTTCATCTAGTGGACCACTACCGAGACTGTTCAAATTATAGTGCTGGGGCCAAAAATGCCCCCGCCCCGGGGCCCTTTGGTTTTACATAGGCTTAAATAGGGAAAATCTTTAAAAATCTTCTGCTCTGAAACCAAAAGGCCTAGGTCTTTGACATTTGATATGAAGCTTCAGCTAGTGGACCTCTTCCAAGATTATTCAAATAATAGCCCTGGGGCCACAAATGCCTCCGCCCCAGGGCCCTTTGGTTTTACATAGACTTATAATAGAGATAATCTTTGAAAATCTTCTTCTCTGAAACTGCAAGGCCCAGGTCTTTGATATTTGGTGTGAAGCTTCATCTAGTGGACCTCTATCAAGATTGTTTACATTATAGCCCTGAGGCCAAAAATGCCCCTGCCCCGGGGCCATTTGGTTTTACATAGGCTTATGTAAGGAATATCTTTAAAAAAATCTTCTTCTCTGAAACCGCAAGGCCCAGGTCTTTGATATTTGTTGTGTAGCTTCATCTAGTGGACCTTTGCCAAGATTGTTCAAATTATAGCCTTTGTTGATATTTGGTATGAAGCTTCACCTTTTTAGACCTCCCTCAACATTATGCACATTATAACCCTGGGGTCAATAATGGCCCTCCCCGGGGCCCACTTGTTACTCTATGGATCAGGTGAGCGATCCAGGGCCATCATGGTCCTCTTGTGTTTTATATTAGGATCACTTTTTGTCTGTCATCCGTGCGTAAACAATTTCTTCAAACGACATCTCCTCCTTAACCACTGATCGGATTTTGACCAAACTTCACAGGAATGATCCTTAGGTGGTCCCCTTTGAAAGTTGTTCAAATGGTTCCGGTCCGTTGCACATCTAGGTCACAGGAGCCAAAAATAGATTTTTTTCACCGAAAACTTAAAAAATCTTCTCCTTTGAAACCACAAGGCCCAGGTCTTTGATATTTGGTATGAAGCTTCATCTAGTGGACCCCTACCAAGATTGTTCAAATTATAGTGCTGGGGCCAAAAATGCCCCCGCCCCGGGGCCCTTTGGTTTTAAATGGGCTTATCTACGGAAAATCTTTAAAAATCTTCTTCTCTGAAACCGGAAGGCCCAGGTCTTTGATATTTGGTGTGTAGCTTCATCTAGTGAACCCCTACCAAGATTGTTCAAATTATAGTGCTGGGGCCAAAAATGCCCCCGCCCGGGGCCCTTTGGTTTTACATGGGCTTATATAGGGAAAATCTTTAAACATCTTCTTCTCTGAAACTGCAAGGCCCAGATCTTTGATATTTGGTATGAAGCTTTATCTAGTGGACCCCTACCAAGATTGTTCAAATTATACTGCTGGGGCCAAAAATGCCCCCGCCCCGGGGCCCTATGGTTTTACATGGGCTTATATATGGAAAATCTTTAACAATCTTCTTCTCTGAAACAGCAAGGCCCAGGTCTTTGATATTTGGTATGAAGCTTCAACTAGTCTATCCCTACCAACATTGTTCAAATTTTAGTGCTGGGGCTAAAAATGCCCACGCCCCGGGGCCCTTTGGTTTTACATAGGCTTATATAGGGAAAATCTTTAAAAATCTTCTTCTCTCAAACTGCAAGGCCCAGGTCTTTGCTATTTGGTATGAAGCTTCATCTAGTGGACAAGTGGACCAAGATTGTTCAAATTATAGTGCTGGGGCCAAAAATGCCCCCGCCCGGGGCCCTTTGGTTTTACATGGGCCTATATAGGGAAAATCTTTAAACATCTTCTTCTCTGAAACCGCAAGGCCCAGGTCTTTGATATTTTGTATGTAGCTTCATCTAGTAAAACTCTACCAAGGTTGTTTAAATTATAGTGCTGTTGCCAAAAATGCCCCAGGGCCCTTTGATTTTACATAGACTTATATCGGGAAAATCTTGAAAAATCTTCTTCTGAAACCACAAGGCCTAGGTCTTTGATATTTGGTTTGAAGCTTCATTTAGTGGACCTCTACTAAGATTGTTTGCCATTAT
Organism: Lucinisca nassula; assembly: GCA_963580285.1. Classification (NCBI taxonomy): domain Eukaryota; kingdom Metazoa; phylum Mollusca; class Bivalvia; order Lucinida; family Lucinidae; genus Lucinisca; species Lucinisca nassula. The sequence continues at coordinate 73,834,087 of OY757011.1, read as the reverse complement.
AGCCCCCGGGCCACGAATTCCCCTGCCCCGGGACCCTTTGGTTTTACATAGACTTATATAGAGATAATCTTTGAAAATCTTCTTCTCTGAAACCGCAAGGCCCAGGTCTTTGATATTTGGTGTGAAGTTTCATCTAGTGGACCTCTATCAAGATGGTTTAAATTATAGCCCTGAGGCCAAAAATGCCCCCGCCCCAGGGCCATTTGGTTTTACATAGGCTTATGTAGGAAATATCTTTAAAAAATCTTCTTCTCTGAAACTGCAAGGCCCAGGTCTTCCATATTTGGTGTGTAGCTCCATCTAGTGGACCTTTGCCAAGATTGTTCAAATTATAGCCTTTGTTGAATTTGGTATGAAGCTTCACCTTTTTAGACCTCCCACAACATTATGCACATTATAGCCCTGGGGTCAATAATGGCCTTCCCTTGGGCCCACTTGTTACTCTATGGATCAGGTGAGCGATCCAGGGCCATCATGGCCCTCTTGTTCAGGGATATTTTTTCTCCATAAAAAGGTATGTTGTGGATACTCATTTGAACTGCCTCATCCCACAAAAACATGTTGTGGGTACTCGTTGGACTTGCCTAGATGAGGCGGTTCTAGCGAGTACCTACAATTTGATTTTATGGAGAATTGGAGAAACTTAATCAGAAGGAGCAGTCTGATCAGGGTCTGCACTGATTCGGCAAAAGCTATTTTAAATGTGGGTACTCATTCAAATAACCTCGGCGAGGCAATTTTAATGAATGCCCACATTGTTAATTTTGTCATGCAGAGCTAGAAGCCCCTTCCCATTTTAAGATCAGAAAGAGCAGTCTGATCAAGGTCTGCACTGTTTGCCATTAAGTAGAAGCTATTTTAAATGTGGGTACTCATTCAAATAACCTCGGCGAGGCAATTTTAATGAAAGCCCACCGTGTTAAGTTTGTCATGCAGAGCTAGAAGCCCCTTCCCATTTTAAGATCAGAAGGAGCAGTCTGATCAGGGTCTGCACTGTTTGCCATTAAGTAAAAGCTATTTTAAATGTGGGTACTCATTCAAATAACCTTGGCGAGGCTATTTAAATGAATACCCACATTGTTAATTTTGTCATGCAGAGCTAGAAGCCCCTTCCCATTTTAAGATCAGAAAGAGCAGTCTGATCAGGGTCTGCACTGTTTGCCATTAAGTAAAAACTATTTTAAATGTTGGTACTTATTCAAATAACCTCGGCGAGCCTATTTGAATGAATAGCCACAATGTTAATTTTGCCATGCAGAGCTAGAAGCCCCTTCCCATTTTAAGATCAGAAGGAACAGTCTGATCAGGGTCTGCATTGTTATAGCCCCGCTTTGAAAAAGTGGGGCTATATTGGATTTGCCATGTCCTTCTGTCATTCCGTGATTCCGTTAATTTGTGTTGGCTCCATAACTTTGTATCTGCTTAACATATTTTCATGAAACTTCACACAAATGTTAAACACCATAAGACAATGTGCAGAGCGAAGGAATTATAACTGTGGATTGCCTACTTTTGGAGTTATTGCCCTTTGAACATTTTCCGTAATTCCGTAATTCCGTAATTCCGTGATTCCGTTAATTTGTGTTGGCTCCATAACTTTGTATCTGCTTAACATATTTTCATGAAACTTCACACAAATGTTAAACACCATAAGACAATGTGCAGAGCGAAGGAATTATAACTGTGGATTGCCTACTTTTGGAGTTATTGCCCTTTGAACATTGAAAAATGGCAATTTTAATTGTGTCCGCTTCATAACTCGAAAACCGTTTGAGATATTTTTAGGAAACTTCACACAAATGTTAAGCACTATGAGACGATGTGCAGAGCGCAGGAACCATAACTCTGCATTGCTTATTTTTGGAGTTATTGCCCTTTGAACATTGAAAAATGGCAATTTTAACAGTGTCCGCTTCATAACTCGAAAACCGTTTGAGATAATTTCATGAAACTTCACACAAATGTTAAGCACTATGAGACAATGTGCAGAGCGCAAGAACCATAACTCTGGTTTTCGTATTTTCTGTGTGTCTGTCTGTGTGTCTGTCTGTGTCTGTTAACAATTTTCGTGTCCGCTCCATAACTTTAAAACCCATTCACATATTTTCATGAAACTTCACACAAACATTAAACACCATGAGATGGTGTGCAGAGTGCAGGAACCATAACTCTGGATTGCCTAATTTTTGAGTTATTTCCCTTTGAATATTGAAAAATATCAATTTTAGCCGTCTTTGCTCGATAACTCAAAAACCGTTTGAGATAATTTTATGAAACTTCACACAAATGTAAAGCACCATATTATGTGTGCAGAGCGCAGGAACCCAAACTCTGGATTGTCTACTTTTTCAGTTATAGGCTTTTGAATATTAAAAAATGGCAATTTTAACTATGTCCGCTCCATAACCGTTTCTGATATTTTCATGAAACTTCAAATAAATGAAAAGCACCTTGAGATGATGTGCAGAGTGCAGGAACCATAACTCTGGTTTGCCTACTTTAGGAGTTATTGCCCTTTGAACATTTAAAAAGGCAATTTTGACTGTGTCGGCTCCATAACTCACAAACCATTTGAGATATTTTCATGACACTTCACACAAGTGTAAAGCACCATGAGACAATGTGCAGAGCGCAGGAACCCTGACTCTGATTTGCCTACTTTAGGAGTTATTACCCTTTGAACATTGAAAAATGGAAGATGAAATTTAGTATAAACATGGACATTCTGGTAATGTATCATGCTCATTGAAATGAGGGACAAGGGCTCACAACTCTTAGAGTTTTTCCAGATAATGTAAAATTTTCAACAGTTATTTCTTGTTCATAACTGTTTTCTCTGCAGCTTAAATAACTTTCTTCTCTGACAGCGCTGAAGCGGGGCTATAGTCAGATCCTCTGACAGCTCTAGTTTGCCATTAAGAAGAAGCTAGTTTAAATGTGGGTACTCATTCAAATAACCTCGGCGAGGCTATTTTAAGGAATACCCACAATGTTAACTTTGTCATGCAGAGCTAGAAGCCCCTTCCCATTTTAATTGTAGCTCAGCTGATTGGTCCATTCAAAACTGTACATGATATCAGTGCATGATATCAGTACATGATAACAATACATTTATCGAAATTTATTAGTACTTCCAACATCAAAGGAAAGTACTGGGAGCTGTGGATTAAAAAAAGCATAATACATTCCTAAGTGAACAAAAAATGCTCCTCATATATACATAAAATATTGTTAATTATTGTACACCGTCACTGTTATTTTGTGGATAGTGTCATGACAAAATTGATTTGACCGCACACGTGTGATAACACATTCGTAGTTACTAGGGCATATCATAATGTAGACTGGCTCCTGTCGTCAAACTATTAATTAGTCAAACTTACAAAAATATGTTTTCACTGATGTTTTACTGATTCCAGCTGAGTTTGACTAGGTGAAAAGGTTAAACAGCTGTTCTGTAGGAGAGTCTCAAGAATTCTTGAGACACTCTTTCCCTATTTTACCAGTCGTATGTTCTAAGAGAAGAAAGAAAGACAACTTTGTAGGAAAAGAAATGTTTGGATTGTGTTTCTTGATCAAGTTTACATAAATCCATGAGAAAAATATGAACATACGGCAGGGAGCCAGTCTAATCATAATGATGCTGTCTCTTACAAGCCTATGCTTTCTGGTGAAATTATTTCCAACTTTTACAGCAATAAAATCTGATTTTAACATTGTTATATGGTTAACAGAATCATACACCTGTGGTCATTTTATGAGGTTTATGAAACTCGCCAGAGGCTTGTTTCATCAATTTCATTTGAAATGACCACTCATTAATTTTAACCCTTCTCTTGCTGAATATTCATTTTAGCCACACCCATCTCTGACTTTGAACCAATCAGATTGCTTGATGTAATTAATTCCTACAAATTCATAAACTGAATGCCAAACAGTGTAGATCCTGATCAGATGGCTTCTTCAGAAGCCATCTGATCTGGATCTACATTGTTTGCAAAGATGGAGGTTGTCGTAAACAGCAAGATAAGGGTTAAGATTCTCAATTTGTTCATTTTTGTTGTTCATTACTTCAAGAAAAACTCAGTATAGTTGCAGTATATGCTTTATTCATGCATCTGACTTATCTTTTTAGTGCTGTTTTCTGTCCTTTTAGACAAGAGGGGGTGACTTTCATGACTTACTATTTGTTATTGTACAAACTTATCTCCCCTGAAAAAATGGCTCCTCTCCAACCCTTTCAACCCTGAGTGTCTGAAATGGACTCTTCCACCTTTGAATTCGGACACGTCTATTCTTGAAAATAGGGGGGTTCAGTCAATGATCAAATACAAGATGGCAAGCAGTGTAGTTCCTGTTGAGATGGCTCATTATGAGCCATCTCATCTGGATTTACATGGGTTATATTTGTTCAAGCACATGGCACAGGTTGAGCCAAGTCCTCACTGCCAATCACAATCCCAAAGACATGTTTCCGTTTTACACGACTCCTTTACGATAACACACCTGTGTGATACAATGCATTTTATCATGTCTCCAAAATGGCTACTTCTGTGATGAAAATCCATGATATTTTTCTTATTTATACTTCAAACATAGGTTGTGGGTACTCGTTAGAACCACCTCATTGAGGCGGTTCTATCTAGTACCCACAACATATGTATTGAAGCAGAAATGCGAAAAATAATGTTTACTACCCCACCACCCTAAACCCCAGTTTTTTTTGCATATAAAGTGGGGTTTAGGGGGTGTTCATTTCACTGAGTTGTTCACGTGATGCATTGGTACTTCTAATCCCAAAAATGAGGGGATTCTTAAGAATAAAAATTGTTAAAAGCAAAATTATCATTTAATTACATCAATTGCTGTGTATTTAGAGCCTTACCCCACCCTCTTTACGGCACTATTATTGGGGTCCAAAGCAGAAATGGTGTTAGTAGAACAACCGTATTATATCAAAGCAAAAATGTAATAAAATTACACCATAACCTCATTATAACACGGTTCATTATAACACTGTTTTAGATGTAAAAAGGTTTCAATATGGATCCCAAAAATAACCTCATTATAACATGGTTCATTATAACACTGTTTTAGATATAAAAAGGTTTCAAGATGGTTCCCAAAAATGTGTAGATAGTCTAGAAAAAGGACCATAATCGGTCATTTTTCTATATAATTTATACATTTTTGTTTGGATATAACACGGTTGTTTAACTAACACGGTTTCTGCTTTGGACCCCCTTAATAGTGTGTATAAAGAGGCTGTGGTGTATATAGAAAAAATACCATTTATGATTATTTTTCTACACAATCTGTACATTTTTGGGATCCATTTTTAGACCCTGTTACATGTATATTCAAAACCGTCTCATATTGAGGTAGAGGTTTATTTAGAAAAAAAAGGCTTTTAAAATGCCATCTGCGATTTATTAAATATTCGAAATGTTGAAAAGTAGAAAAAAGATAATTTTCAGTCTTCATTGTAAACTAGTCAACAATTATGTATATATTTAGCTAGTCAAAACTACATTAATTAGGGTATATTAGTCGCTAATATTAACTGCACTGTTCTGAGGTGAATGGATAAAGCTTACATACCCTGCCCAAAATAAATAAAGGTATATAATTCCAATCACGACCACAATTGTCGTCTACTTTTGCCATCTGCTGGTTACCTTAAAAGTATTTATTTTTGCTAATAGTGTAGGAGCAGTCTGATATGGGCCCACACTGTTTGCCTGTATCAAAAATATTTTTAAAATTTTGCAAAAAAAAAAAATCAGCAGACAACATAAGCGGACGACATTTTCAGATGTAGTTTTTCTCAATGTCTTAAGGGTTAAAGGAATAAAAAAAAAGATATAAATTAACAGTGCAAAATAATGAAATGTTTTGTGCTTGAATGTTTATCATCATCAACAGATTTTTTATTAACGTGCAGGTACAGGGGCTAAGTCCACATAAGTGGACCCCTTCCATGTAGCTAGCTTGCTGCATGCATGGCAGATCTTACACCAGATCTCCAGGCTTGTCTATCATGAGGATTGATAGCAGAGAGCTTCCATTCTCTGCAATCTCTTTCTGTTAGCTGCTTCCAGGTCATCTTGGGCCTTCCTGGCCTCCGCTTTCCACCTACCTGTATGTCACAGGCAGTCTTGACTGCACCGTTGGAGCGTTCCACATGTCCATACCAGCGAAGCCTTCTCTCTTTCAGGATGAGGTCCAGGTCCTCAATGCCAAGACGCTCAAGTAACTCACTGGACCTGATGGTGACAGTGTCCTGTGGCTTGACATTGCAGATCTCTCTGATCATTGCCCCGTCATTTCGCTGTAGACGTTGGAGGTTTACTCGGATCATTTTTCTTTTCGGTTGTGGCAACAAAAGTACAAGCTGAGGCCTTTGTCGCTCTACTAGATGCATTTCAGTAAAATAATGTTTTCACAATTTTCCTAATGGACAAATCCGATAACCAAAATTACAAAATTACATTGTTTCACCTGTCTGTTGCTTTCTGTGTGTTAGTGTTTCTATACAGAAAAAGTTATGGTAGTTCCATTTCTGTACTATGAGTTATGTCCCATTGAAGTTCTTTACTCTTAAGTCACATGATCCTTGCAGTGAGGTATAAAGCTACAGAAACTGCAATGCCAAAACATTTACATAACATTAACACCCAATGCCATGTTTAACCCTTAAGACGCCGAGAAAAACTACATCTGAAAATGTCGTCTGGTGAATTTTTTTGCAAACTTTTTTAAAATAATTTTGCATACAGGCAAACAGTGTTTGCCCAGATCAGACGCTCCTACAGGAGCAGTCTGATCTGGGTCCACACTGTTTGCAAAAACTTACTTTTAAGGTAATCGACAGGCGGCAAAGCAGACAACAGTTGTCATGAATGACATTTTATGGATTAAGTGGTAAAATAGGCATTCAATTCCCTTAATTATTTTGAGCAGTATATTAGTTTCTAGTCTCTAATATTAATTGCACTGTTTTGAGGTGAATGTATATCGCAGACATTATTTTTGCTGGTTTGTACAAAGGGAGACCACTTCCATTGACTTTTCCGTAAACTAAACCTATCTGAAAAGAGTGGTCTATCTTTAAAAGAAAGAATTTTCTCCTGAGGAGCGAATTCTTCCCATTAAGAATAGACCCCAATCAATCAAGGGAAAATATTTTTGTAACCGTTGTCTCCAATGATTGTATATACATTCACCATACGTCTCTTAAGGGAAATGGGAACACCTTCAGGGGAGGCAACTCCTGCAAAAGTATTTTTCTCTCCCATGCCAATAGGGGTCAACTAAGAATTTGCTCCTGAGGAGCAAATTCTTTCCTTTAAGAGTAGACCCCTTTTTCGGTGGGACAGGGCTTATACAAAAGCCCAAAAGTTGTCTTCCTTTGAAAATGTGGCGGAAAAATCTGCCAGTTGTTCACATTCCCCTTAAGTATAAAATTAGAATGGTTGATGGTACAATTACATTTGGTTGTGGTTTATATTACCTTCACTTAAAAAAATCTGGTTTTGTTTTTTACCTAAGTTAATAATGATATATATTTATTTTGTTGTTAGTTATATTTCATGCAAGCTCTATTTTTCAAAGACTTTCTTATTTGTACATATTTTTTTCTCTTTTTGTTCTTATATGGATTTACGACCCTTCGAGAAAATTTCCTGTATGTAAAGCTGATCATCAATAATTGTTTGTTTGGTGTTTAACAGCCTAGTCAACACTATTTTGATCATATCAAACTGGTCAGTTTACTTAGGAACACTTTGGTCCCCACCCATTGGGGCTTGAAGAAATAAATGGGCTGCATGATGCTTCCAGGCATAGCTGAAACCGACCGCAAACGACTACTGGTAAACCGCTTAGAGGATCTAAGCCTGCCCAGGCAAAGCAGTGTTCAGTCCGTCCATGCTTATAAACCCTATTGGTTTCATTGGGCGACAGGGCTTGAGATGTCATTTCATCTCAATGTCTGGTAAAAGTCCCACAAAATTGGAAGCAACGTCTCCAAAATGACCCATATAGTGTTGACGGGGGCGATAAACCTCAAATCAAACAAAACAAACAAAAACTTAGGAACACTTTGCCCAGGCAGGCCTGTACATAAGCTGTGAACCTGTACAGTGCACATTCTTTCGCCAGAAATTGACAACTGCCCTTCTTGAGTTAGCAGCAGGGAGGAAAAGACCATAGAAAAGATTTCATGATCAGTCTCCATAATTTTCCCGACCATCGGGGCTTGGATAAATAGATTGTTCTGCATGTTGCTTCCAGGCAGAGCTGAAACCAACCGATCTGGAGTACTGGTAAACTGCTTAGGTCTAAGCCTGCCCAGGAAAAGTGATGCGACTCGGACTGCTCCTTAAACCCTATCGATTTCTATGGGCGGTATGGCTTGAGATGTCATTTCATTCAATGTTGGATAACAGTCCCACAAAATAGGAAGCAATGTCTATAAAATGACCTAACTAGTGTTGAAAGTGGCAAAAAGCCTAAACTCAAACAAACAAAAATCTCCACCAAAGAATTTTGTCCACATGACAGGTATCGAACTTGCGACCTCCTGATCATCAGTCAAGTATAGGACTGAGCTGTTGAGACTGGTCTACTGATCCTCAGCCAAGAAGGGGAACAATATTTCCTAAACAGACACACCACTTCTTTATAACACAATCGTTGGGATTCAAGCAGATTCTGTTGTATCTAAACAAAGATATTTATGACCATTTAAGGTCATTTTTCTATATAAATAAATAATCAATACATCTCAACCCTTAAGATGCCGAGAAAAACTACATCTGAAAATGTCATCTGCTTATGTCGTCTGCTGAATTTTTTTGCAAACTTTTTAAAAATTATTTTTGCATACAGGCAAACAGTGTAGGCCCAGATCAGACTGCTCCTACAGGAGCAGTCTAATCTGCGTCCACACTGTTTGCAAAAAATTACTTCTAAGGTAACCGGCAGACGGCAAAGCAGACGACAATTGTCGTGATTGGCATTTTATGGGTTAAAAACCTTTTGTTATGATCATAAATATTGAAAAACAAATGAAGCAGTTTTCATATTCGATCAGCACAAAATCTTATTTGTTCAGCTCACATATTTCAAAATACCAACTATGTTGGCATTTTGAAATATGTGAGCAGAACAAATTTCGTGCTGAAGTAAGTTGAGCATCAAAAGAATGTTATAATCCCACTTGTGATCTCAGCAAGCCGTCAGCTCACATAGATGAGATGTAGTGAGTGGATGCTTCGGATCACTAGTCCATGGAGAACCAATGCTTAAATCGATACATGTTCATTTGATCACTGTCCCTGACTTTTTACTTTTAATATCATCATAATTATTCATGCCGTTTAACCATCAACCGTTTGACGCTTATGACCCACAAAGAGGGTTGACGCGTCGTTAAACACGAAATCATCATCATCATCATTGATCACTGTCTCATTCTCATACATTAAGGGAAATGGGAACACTTTCAGGGGAGGCAACTACTGCAAAAATATTATGTCTCCCATGGCAATAGGGGTCAACTCTTAAAGGAAAGAATTTGCTCCTGAGGAGCAAATTCTTTCCTATAAGAGTAGACCCCTTTCTCAGTTAGACAGGGCTCATAGAAAAGCGAACATGAAGTCCCAAAAATTGTCTCCCTTTGAAAAATGGGGGGGAAAAATCTGCCAGGTTTTCCCATTCCTCTTATGTAGTTCAGCAAGTGTTTAGTTGGTCAGTATTTCATTCTCATGCATTCAATGAATATATAATTTCAACAAGTGCTCAGATGGTTACGATTTCACCCTCTTGCACTCAGATATGAATGAAACCGTCAAACGTAATGACGTTGCATGCTGATACTTCTTATCATTTACCACTCTCTGGGCCGATTTAGCAGACGACATACTGTTGTTATTTTTCTTATTTTTTTCCGGAAAACAAGATTTGACATCTCATGCAGCTTGTCTAAAAAACAGGATTTTATAACTCAAGTCCTGCAAATTGTCTCCTACCATGAAATGTCGAATCATGTTTTCTAGAAACAATATGCATGAAATGTTGAATCCTGTTTTCTACAAAAAGAAACAATTTGCATGAAATGTCGAGTCCTGTTTTCTGGAAAACAATTTGCATGAAATATTGAATCCTTTTTCCTAGGAAAGATAAGAAAAAATTTCAAAATGTCGTCTGATGAAAAAATATACCCAGCTTGCACTACGTTTTAAATACACCATAATGTATGCTTATATCTACAGTTAAAAAATGTGGGCGCCCGCCGAGTGCTCTTTTTGTTTCCTACAGAATGTGGGCAACAAAGTGAGCGCTCAGCACTCGCATTGTTGAACACACCTCGAGTCATGAGATAAACAGGTTTTTGCCATTTGCCAACAACAAACTCGGATGATGATGAACAAAGGTGCAGATCGTACTGCCTATCCGCACCTTTGTGTTTGCTACTTGGATAGTACAATAAATTCCTATAATAAGACCACCTTTGGGACTGTTCAAAAGTGGCCTTTAACTAAGACCACCTTTGGGACTGTTCAAAAGTGGTCTTTAAGACCACTTTTGAACAGTCCCAAAGGTGGTCTCTTTCAAGAAGACAACCCGTGCAGACAACACACAGAAAGAATGACTGAAACCTTTTAACTATGCTTTTTAACCCTAAAGCTACATCTGAAAATGTTGTCTGCTTATGTCGTCTGCTGAAATTTTTTGCAAACTTTTTAAAAATATTTTTGCATACAGGCAAACAGTGTGGACCAAGATCAGACTGCTCCTACTGGGCCAAGATCAGACTGCTCCTGTGGGCAAAATGACTTCTGGCAGGTGACAAAGCAGACGACAGTTGTCGTGATTGGCGTTTTACGGGTTAAAGGAGAATTAGTCTTCATTTTAGGTGGTCTTAATAGCGGAATTGCACCATATCCAAACTTTCAGTGGGTTTCACTGTTGCTAATCTGTGAAGCTGAGCAGCGAAGTTTGGCTTGTGTCTGACATGGGCACAAGCCTCAAAGGACACAATTTTTTCGTGACTGATCTCGTATGTAAAGTCTGTAAAATGAAACCACAGTTTATATAGAAAATGTAAAGTTGAAGGCATTCACATTATTTTATCTGTTTAAAACTTAGATTGTGCATGCTAGTAGAAGATCTGTTTGACTGTCACACATGTTGGGGATGCCGCAGGCTCAATTGTTGGGTTTTAGAAATTCACAAACCTGCATGTATTAGATAGGCTGCATGATGCTTCCAGGCAGAGCTGAAACCGACTGCACACAAGTGCTGGTAAACGGCTTAGAGGATCTAAGCTTGCTCAGGCAAAGCGGTGAGTCGGTGATGCTTATAAACCCTGTTGGTTTCATTGGGCAACAGGACTTGAGGTGTCATTTCATCTCAATGCCGGGTAAAAGTCACACAAAATTGGAAGCAACGTCTCCAAAATGACCTATACAGTGTTGACAGGGATGTTAAACCTCAAATTAAATTGTAGTACATTCATATCACAAAGATGATGCATCATTAGGTTGGACACTGATAAAAAAGTGACTTGTTCACATTGGAACATGCCTTTGTGGTCATTTGTATAAAAGATGGTTTAAATGCTAAATGTGTTATGGAATAACGAATGTAATTGAAGTGGCATATTGTAGTAGTATGTTGTTTGGTGGGCAGTTGTGAAATTCTGCGTAGGAGCCATTTCTATGTCTGGGGCCCAATTGTTCAGGGCATTTTTAGCTTAACTAGCTTATTATTAGTGGCCGAATTGTTAACTGGTCTGTTAACCCTTAAAGACATAGAGAAAACCTACATATGAAAATGTCGTCTGCTTATGTCGTCTGCTGAATATTTTTTGCAAACTTTTTAAAAATACCATGTATAAAGTCTTCCAGAGGGAAGGAAAATATGATTAATTTTACATATCCACTCATTCTCTTGTTCTCTCTAGTTTAAAAATATTTTTGCATTCAGGCAAACAGTTTGCTGAAAATTGCTTTCAAGGTAACCGGCAGACGGCAAAGCAGACGACAGTTGTCATGATTGGAATTTTATGGGTAAAGTTATATCTGATACTCCAGTGTCTTGCTGGAAAAAAAATGAAAGAGAGCAGGTTTTGCTTGCATATTTGCCATATCAAATGATCAAAGTTTTAATGATACGTTACCTAACAACTGGACCCAGTTTCTTCAGAAGCCATCTGATCTGGATCTACACTGTTTGCAAAAGCAGAGGTTGTTGTGAACAGCAGGATTAGGGTTAATTTATCAGTGAAACTTTGTTCATTTATTATAGCAAGTAAACTTAATTTTAAAGTTTTGCTGTCAGAAAAAATGTGAGCACCTTTGGCAAACACATTTTTTTTTCAGCAAAAATATTTGTGTATTAGATATTGTGCCCGCTAAATCATTTAATGTTTTGGCCAGTTTGAACAACTGGGCCCAGATGTCAAATAAGAACACAATAGTTTGGTATAATATTCCTTCGAACAACTGGGCCCAGGTGTCAAATAAGAACACAAAAGTTGGGTATGATATTGCTTTGAACAACGAGGCATATAAGAACACCATAGTTTGGCATATTGCTTTGAACAACTGGGCCCAGTTGTCAGGTAAGAACACAGTAGTTGGGCATAATATTGCTCTGAGGAACTGTGCCTGTGTGTCAAATAAGAACCCAATAGTTGGGAATAACATTGCTTTGAACAACTGGGCCCAGGTGTCAAATAAGAACACAATAGTTGGGCATAACATTGCTTTGAACAAGTGGGACCAGGTTTCAATTAAGAACTCACTGGTTGGGCATATTGCTGGGCCCAGATGTCGGGTATCAGCACAAAGTTGGGCAAAGTATTGCTTTGAAGCACTGGGCATAGGAGTCAAATAAGAACACAATAGTTAGGCATATTATTGCTTTGAACAGCTGGGCCCAGGTGTCAGATCAGAACACAATAGTTTGGCATACCATAATTATCCTAAGTATTGAGTCAGATAGGCTGAAGCAAACAATGCAGACCCAGATCAGATTGCTCCTGAAGCAACTGCTCCGGAAGCAGTCGATCAGGGTCTACACTGTTTGCTGTTCCATCTGCACCTGTTGAAAAAAAATGTTCTGGTTAACTGCTTATGTACATGTATAAGCCTGCCCCGGAATAGTGTGGTTAGGTAAATTGACCTGCTCTATATGACCTATATAGTGTTAACTGGGTCATTAAATTCCAAACAAGCAAAATATTCTGGTCAACTGGGTTAACTCTGAACCCATAACATGTCAATCACAAAAAAACTATCGTCCGCTTTGCCATCTGCCGGTTACCTTAAAAGTCATTTTTGCAAACAGTGTGGGCCCAGATCAGACTGCTGCAGTCTGATCTGGGCCCGCAGTTTGCCTGTGTGCAAAAATGGTTTTAAAAAGTTTGCAAGAAGATTCAGCAGACAACATTTTCAGATGTTGTTTTTCTTGGCAGCTTAAGGATTTAAGATAAGAATTTGCTCCTTAGAAGCAAATTCTTACATTTAAAAGAGTTGACCCCTATTGAAAAGGGAGAAGAAAAGAAACATTGTTATCTCCCCTGCAGATGTCCATTCCTCTTAACACATGGTCTTGTTAATAATATGACGGCCCATCCTCTGAATTCAAAATTTCAGTTAATCTACTGTTATAGTCTTTCAAAACGCAGTGAGACATGACTGCACTTTTAATTTTGGACTAGTATATGTTTTAGGTAAGTCTCCTTCCGCTGGGATTTTACGTTGGGAGATATCGTTTTACTGAGATTCGTACTGCATCATACTAACCACTTGGCCACGACTTCTACATATTGGCATTATCAAAAAACTTACCGTATTTATAATTTTAAAATCCGTTTAAAGAAATCCGAAACCTGCTTTCCCTAAAACATGGAATAGTCTTACCACGCTTGAACGTTGAACTCTCAAAGGTCGTTGATAAACTATAGAATAAGTGAAATGCATGAGCTAATCTTAGCTTTGTTTATATTTATGTTTTAACATGCAGTGGCATGGGTGTTTGGTCCAGTAACATAGTTCAGGTGTAGTTGAATACAGAAGTCCCATATTTTGTTATTATTGAAATATACACTGTGTGCTATCAAGTTGTTGAAATAAATATATATATGACATGTCTGTGTTGGTTTTATTTTTATATCTTGTATCTTGATTATAAACAGCAATTATTGTTCACATCGTTCAGATTTCATCTACTTTCATTTTCTACGCCAGATTTCATCTACTTTCATATTTTCAATATCCGGGTCACTCAGAACCTGAAGACCACTAATGGGAAACAACAGACGTGGGGCAGTCAAAGACCAGTTTGATGATCACTATATGAATACTTTTAAATATTTCTCTTTGCCCAAATTGCTTTGTTTACAAATGACGACCGATATTGCAGCCACGTGGTCGGAAAATGACGTCATACAGTTTCCGTTTACACAATACACATTAATGCAGTCAAGGACGTAACACACACACCTGTTTTATGTCATTGATTTAAATAGAGCGTATTTCTGAAAAAAATCGCTTTGAACAGGTTAAAAAATCGAAAAAAAAACAACATTTCTTTAATCTCGAACCAAAACATGGCCGAACGAGTCATTGAAAATACATATTTCACGATTACACAAGCCTGAAACAAATCACTTTGTCTACAAATAGCAATCGATATTGAAGCCACATGATCAGAAAATCACGTCATGCTGTTTCATTTTATTTCATTCAAGGGTGTAATAAACACGTGGTTTATGTTATTGGTTTCAATGGGGCGGATTTCTTAAATAAAAATATCGTTTAGAATGGGTGAAATAAGGCATTTTCCCTCGAAGGCATAACACGCAATGTTCAGACATGACAGATGTGTATTGAAAATTGCGCCCTGTGAAAAAAAAAAACAAAAAAAAAAAAACAACAACAACAACAAAAAAAAAACAATTTTTATCCCCCGACCGAATAGGTTCGGGGGATATAGCGATCAGCCTGGCGTCCGTCCGTCCGTCCGTCTGTCCGTCCGTCCGTCCGTCCGTCCGTCCGTAGACGCAACCTTGTGATGGCCATAACTCCTATACCCTTTGAGATTCATTGATAGTTCTTGGTACAATTGTTCACAAGGCTGAGACGGCGTGTCATGCGCAAGAACCAGAACTCTGGATGCCATACTTTTTTAGTTATCTCCCCTTTTAATAAAATAGAATGACTACTTTGTGATGGCCATAACTCTTATACCCTTTGAGATATATTGATGGTACCTGGCACAGTTGTTCACAAGGCTGAGGGGGTGTGTCATGCACAAGAACCACAACTCTGGCTGCCATGGTTTTTGAGTTATCTCCCCTTCCAATAAAATAGAGTGACTACCTTGTGATGGCCATAACTCCAATACCCTTTAAGATATATTGATGATACCTGGCACAGTTGTTCACAAGGCCGAGACAGTGTGTCATGTACAAGAACAACAACTCTGGGTGCTGTGGTTTTTTAGTAATCTCCCCTTCCAATAAAATAGAGTGACTACCTTGTGATGGCCATAACTCCAATACCCTTTAAGATATATTGATTATACCTGGCACAGTTGTTCACAAGGCCGAGACGGTGTGTCATGCACATGAACCACAACTGTGGCTGCCATGGTTTTTGAGTTATCTCCCCTTCCAATAAAATAGAGTGACTACCTTGTGATGGCCATAACTCCAATACCCTTTAAGATATATTGATGATACCTGGCACAGTTGTTCACAAGGCCGAGACGGTGTGTCTTGTAACAGAACCACAACTCTGGGTGCCATGGTTTTTTAGTTATCTCCCCTTCCAATAATATAGAATCACTACCTTGTGATGGCCACATCTCCAATACTCTTTGAGTTATATTGATGGTAATTGGTACAGTTGTACATGAGGTTAAGCAGGTGTGTCACGTGCAAGAACCACAACTCTGGGTGCCCTGTTTTTTTAATTATCTCCCCTGACAATATAACCTTTTGATGGACATAACTCCAATACCCTTTGAGATATATTGATGGTACTTGGCACAATTGTATACAAGGTTGAGACGGCGCTTCATGTCTAAGAACCACAATTCTGGGTGCTATGATAAATATTTGAGTTATCTACCCTTCCAATATAACAGTATGACCAGCTTGTGATCTCCAACACCCTTTGAGACATATTGCTGGTACTTTGTACAGAAATGCATGAGCTTTAGCAGGCATGTCATGCGCAAGAACCACAGTTCTGAGTACCCTGGTTTTTTAGTTATCTCTCCTGAAGTATAATCTTGTGATGGCCATAACTGCAATACTTTTGTGATATATTGCTGGTTTAATTCTGGTGCACTTTCTATTGGTGAACAATCTTCTGAAGGCCATATTGGCTTTTGGTCGGGGGATTTGCCATCTCTTCCGATGGCTATTTTATATTCAAATACCGGTTCTATATGTAGTAAGCCTTAAATTAATGACTTGTGTAAACAAACTAGCGTATGTCCTGCATTGATTGACCTAATTTTCTCACCTTGCCAGCTTTCCGATAACGCCTGGGGCCAGTGTTTACGGTTTAATAATTTTGACACAGGGGTCAAATTTCGCTGCGATAAGATCAAAGTACCCGACGTGGACTTGTCTGATTTTCACCTAGTTAGATAATGAACCAGTCTAACACCTTGTGCTGTAGGCGCTTTTTGTGTACATGTTTGGATTATCAGTGGCAAACGGTCAGCTTGTTATTACAACATAATGATTTAGCGAAAATTTTCGAACCAATTTTTTTTTTAAATTTTATAGAATTAGAGACCGATTTTTTAATCTTCTTCTGAAGTCAAAATCGGTTTAGGGAAGACAAATTCGGTCCGGAACCGGAAAACCGACATTTTCTCGAGCCCTGGACTCTATACATTTTAGGATCCATCTTTAAACCAAGTTATATCCAAAACCATGTTATAATGAACATTTTTACAAAAAGGTTAACCTTGAAAATACTGTTCTTAGACACATATACCCTGTGGCTCAAGTCGGTTACACATCTGACTGGTAACTAGGTCACGGCTTCGATCCTGATGGTCCGGGAACATTCTTCGTAAGAAAGTAAAATGTTTTCTACTTTTGTTTTCTACCTTCCACCCATTCTGGTTGGCAGTCACTGACAAAATAATGTGCCCTGTGCTGGTTTACTGCTTTGAAGATAAAAGCCTGCCCAGTGAGGTAATGAGCTTCACCCCCACTATTGGGGGCTTGAAGAAATAGATTGGGCTGCATGACGCTTCCATGCAGAGCTGAAACCGACTGCACATTAATACTGGTAAAGTGTTTAGAGGTCTGAAGCCTGCCAAGGAAAAGTGGTGCGAATCGGACAGTTTCATTGACGGCAGGGCTTGAGATGTCATTTCAGCTCAGTGTTGGGTAAAAGTCTTACAAAATTGGAAGCAATGTCTCCTAGATGACCTATACAGTGTTGACAGAGATGATAAACCTCAAATCAAACAAAAAAGATAGTGTTTCAAACAGACTACATGGCAGAAATGGCTATGTTCAAGGGAACAGACTACATGACAGAAATGGCTATGTTCAAGGGGTGATAACTCCAAAAGTAGGAAAATCAGAGTTATGGTTCATAGGTTCTGCACATTGTTTCATTCTGTTCTACATATCTGTGAAGTCTCATGGAAATATCTCAAATTGTATCGAAGTTAAGTAGCGGACACAAAACTGAAAGGAGCAGCTATGTTCAAAGGGCAATAACTCCAGTAGGAAAATCAGAGTTAAGGTTCATATGTTCTGCACGTCGTCTCATGGTGCTCTACAAACCTGTGAAATTTCATGGAAATATCTCGGATGGTATTGAAGTTATGGAGCGGACACGAAACTATGACAGAAATGTTCAAAGGGCAATAACTCCAAAAGTAGGAAAATCAGAGTTATGGTTCATATGTTCTGCACATCGTCTCATGATGCTTTACATATCTGTGAAGTTTTATGAAAATATCTCATATGGTATCAGTTATGGAGCAGACACGAAACAGCAGCAGCTATATGCAAAGTTCAAAGGGCAATAACTCCAAAAGTTACGGTTTATATGTTCTGCACATCGTCTCATGGTGCTCTACATATCTGTAAAGTTTTATGGAAATATTTCAAACGGTATCGAAGTTATGGAGCGAACACGAAACTATGTTCAAAGGCCAACAACTCCAAAAGTAGGAAAATCAGAGTTACGGTTCATATGTTCTGCATGTCGCCTGATAGTGCTCTACATATCTGTGAAGTTTCATGAAAATATCTAATGGTATCAGAGTTATGGAGCGGACACGAAACTATGAGGCGCTGACGATTAGACGTACGGCAGACACTGAAAACTTAGGCCGGTATAACATAATACCCTGCCATTTTTTGAATGGCGGGGCATAAAAAATGATGATCTCAAAATGATCTTAGTAATGTTGATCAGGATAATAAACTGAACAACCAACAGTTGTTCAAGCAACTGATCCCACATCAGGAGGGATAATAGGGTAATATTTCTATCTTCTTGACCATAAAATGACTCAAATAATAATGATGGGGATGTAAAACCTCAATTCAAACAAACAAAATCATTATCAAGAACTGTGTAGAAGCCTCTGTGGTGTAGTGATTATGCTGCTCGCCTTTAAACCAGGGATCGCAGCATCAATCCCAGGCTTCTCCAGACTTTAGGATGAGTCTTTAAACTGAGGTCCCGTCTCCGTGTGACCTTAGCTGTTGGTGGGATGTAAAACTCAAACACTCACTCTTATAAAGAACTGTGGCTAAAAAGAATCTCAAAAAAGATTTGTATAACAGGTAATAAAGGTCCCTTGCCCTCAATCACTCCCAAGAAATAAATTCCAGGGGCCAGTTGTTCAAAGCAATGTTAGCTTAATGAGTGGCCATATTGTTAACCCTTCTCTTGCTGAATATTCATTTAAGCCACACCCATTTCTGTCTATCAACCAATCAAATTACTTGATGTAATTTATTGCTATAAATTCATAAATTGAATGCCAAACTGTAGATCCTGATCAGATGGCTTCTTCAGAAGCCATCTGATCTGGATCTTCACTGTTTGCAAAGATAAGGGTTGTTGTGAACAGCAAGATAAGGGTTAACTGTTCTAGCAAGTACAATACATGTATCTAAAATTCTGGTATTTTTGCTGAAAAAAATGTGAAAAGCTGCTCACATTTTTTCAGCAAAGTATTAGGATATCTGCCATATTAAATGATCAAAGTTTTAACGATTCGTAGACTAATGAAAGCATAAGTTTTGAACAACTGGCCCCAGATGTTTTGGATCTATTGGCTATATAGTAAATACATGGTTAGTGTCTTTAATAATAAAATATAATCGGTGAGCCTGAGACAATCCCTATAAAATTGTCGGGGCGAACCGATTATATTTTATTATTAAAGCCGCTATCCATGTATTTAGTTTATACCGCAATCCAAAACAATCAATGGGTTTTGCAATAATTTAGCAAATTTAAGTAAACAAGAGGGCCCAGAGGGCCCTGGTTCGCTCACCTGATCCAAAGCATAACAAGTGGGCCCCGGGCAAGGTCAATTTTGGCCCCAGGGCTAAAATTTGAACGATCTTGGTAGAGGTCCACAAGATGAAGCTTCATATTGAATATGAAAGGCCTGGGCTTTCTGCTTTCAGAGAAGAAGATTTTAAAGGTTTACCCTGCATAAAGAAGTCTATGTAAAACAAGATTTTCCCTATATAAGTCTATGTTAAACCAAAGGGCCCCGGAGCGGGGGCATTTTTGGTCCCAGGGCTATAATTTGAACCATCTTGGTAGAGGTCCACTGGCTGAAGCTTCATAACAAATATCAAAGACCTAAGCCTTGTGTTTCAAAGAAGATGATTTTTAAAGATTTTCCCTATATAAGTCTATGTAAAACCAAAGGGCCACATGGCGGGGGCATTTTTGGCCCCAGCACTATAATTTGAACAATCTTGGTAGGGGTCCACTAGATGAAGGGTCATACCAAATATCAAAGACCTGGGCCTTGCAGTTTCAGAGAAGAAGATTTTTAAAGATTTTCCCTATATAAGTCTATGTAAAACCAAAGGGCCCCAGAGCGGGGGCATTTTTGGCCCCAGGGCTATAATTTGAACAATCTTGGTAGAGGTCCACAAGATGAAGCTTCATACCAAATATCAAAGACCTGGGCCTTGCAGTTTCAGAGAAGAAGATTTTTAAAGATTTTCCCTATATAAGCCTATGTAAAACAAAAGGGCCCTGGTCCGGGGCATTTTTGGCCCCAGCACTATAATTTGAACAATCTTGGTAGGGGTCTACTAGATGAAGCTTCATACCAAATATCAAAGACCTGGGCCTTGCGGTTTCAGAGAAGAAGATTTTTCAAGATTTTCCCTATATAAGCCCATGTAAAACAAAAGGGCCCTGGTGCGGGGGCATTTTTTGCCCCAGCACTATAATTTGAACAATCTTGGTAGGGGTCCACTAGATGAAGCTTCATACCAAATATCAAAGACCTGGGCCTAGCGGTTTCAGAGAAGAAGATTTTTCAAGATTTTCCCTATATAAGCCCATGTAAAACAAAAGGGCCCCCGTGTGGGGGCATTTTTAGCTTCAGCACTATAATTTGAACAATCTTGGTAGGGGTCCACTAGATAAAGCTTCATACCTAATATCAAAGACCTGGGCCTTGCGGTTTTAGAGAAGAAGATTTTTCAAGATTTTCCCTATATAAGCAATGTAAAACCAAAGGGCCCCCGTGCGGTGGCATTTTTGGCCCCAGCACTATAATTTGAACAATCTTGGTAGGGGTCCACTAGATGAAGCTTCATACCAAATATCAAAGACCTGGGCCTTGCGGTTTCAGAGAAGAAGATTTTTCAAGATTTTCCCTATATAAGCCCATGTAAAACCAAAGGGCCCCCGTGAGGGGGCATTTTTAGCTCCAGCACTATAATTTGAACAATCTTGGTAGGGGTCCACTAGATGAAGCTTCAAACCAAATATCAAAGATCTGGGCCTTGCGGTTTCAGAGAAGAAGATTTCTAAAGATTTTCCCTATATAAGCCCATGTAAAACCAAAGGGCCCCCGTGCGGGGGCATTTTTGGCCCCAGCACTATAATTTGAACAATCTTGGTAGGGGTCCACTAGATGAAGCTTCATACCAAATATCAAAGACCTGGGCCTTGGGGTTTCAGAGAAGAAGATTTTTTAAGTTTTCGGTGAAAAAAATCTATTTTTGGCTCCGGTGACCTATATGTGCAATGGACCGGAACCATTTGAACAACTTTGAAAGGGGACCACCTAAGGATCATTCCTGTGAAGTTTGGTCAAAATCCGATCAGTGGTTTAGGAGATGTCGTTTGAAGAAAAGTTTACGGACGCACGCACACACGACGGACAAAAAGTGATCCCAAAAGCTCACCTTGTCACTACGTGACAGGTGAGCTAAAAAGACAGCAGACAGTGTGACATGTTAAACGATATTCAGTGCCATGGCGCGCACACGTAGTATAATGTGACGTCAACGAGTGCAAAGTTTCTGACATCACCGCGCTACAAAGACGTTGGAAACAACATGGACACTGGAATAGAAGGTTCTCAGCACTTTTCTTTCTGTATGAAAATCTGCAAATAAATGGTTTATTTTAGCTTTAAAAATTATTTTCGAGGTTGGGACGCAATTGCAGTAGCAGACTGAGTGCGCAGTTATTCCAACGGGCCATTCAAACCAGGAAAAGCCGAGAAGGTAAGAATTTAGCTGAAATTTCTGAAAACCTGTTTAAATAAATATTGCAAGGCTTTTAACTTGCAGTTTCGTTGTTTTTCCATGTATGAAAGTTTGCATGTTATTGTTTATACTTGTAAAATAGGGACCTGAAAGTAGGTCCGGTCTATAAACGTTCACTAGATGTATTATACATGTAGGTCAGTAGAAGGTATTATAGGTCACTACCGATTATAGTGTGCAGTTATTTGACCCCCTTTATAAGGTTACAAGAATGTCTGATTGCGGTATAAAACTTGATAGCTGACCTGTTAACTTATCCTCTTCATTACTCCAACAACCAAATGTAATGGATATTTGTTGTAATCGCCTCACTGCAATTCTACAAATAGGCACAACTTTTGTTTCTTGGCATAATAAATACATTATTATTGCATACCAGACAAGGAAATCCGTGATTTTACCCTGGGATGGAAATTTATGTTCTGACCCTGGTGTTCCGACCCCAAATTGAATATAATCGCGTGTTTGATAAATGCACTGGTTGATTACAACTGCATGCGCGGCGTCGTCATGCGTGACGTCAATAAACATTCCTGTTGTGTTATCACAAAATGGCGGACGTCGGTAACCGAAGTGACAGCAGCATTAAAAATTCGCAATAGAAATGGAAGGTATGCAAGAAAAAGAATCCTATATGGGTGTGAGGGGTGGATAGAAAAATCCGTCCCTCAGGATCACTGTCCGGCATCACTCGGCAAGCCTCATGATGCCGACAGTGACCCTCGGGACGGATTTTTCCATCCAC
Organism: Lucinisca nassula; assembly: GCA_963580285.1. NCBI lineage: Eukaryota > Metazoa > Mollusca > Bivalvia > Lucinida > Lucinidae > Lucinisca > Lucinisca nassula. Next base: position 73,811,519 of record OY757011.1, on the reverse strand, counting down.
ACCTAACACCCATATAAGATTCTTATATTCTTGAATGACTTTATTAACCTGGAGCTAAAGATTCGTTTCCATTACGATAACACATCCGTGATACATAGTGCCTTTTTTCACATACATAGTGCCTTTTTTCACATCTCCAAAATGGCTATTTTCCTTATGAAAATCTGTAATAATTTTCTTAATGAAACTGCAAACATAGGTTGTGGGTGCTCGTTGAGGCAGTTCTAACGAGTATCCACAACCTATGTCTTGGCGCAGAATAAGAAAAATAATGTTTACCCCTGGAAACCCCCGAGTTTTTTCTATATAAACTTGTAAACCCCAGTTTTCTCTATACAAGAGGGCCATGATGGCCCTGGATCACTCACCTGATCAATCCACTAGATGAAGCTCCACACCAATATCAAAGACTTGGGCCATGCAGTTTCAGAAAAGAAGATTTTTATAAAGATATTCCCTACATAAGCCTATGTAAAACCAAATGGCCCCCGGGCAAGGGCATTTTTGGCCTTAGGGCTATATTTTTTCAATCTTGATAGAGGTCCACTAGATGAAGCTTCACATCAAATATCAAAGACCTGAGCCTTGATGTGTCAGAGAATAAGAATTTCTAAGATTATCTCGATATAAGTCTATGTAAAACGAAAGGGCCCAGGCACAGGGGCATTTGTGGCCCAAGGGCTATATTTTTAACAATCTTGCAAGAGGTTCACTAGATGAAGCTCCATACCAAATATCAAAGACATGGGCCTTGCAGTTTCAGAGAAGAAGATTTTTAAAGATTTCCCCTTATAAGTCTATGTAAAACCAAAGGATCTCGGGGCATGGGCATTTTTGACCCAAGGGCCATAATTTGAACAATCTTAATAGAGGTCCACTAGATGAAATTTCACACCAAATATCAAAGACCTAGGCCTTGTGGTTTCACAGAAGAAGATTTTTAAAGATTTTCCATATATAAGTCTATGTAAAACCAAAGGGCCCCAAGGCGGGAACATTTTTGGTCTCAGGGCTATAATTTGAACAATCTTGGTAGAGGTCCACTAGATGAAGCTTCAAACCAAATATCAAAGACATAGGCCTTGTGGTTTGAGAGAAGAAGATTTTTGAAGATTTTCCCTATTTAAGTCTATGTAAAACTAAAGGGCCCCAAGGCGGGAACATTTTTGATCTCAGGGCTATAATTTGAACAATCTTGGTAGAGGTCCACTAGATGAAGCTTCATACCAAACATCAAAGACATAGGCCTTGTGGTTTGAGAGAAGAAGATTTTTAAAGATTTTCCCTATTTAAGTCTAAGTAAAACTAAAGGGCCCCAGAGCGGGGGCATTTTTAGCTTCAGCACTATAATTTGAACAATCTTGGTAGGGGTCCACTAGATAAAGCTTCATACCTAATATCAAAGACCTGGGCCTTGCGGTTTTAGAGAAGAAGATTTTTCAAGATTTTCCCTATATAAGCAATGTAAAACCAAAGGGCCCCCGTGCGGTGGCATTTTTGGCCCCAGCACTATAATTTGAACAATCTTGGTAGGGGTCCACTAGATGAAGCTTCATACCAAATATCAAAGACCTGGGCCTTGCGGTTTCAGAGAAGAAGATTTTTCAAGATTTTCCCTATATAAGCCCATGTAAAACCAAAGGGCCCCCGTGAGGGGGCATTTTTAGCTCCAGCACTATAATTTGAACAATCTTGGTAGGGGTCCACTAGATGAAGCTTCAAACCAAATATCAAAGATCTGGGCCTTGCGGTTTCAGAGAAGAAGATTTTTAAAGATTTTCCCTATATAAGCCCATGTAAAACCAAAGGGCCCCCGTGCGGGGGCATTTTTGGCCCCAGCACTATAATTTGAACAATCTTGGTAGGGGTCCACTAGATGAAGCTTCATACCAAATATCAAAGACCTGAGCCTTGTGGTTTCAGAGAAGAAGATTTTTTAAATTTTGGGTAAAAATCTATTTTTGGCTCCGGTGACCTAGATGTGCAACGGACCGGCACCATTTGAACAACTTTGAAAGGGGACCACCTAAGGATCAATCCTGTGAAGTCTGGTCAAAATCTGATCAGTGGTTTAGGAGATGTCGTTTGAAGAAAAAGTTTACCTACGGACGCACAACGGACGAAAAGTGATCCCGAAAGCTCACCTCGTCACTACGTGACAGGTGAGCTAATCAACTGGGGTTTAGGGGAGTGTTCATTTCACGGACTTGTTCACGTGATGATTGAAACTGACAGTTTTTGTCGTTTTATCAAATGTCGGTATAAAGGGAGCTTACTGTATATGGGTAGCTCGAGCTTTTGGAAAAATTCTCTAGGGACTCAAGAATGTGTTTTAATTAATCCATTTTGTACCAAATGGCATCTTCCTCCTTATACAGTAGAACTTCGATGGCTCGAACACCGATAGCTCGTTTACCATGGATGAGTCGAACCCATTCTTGAGCCCCTAGCGAAATCCTCTCCGTAAGAAATAGTGGGGGGATAATTAAGGAGATTTTAGTCTTTTATCATGCAAATTTATGCTGTGTGTACTCATTAGAATCGCCTCGATGAGGCGATTCTAATGAGTACACACAGCATACATATTCATTATCGAACACCGAAAAGATGTGTAAAAGTATCTCGTTATGCCTCCTGACAGTAACCTCAATGGCTCGAACTACCCCTGTCTCGAACAGATTTTCGAGGTCCCAAAGGTGTTCGAGCCATTGAAGTTCGACTGTATATAGCAGGATTCTATTTAAAAAATCAGGGGTGTCTGGATGTGTTTTCTTTAAATGGCTGAACATTTTACAAACAGTGTAGGCCCTGATCAGACGCCGCATTTTGTGCTGTCTGATCTGGGCCTGCACTGTTTGCTAACTACCAGTTTTGGGGTTACCGGTACAAAATGGGTTAACCACGGTAAACAAGAAAGTCACTATGCACAAATCACTGATAATCTTAAGTCTTTTACTGTCGTACATGCTAATGGACTGGAATAGAAACAAAACCATTGTAAGATACATTCATTATATTAAAATTCAATGAACAAAACAATGTTTTCTTCTAATCTAACAGTATTCTAATCTAACAGTATTTTACAATTGTATATTTCATAAGTCTCATATCAACTACCAGAAATATGGTTGGTCTAAACCTCCTGGGGAGGAAAATCTACAGAAAACAGGAAAATGCCCACACCCACCCAAGAGTATGAGAATCTTACATGGGTGTGAGGGGTGGATAGACAAATCTGTCCTGAGGGTCACTGTCTAGCATCACAAGACTTTGTAGTGATGCCGGACAGTGATCCCAAGGGACAGATTTTTCTATCTACCCCTCACACCCATGTGAGATTCTTTTCCTTGCATACCTTTCATTTCTGAAAGTGGATTTTTTTTTGATTTTTTATCAAGCAGTCTCTTCGACATCCAGCATGTTTTGATGCCAATAATGTGGTATTTTGACATCACTGTAAGTGCAGTAATATTCCCAATTTTTATCCTAATCCTGGGTAAGATAAGAAGAATTTCTATCTCAGGGTTAAGTCAAAGATTTCCTTAAGTGGTTTGCAAGAAATGTCGCTTCTGAGCATTTGAGATCCAAACCATAACATTCTATTTCTGGAAAAAGAAGCCAAAAAGAGGAATTCCTCTAGGGCAGTCTGATCAAGGTCCACAGTTTGCCAGTGTGCAAAAATACACAAAGTATACACTTATTTTTCCACAACTGGTTGTCACATGGCACTTAACAACAGCTGAAGTGAGACTGTATATGCTTCTAAATCTCATGACTAGCTGAAACCAGTCATGTAAGGGGAATGGGAATACCTTCAGGGGAGGCAACTCCTGCAAAAGTGTTTTTGTCTTCCATGTCGATAGGGGTCAACTCTTAAAGGAAGGAATTTGCTCCTTAGGAGCAAATTCTTTCCTTTAAGAGTAGACCTCTTTTTCAGTGGAACAGGGCTTATAGAAAAGCAAACAGGAAGTCCTGAAAGTTGTCTCCCTTTGAAAAATGGCGGAAAAATCTGCCAGGTGTTCTAATTCCCCTTAACAACAGTTGTAGACATGCTGTATTAGCATCCCAGCCTCTCGAAACTGACTGACACTCAACAGATTTAGGTATGTATTCCCATAGATTGGTGTTTGCAAACAGCCGTAACTCAGATGAGATGCTCCAGAATGCTACATCTCATCAGGGTATACGCTGTTTACCATTCATAGTAAATTTTACTTGTTCAAATTTAGAACAATTAATAATTAAAGGTGTTTAGGTGTCTGAATATTTAGGGTAAATACAGTATTGATTCCTCCTCAGCTCATGACCTGGTGACAAACTGCGCTTAACAACAGCATACCTGCCAACTTTCACCCATTAGGCGTGAGTTTCACGATTTTTCCATGCATTTTGACCTCACGATCGTGTTGCCAAAATAAAGCAAAAATCACGATTTTTCCACCTCCTCACGCTTGGTATTTTTATCAGCCATATTGTTTGTGGATAGTCATTTGGAAGATTTCGTCACTATCTATTTTGGAGATGGAAAAACCCTGAGTATATTTTTAGCTGTATTGACTATTTTTAACCCAATGATAGATTGCCCAGTATCCACAAATAAATGCTAGTTGCCAACAGTTTTCTATCTGTATGAGCATGAACAGAGATGCCCTTTGCTGATCTTTTCATGTAAGTATGTTTGAACAATTATTTAATCTCTCCCAGATGTAATGAAAGTAAATATTTACCTATGAATGAGCAATGTCACGTATTTTCGTGACTACGAAAATCGTAGTTTTTATCTCTCAAACTAAGAATTGTATTGTTATTTGGTATTGAGTGCTCTAACACTTCAGAAACAATTGTTTTGCAAAATAAAGGCTGTTAATAGTCAGACATTAAGCACTCCTTGCAATTGCATGAAAACTGTTTCTGAGCAAAAGAACCTAATTTCAGACAGATCATATATTCAGACAACCTTTAGTTATTGCAAATACTGTTAATTATTGAAGCTTAAGTATGATACCAGTGATTTATTGGATAATAAATAAAATGTAAACATGCAATTTCTCTGATTGTACTAGTGGACTGGAGTGTGTCTACTAGTTTGAAAAAAATCTCCCCCATGGAAATTTTGGGGAAAATATTCACCGCGCTTTATTCCATCGAAAAATGCCGTGACACGCAGAATCTCCCCCATGAAAAATTTGACTAGAAATGCGTCCATAGGACACGGATGCCCCCGCCTGAAAATGTCTATGTTCGTATCCATCCATAGAAAGTTATTGACCGTGTTTAAGTTTTGGACCCTTTTTTCATGTTTGACCTCTAAGTATAACCTTGACCTTGTAGGTAAGGACCTTGGTTTTGTGTGAGGCAGGTTGGCTCATGATGGCCAACATTTCTGCCAAGTAATTTCAAAATCCATCCAGAGATAAGAAAGTTATTGACTGCATTTAAGTTTCGAACCATTTTTTTACCTTTGACCTCTATGTATGACCTTGACCTTGGAGGTACGGATCTGGGTTTGCACGTGTCACATCGTCTCATGATGGTTAATATTTCTTCAAAGTAATTTTAAAATCAATCCAGAAATAAGTAAGTTATTGACTGCGTTTAAGTTTCGGACCCTTTTTTTGACCTTTGACCTCTAAGTATGACCTAGACCTTAGTGGTACGGATCTGGGTTTGCACGTGACACATCGTCTCATGATGGTTAACATTTCTTCAAAGTAATTTCAAAATCCATCCAGAAATAAGTAAGTTATTGACTGCGTCAAAGTTTCGGACCCTTTTTTTGACCTTTGACCTCTAAGTATGACCTTGACATTGGAGGTACGGACCTGGGTTTTGCACGTGACACGTCGACTCATGATGGTTAACATTTCTGCTGAGTAATTTTAAAATCCATCAAGAAATAAGTAAGTTATTGACTGTGTTTAAGTTTTGGACGCACGGACGGACGGACGAACGGACGGACGGACAGGGGCAACGCTATATGCCCTTTCCACCATTCTTCGAATGGCAGGGGCATAAAAAGTTGGCAGGTATGCAACAGCTGCAGTAAGGTGTTATATGCCTCCTACAACTAGCTAACACATGGCACAAACAGCTGAAGCGAGGCTGTTTACACCGTCTAGCATCTCGTGGTCAAACAGCAGCGAGTTCCTTAATCCTTTTGGTACCAAGTGGAATCTTCAATCTTATATATAGGAGGAATCCATTTCAAAATTTAGGGGTGTCAGGTTGTGTTTTCTTCAAAATTTATTTGGAAAATGGCTGAACTTTTTCTAAACAGTGTAGGCCCTGATCAGAAGCCGCATTCTGCGGCATCTGATCTGGGCCTGCACTGTTTGCCAATTACCCTTTTGGGGATTTCTGGTACAAAATGGGTTAATTCACTTAGTCACTGGTGAATCTTAACAAGGTCTGAATTGCAGCCCATTTCATCGCTTCAAGAAAACAAATGCAGTGCCTTTTTTGAATCTCAACCGATTCCTTTAAATGTTGTCAAGATTAAAACAAGTGTTTGGATACCAGGACAGCCAGAATAGTTGCTTGCCTTTGAAAACAACTTCCTCTAATTTGGTGTATAATAAGGACATGATGGTATAGCAGGACACTTTTCAACAAAACCAAGCCAGATCCTTGTCTTTACAATGTAAACACCATGATGATGATAGCGTGATTTTGGAATGACCTTTGTCATTTTTTACCATGGAATCAAACCAGCCACAAGTCATTGTCAAAGTACACTATAACCTCTTTATATTATAACACTACAGCTGTGGTCCTAAGCAGAAACCAAGTTAATTGAAACATCCCTGCTACATCCAAACAAAAGTGTACAAATTATATAGAAAAATGACCATAAATGGTCATTTTTCTACATAATCTGTACATTTTAGGATCCATCTTTAAACTGTGTTAAATCCAAAACCTTATTATAATGAACAGTTTATTTGTTTGATTTGAGGTTTAACGATGCCGTCAACACTGTAAAGTCATTTTGGAGACGTTGCTTCCAATTTTTTGGGACTTTTACCCGACATTAAGATGAAATGACGTCTCAAGCCCTGCCGCCTAATGAAACCAATAGGGTTTATAAGCATGGACGGTCCTACTCGCACCGCTTTGCCTAGGCAGGCTTAGATCCTCTAAGCGGTTTACCAGTACTCATGTGCGGGTCGGTTTCAGCTCTACGTGGAAGCATCATGCAGCCCATCTATTTCTACAAGCCCAGTACCATAAAGAGGTTTATGTTTAGTTTCCAAGAATTTGATCATCACTATGGAATATACAGAGAATCTTACATGAGTGCTCATGTATTATTGAATTTATTATATTAAACGAGTTGAGGAAAAGGGATAAAATGCAAGGCTTTGCCATGCATTTTATCCAATTTCCTCAACGAGTTTGATGAATTCAATAATACATGAGCACGAATGCAAGATTCTAGTTATCATATCACATTGAAAATGAATTTAAATCACGATTTTTGTACAAAAATGACGATATTCCGCCATTAGTAAACACGATGTTGTTAAAGACGTTGTATATATGTAACCTTACACCCCAGTTACACAGACGGTCGGTCCCCAATCGGTCATTTTATATTAAATTTTTCGCTGTTTTGATCGGTTGTCAAGCGTGGTTTTATTTCTGGTTTTCTGTGTAAATGGCCATCGGTGATGGACAAGTGTTCAATTCGGTTACCCAATCATTTCATGGGTTGCTGGTAGGTTACCAAAAGCAACTCAAATGGGGTTGGATCGGTGATAAGGATGTTTTCATCGATAAAATACTGAAATACTGTCCATTTTTATCGTTTGTATATCGGAGCTAAATCGGGCGTATCGCTGAGTAATCGGTATTTGATAGCTAGTCATCGGTGGTTAAACACTTTCCGTCAGATATGGTCGGTGATAGATATTTGGTTATCTTTGTCTGATCGGCGATATCGGTGACTGAGAGCTTGCATATCTCATGCTATAGGTTGCTGTCGGTTCTTTTATTCAAACAATGTTAAAACCCACCGATGACACGATGGCGGCAACCGATTAGTCACAGATTGGGTCCCTATTAACCACCGATCAAAACAGATGAAATCCCACGTTTTAATTCTCATCTTTTTTTCTATCGGTGGTAAGTATTAGTTGATCGGTTGTTTATCGGTGGCCCATCGGTGATATCGGTTGTAGACAGCTTGTCTATCGGTTATTTGTAAAATATTTTCACCAATCGAGAATTTTAAACTTGTTTAAAATTCCCAATCGGTAATTTTTCTTCGATAAAACTCATCTTTCCCCAATAGCAGTTGATAGGTGGAAAACAGGTGACCAATAGGTGATATCGGTGTTAAATACGTTGTCATCGGTTCGCCCTAAAAAAACTACCGATCAGTCATCGATGGCTCTGTGTAACTGGGCCTTAACGGAGCGTATCGAACTGATCAGCATATTTAATCCACTAGTGGATTATTGAATTTAATACATGGCGTTATTACATTTTCAGACGCGACGTCAAATGATAAAATAAAGATAAACAATTAGCACTATCAATTGGAAGTAATCAATTTTGCAAAGCAGGGGCAACTCTCTTTCCTCCTTGGCAAAATTGTTTGCTTTGCCCTTTCCCCTGATCTACATTCATTGGATCCATTCTTTCACTTCTAAGAGCTTTTGTTTTCATCCTCAGTTCCTAGAGTTCTTATGCTGTTGATAAGCAGCCATGTCTATTAATAGACCATAAAATGCCAATCACGAAAACTGTCGACTGCTTTGTCCTCTGCCAGTTACTTTAAAAGTCATTCTGTTGCAAACATTGTGGACCCAGATCAGACTGCTCCTGAAGGAGCAGTCTGATCTGGGCCCACACTGTTTGCCTGTATGCAAAAATATTTTTTTTAAAAAGTTTGCAAGAAGTTTCAGCAGACGACAGAAGCAGACAACATTGTCAGAAGTAGTTTTTCTCGGCATCTTAAAGGTTAATAGAAATCTTCCTCATCCTTGGCTGGTTCCTTGTCTTTGTTCTGGTTCTGGATCTGAGACTGGTTCCTGTACATATCAGCTACCTGCAAAAGAAATAAACACTTTGTTACAAATTTATAGAAAATACGAGGTGTTATGAGCCATCATAGGTTGCCTGGAAAGATGTCTGAGTCTGTGACCTTGAGGTCATGAGTAGGGGTCGGAAAATGTGACCTCTTACAAAACAAGAGGGCCCAGAGGGCCCTGAATCGCTCACCTGAGAATTAGTGTCTCCAGTACATTCTAGGCCCAAGGGCTATAATTTGAACAAACTTGGTAATGGTCCACTAGATGAAGCTTCATACCAAATATCAAAGACCTGGGCCTTCTGGTTTCAGACATGAAGATTTTTAAAGGTTTTCCCTATATAATCCGATGAAAAACCAAAGGGTCCCAGAGTGGGGGCATTTTTGGCCTCAGGGCTATAATTTGAACAATCTTGAAAGAGGTCCACTAGATGAAGCTTCACACCAAATACCAAAGATCTGGGCCTGGGCCTTGCGGATTCAGAGAAGAAGATTTTTAAAGATTTTCCCTGTATAAGCCTATGTAAAACCAAAGGCCCCCGGGGCGGGGGCATTTTTGGCCCCAAGGCTATAATTTGAACAATCTTAGTAAAGGTCCACTAGGTAAAGCTTCACACAAAATATTAAAGATGTGGGCCTTGTGGTTTCAGAGAAGAAGATTTTTTAATGATTTTCCCTATATAAGCCTATGTAAAACCATAGGCCCCCGGGCGGGGGCATTTTGGCCCCCAGGGCTATAATTTGAACAATCTTGGTAGAGGTCCACTAGATGAAGCTTCACACCAAATATCAAAGATCTGGGCCTTGCGGTTTCAGAGAAGAAGATTTTTAAAGATTTTCCCTGTATAAGTCTATGTAAAACCAAAGGCCCCCGGGGCGGGGGCATTGTTGGCCCCAAGGCTATAATTTGAACAATCTTAGTAGAGGTCCACCAGGTAAAGCTTCACACCAAATATTAAAGACCTGGGCCTTGTGGTTTCAGAGAAGAAGATTTTTTAATGATTTTCCCTATATAAGCCTATGTAAAACCAAAGGCCCCCGGGGCGGGGGCATTTTGGCCCCCAGGCCTATAATTTGAACAATCTTGGTAGAGGTCCACTAGATGAAGCTTTATACCAAATATCGAAGACCTGGGCCTTGCGGTTTCATAGAAGAAGATTTTTAAAGTTTTATTTTAAAAAATCTATTTTTAGCTCCTGTGACCCAGATGTGCAATGGACCGGAACCATTTGAACAATTTTGAAAGGGGACCACCTAAGGATCATTGCTGTGAGGTTTGGTCAAAATCCGATCAGCGGTTTAGGAGGAGATGTCATTTGAAGAAAAAGTTTACGCACACACACACACACGCACGCACACACGCACGCACGCACTGACGACGGACGAAAAGTGATCCCAAAAGCTCACCTTGTCACTACGTGACAGGTGAGCTAAAAATTAACCCATAAAATGCCAAATGTGACAAGTGTCCTCTGCCGGTTATCCTAAAAGTATTTTTTTGCCGGTTATCCTAACAGTATTTTTTGCAAACAGTGTGGACCCAGATCAGACTGCTCCTGTAGGAGCAGGAGCAGTCTGATTTGGGCCCACACTGTTTGCCTGTATGCAAAAATATTTTTAAAAAGTTTGCAAGAAAATTCAGCAGACGACATTTGCAGATGTTTTTCTCTGTGTCTTGAGGCTCAACTATGAAATTCTAACATAAAAATTCTAAGTGTGTGACCTTGACCTTGAGGTCATAGGCACAGGTGGGGTTATTGCTGAATAAAACTTTGGAGCCATATCTACCATTGTGTCAAATCCATCATGTGGTTTGGAAAATATGAACTGTTGAAAAACTGTAGCTTAAATGCAGATGCCTCCCCAGATGTTGACCCCAGGGGAAATGCAAAACTTCTTCCTGGACTTTGTCCAGGCGAGCTAAAAAGCGAAAGCAATTTCATATACTGGGACTAAGAAAGTTACAACACTGACAGTAGTACAGTAGAACTTCGATGGCTCGAACACCGGTGGCTCGTTTACCACGGATGTGTCGAACCCATTCTTGAGCACCTAGCGAAATCCTCTACATAAGAAACAGTGGAGGATAATTAAGGAGATTTTAGTCTTTTATCTTGCAAATATATGCTGTGTGTACTCATTAGAATCGCCTCGATGAGGCGATTCTAATGAGTACACACAGCATACATTTTCATTATAAAAGACTGAAAAGATGTCTAAAAGTATCTCTTTATGCCTCCTGACACTAACCTCAGTGGCACGAACTACCCCTGTCTCAAACAGATTTTTGAGGTCCCAAAGGTGTTCGAGCCATTGAAGTTCAACTGTACGTATATTACCTCCACAGTGGAGGCTTTAAACAATGGTCATTGTTTTAGACTCAGTTTCTTTGCAGTTTAACTTTGCTGGACAGTGATAATCTAGAGCCAGTTGTTCAAAACTAACAACACCTTTAGTTAACAAATTGTTCCAACTTTCATCATCTAATATGCCAAATATGCTAATATAATATTCATAAATAGATCTGTTCAGCTTCAAGGGTTGAAGTTTGTATCATGTAGTTTTTTTTCAAGGAGAGACATAATGTAGGAGTCTTTTGCGTTTGTTTGATTTAAGGTTTAACATCCCTGTCAACACTGTATAGGTTGCTTCCAATTTAGTGGAACTTTTACCCAGTGTCCATTTCTGTAGTCTGTTAAAATTTCCATGAAAGCCCCAGGTGTGAGTACAAATTATGATCCAGCAAGGAGCAGATGGAAAGCCAAACAGTGTAGACCCTGATCAGAATGCTCCTTCAGGTCTGGGTCTGCAGTATTTGCTTAGGCCTATCTGTCCCAATACATATGATCATAACAGTATATTCTGACTCTTGTATCCATGCATCTTAATGAACAACAAGAAATGTTACTCCAACAATGAAGCAATTAACCCATTTAGTACCAAATGGAATCTTCCTCCTTATATATAGCATTAGTCCATTTCAAAATTTAGGGGTGTCAGAATGTGTTTTCTTCAAAATCTATTTGGAAACTGGCATTACGTTTTGCAAAAAGTGTAAGTCCTGATCAGATGCCGCGTTCTGCGGCATCTGATCTGGGCCTGCACTGTTTGCCAACTACCTGTTTTGGGGTTTCCAGTACCAAATGGGTTAAAGGTCAGCATAATTTTTTTTGTGATTTTCTTTATTTCACGAGATGGTTTAGATCATAATCTACCTGAGATGCTGCTGTAGCTTCTTCTGGTTTCTTATCATCTCTTATTCTCAGGAACCGAGGAAATCGTAGCGATATACCTTTCTGAGGATCAACCTGAAACCACATACCACAACCTATTCATCACACTGATGGGATCCAAGGCAAAATATATCATAACAGATAACATCACGAAAACACGTCTATATAATTTTGATCCCCTTGAACCCCACTTTTAAAGAGTAAAACTGTGGATTGCAGGGGTAAACCTTATTTTCTTATTTTTGCTCTAAAACATAGATTGTGAGTACTCGTTAGAACCGCCTCGATGAGGCGGTTTTAACGAGTACCCACAATCTATGTTTCGAGCAGAAATAAGAAAAATATCGCAATTTTTCATCTTAAAATTCTCCTTTTTTTCTGCGGTAAAATTTACACTTTATTTGTATAGGCATGTTTTGGTAATGAATTGACTGTGTTCGTTCAACATCTGTCAATCCTTAATCTTATGGGTCATTTTGTTTTGTCCTCTTCCAGATAAAGTGAAAAGTGATGGAAGAGAAAGTCAAGGAGATAAAAGGGAGGGACAAGGGAGGAAAGGGAAAATGAAAGTGAAACAACAGAAGAAATAAAAGCAGTCCCCTTGCGCAACTGTAAGTCAATATCAGTTGGATGCACTGGTGACCTAAGATAAACGAAATTGTCGCCCCACCAAACTACCTACATAATAAACAAGAGCAATCGAATGCGGGTGCCAACGCTCGGCTGCAAAAATTCTATGTCGAAAAAGGGGTATAACTGAGCCAAAAATCTTTTGAAGGTTATCTCACCTATTTATATGAGTTCCCCTTATCATAATGAACAAATAGTCCGAGTTTCAAGTAAATATGTTCAGTAATGACAGAGATATTACAAAATGTCCAAGTTTTTGCACGACGACGCAGACGACGCCAGAGCTATGACAATACCTCTTTGTTTTCTTCAAAAAACAGCCGAGCTAATAAAACAACCATGTATTGGTTATTTTTTTGTCACCCCAACTATTAGCATGATGCAATATAGACTTCCAATTCTCAATCTTTCCCTCCATTTGTCAATCCAATAACAATCTATGCCGTTATGGTCAGGAAAACTGCCTGATTGGTTTGTATTTTGATATTGATAAGCATTACAAATTTCATGCTCAGCTGAGTTGAGCATGAAAAAAGTTTCCAGTCAGTTTCCTAACCACACATTTTCCTGAGAAGGCTTATACGTAAGCTGTAGGAATATTCTTATTATCCTTCAAGAGTAGACCAGAAATACTTTTGACAGGAGAAACCCGCCCAAGCCCCCACCCACATCCTAACCTCACTACTGTCCTACCCCCATCGGATTCCCATGCTATATGAATCCTACATGGGCATGAGGGGTGGATGGAAAAATCTGTCCCGAGGGTCACAGTCCAGCATCACGAGGCCCTCGGGACAGATTTTTCCATCTACCCCTCACACCCATGTAGGATTCTTTTTCTTGTATACCTTCCATTTTTGAGCATGGAGTTTTAATACTGTAGTCACTTCGGTTGCCGACGTCCACAATTTTGTGATGACACTACTGTGATGTTTAGTGACATCAAGTAACGTGCTATGATGTCAACTTTAATGACGGCGTATAGGAGGTCATATTCAACTAGCCCATTTATCAAACACACGAGAATATTCGATTTTGGGTAAGAACACCAGGGTTAGAACAGAATTTCTATCCCAAGCTAAAACCAAGGATTTCCTTATCTGGTGTGCAAGAAATACGTATCTTCCCCTTCATCTACTTACGAGCCCTGCAGCAGCTTTGTGTACTGGAGATATGGAGAGATCAGCTGCCTTGATTTCCCAGACCTGGACTGCATCAAACCAGTGGTCGCACTCCACCGAGTTATCCCAGTTGTAGTAAGATTTGGGTTTGTCAATGACATGATCCTTGAAGAAGTTGGTGTGCTTCTCTAAGTCTTCATCTTTGAAACCTGTACCAATCTGTAATAGACAGTTTATGGATTTATGCAGCAAGAATGTCACTTTTTGTTTTACTGCAAAGAAATTTGATTGGACAGCGCAAGGGCAATTATTTTCCATATACCCCGCAAGCAAAAATATATTACCCTCTCACGCTTGCCTTTGCTTGATTGCCATCACAAAAACACGTCTATATTATTTTGACCCCCTCAAACCCCACTTTTATATAGTAAATCTGGGGTTTGCAGGGGTAAATCTTATTTTTCTTATTTCTCCTTTGAAATATATATTGTGGGTACTCGTTAGAACCGCCTCGATGAGGCGGTTCTAACGAGTACCCACAACTATATTTTGAACAGAAATAAGAAAAATATCACAATTTTTCATCTTAAAATTTTCTTTTGTTTTCGGCGGTAAAGATTATTATGTATTTGTATAGGCTTGTTTTCGTAATGGATGGCTGCCATCTTGGATCTACTGCATAGCTGATAAGAAATAAAAGCACCACACTAATTTCCAGCCAATAAATAAATTTATCATATGATGTCGCGTCTGAAAGTGTAATAACGCCATGTAATATTTTCAATAATCCATTTATTAAGGATGCTCACTCATACAACAAAATATATATAGATACAACTACTTTTATTTATCTCCTTTTTCACATAGTTAATATCTGGCAGTATATGGACACCGAGTAGATTCAGGTCGAAGGGGGGACGCAGTGACAGCATATAACCTTGCTCGCACGAAAACGGGCACCAAATTATTAATTTGTTTGCACTCAAAATATTGTGCAGTCCAATTTTGAATTTTGAGTATTCCAAAATATGCGCACACTCCAAATGTGTGCTCCAAGATTTTGTAACATTCCAAAATTGCGCACTTCCTATAGTACGCTCCAAATTTTGTAACAGAGTATTCCAAATATTGCGTACATCCTGTTTGTACGCTCCACAATTTTTTAACATTCCAAATATTGCGCACATCCTGTTTGTACGCTCCAAATTTTGTAACAATCCAAATATTGCGCACATCCTATTTGTACGCTCCAAGTATTCCAAATATTGCATACATCTTGTTTGTATGCTTTACAATTTTTAGCATTCTAAATATTGCGCACATCCTGACTGTACGCTCCAAATTATGTAACAATCCATATATTGCGCACATCCTATTTGTACGCTCCACTCTATCCCAACTCCTGTGCACTCCAATTTATGCACTCCAACTAATCTTGACAGTGAGCACTCCGTAATGTGCACTCCAAAATGCATTCCATGACACGCATTCCATACCATCTTCTGCATTATGCAATGCATACCATGTAATCCATCCCATATTACATATATCCAAATAGCCCCGGCTGCACGTGCGAACCTTACTTATGACTTGCAATTTAGAAATGTTTTAGTATGACCCTGGGGGGAACACATCCTCAAGCTATGGCGAACCATTTCCATGAAGGAGACGCCACCCAGTTCAAGAAGTTCTGAAAGAAACAAGCCTCAGCTCTGCTCCCAGCAACCAGTACCCGGAATCTAGGCTCAAGAACAAATCTTCAGGGTATGGCGAACCACTTCCATGAAGGAGATGCCACCCAGTCCAAGTAGAAGTCCTGAAAGAAACAAACTTCAGCCTTGCTCCCAGCAACCAGTATTTGGAATCTAGGCTCAAGGCGTAAAGTTTCATTACAACCAAACAGCTGTCTAAGCAAAGCGTCCCCCCTATCGAATGCTGAATTCCGCCACAGCAAATTTATGATGCCCCACATAAATTTGTCCCCCAATTCAGCAAGTCAACATTTTTATGAATATAACCTTTTTATCCTTGTCCTGTTATTCTAACTACATATTAGGATTTTACATTTGGGAAGAAGGGTCTGTAAGAAATTGATTGGCTACTTCCTCAAATGTATTTAAAAATATGATATTGCCCACAGCAGTGAGATGAACCCTATCCGTCTTAAATAGCCCTGTTGTATTGAAATCGAGCACATGCTTGATTGTTTGGTCACTACATTTAAAGCAGGCTGTCTACCCGGTTGGTTTATACGCCTCCTTTGATCCAGCTTTTTAAGCCCTCCATGAGTGTTGTCCGCCCCCAGCCACGACTGACAATTAGGGAGGATGTCTGATCATACCGTTTGGGCTTCGGGATAGATAGAAGCCATGTATGCAAATTAGCTTTTAAAAGTCTTTAAGAAGTTTGCTTTGGGACCACTCAACAAGGTTGTTGCCCCCGAGGTGAATAATTATCATCACAAGGGTTGAATGAAACTGCAGCAACCATTGGAGCTCGGTGTCGTAGTGATCCCAGTGCACCGCTTTACCCTAATACAAATTTTAGCTAACAATCACTGCATTAGCTGGAGGTCTGAGAGCTGATACACTGTCAGCAAGGTGTGAAACCAGGGAATCACCGATAAGCAATATATCTGTAACAGACAATTTAAAAACGTATGTACCATGTTACCGCCCCAGTTTTCCATCAACCAAGTTCTTTTATGGCTATACTAGAATACCCTTAGCTGCCAAATTAATAGCCCTTCCAATTCTAAAGGAATGTGCAGCATAAAGTTGCTTTGGAAGTCCTAATTTATTTTCTACAACTGTCACAAGAATGCCACTGAGCTGACAGTGCTTTAATTAATGGCCATTCCGGAGGCAAAAGAAGTCTAGACTACCATCAGGCTTCCACATCATATATTGTTTGACAACCAAGGCAACATATAGATGCATTGATTGCAAGTGGGATGCACGATATTGGTGGAGGGCAGTTATGTCTCAACTAATTCTAAAGATGAAGTATATATTTATCCAGTTTATTTATCTGATTAGAACTATCTCATCCAACATTACCCTGCGTGAGTGGGTATGTGTGATTATGATGTGGTGTACTGCAAGGTGCAGTGCTCAGTACTCTACATTTTAATAAATGCATAAATTAAAATAAATAAATAAATAAATACATAAATGGAAATATCTCATTAAACATTACCCTCCGTGAGTGGTAAGGTTGATCCGAAGATTTGAAAAGAATGTTGTGTACTGCAAGGTTCAGTGCTCGGCACTCTACATTTTTAATATGTCATGGAAATATCTCGATTAACATTGCCTTCCGTGACTTGGTAAGGTTGGTCTGTAATTTTGAATAGAATGTGGTGTACTGCAGGGTGCAGTTCCCAGTACACTACTGTTTTTTTTTTTTTTTTTTTTTTTTTAAATCAAAAATAAATAACAGAAGATGCTCCAAAGATGGAAAAATTATCCACTGGACCACTGGTCTTATCTCATTACCTACAAAGTAGGCACCAAAACCGAGTTCAAACCCCTTGCACGAATGGTGCAGTGCTGTAAGTCCTCATTTGACATCCAGAACCGGTCATGAGAAACGGAAATACCATAATTTTTTTTTTTTTTTTTTTTGAAAAATTGTACCCAAAGTTCAAATTCCTTCATATCTGCTGTGATGCGAAGGTGACAGTGTATCTTTGATAAACCACATGTAGCATTCATAAATTGCCCACAAAATGGACTCCCCAGTACCAAGCAGGAAACTGTCAAGATAACACATGAATCGTCCCTCAGAAACATGTCTAGCTACCCAGAATTCCAAAAAAGTAGCGACAGTCTCGAAAGTCTGGCGTGCTATGCTGCAACCAAATGGCATTGCTTAAACAAAATAAAACTTCCCGTCAAGCTTGAATCTGAGCTGATCAGAGTCTAAAGGAGAGACGAGTAATAGCCCAAATTTTCCTTTTATATCGGAATTTACCAAAAGGCAACCACAGCCTTAAGCTTGTACCATTTGCACAATATAATATACAAGACCTAATGGTGATATGTGCAGAATTCATAGCGGACAAGAGTCAAAAGGTCCAGCCACTCTGTCTGCTTTAACTTCTTTATTTCTTTTTACTGAAGAGTTCCCCGCCGACCGTCCTTATATCAGAAATCATATTTAGCCCCTTAATTTCTTCGCTGCATACTATTTATCTTCCGTAATAACATTTTTTCCCCAAGCTTTATAAGGTACCAAAAACTCGCAGGGCCACCATTGTCACCCATGTATATTTTGCAATTAAAATGGCGATTTTTATGCCGCCGTAGTGTCACTTGTCCTAATATTTTCGTAACGGTGAACTGTCTTAGTTGTCACTTTTTCCCTATTTAGTTGTACCTCGTCACTAACGCATTTTATCATTTCCGGTTGCAAAACGAAAGTACCGATAATATTATTGTTGTTCGAGGTCAACCAATGGAAATTCTTATATTATAGCTAAAGGACACCCTCTTCTTCTTTTATTATGAAACATATCTCAACCGAGTCCCGACAACTTTCTCTTGCTGGATTTTTAGTTTTAGATTCCTCTTAAAAATACAACTTTCTTTTGCTGGATTTGAAAACGGAAAAGGAAGGTTTCCCTGAGCATGCGCAAGACGCCAAACCATAGTTTGGCCCTTAAGACGCTTGACTGCTGAATAACAAACACGGTGCAAGCGTCCAGTAACCTGGACCAACTGTCATGGTGGATTAGGAGATCGAAATTGCGATCAGACATTGTTAAAACCTAAATAATGAGAGGTCAAGCCACCCTGAAGCTGCAATCATGACACATTAATGATAGTCCATTCAATTTGTTCGCACCAAATAAATGGGATTATCATTTAGTTGATAATCCCTATTAATGGATTAAATATGCGAATTAGCTAGATACGTTCCGTAACATTACATGTACCACGTCCTTAACACATCGCATTAACTAATGGCGGAATATAGACTTTTTGTAAACAATTGTGAATAAAATGCGTTTTAAATGTCATATGATAAATAGAATCTTGCATTCGTGCTCATGTATTATTGAATTTATTAAACGAGTTGAGGAAAAGGGATAAAATGCTAGGCTTTGAACACTCATGTAAGATCCACTATTTCTACCATGGGAAATCGCCTTGAAACTGTGACCAACTAAGGGTCAAAATAACTTGTAAAAACGAAAACTTTTGACTGTTTCTATTTCTTTCAGTGTTGTATTTCATTATTTTCTGTTTTAAAACTCTCATTCTAACCTGCCGTAAACAGTTTTCCACTGAGCAAGGTTGTCAACATAATGCATGCATAATGGTGCCATTGATGACGTCACACATATAAGCATGGACTTCTCGCGGCGTCCGCCACAAAAGAATTGTTTGGAAAACCGTGAAATGACATCCAGAGCATTTTGCTGCCATTTTTCAACTGCAGATACTTCCTGAAACAGGTCTGGAAGTGGATCTACTTGATTGGTTGTTTGGGGTTTGACAGCACAGTGGAACTTTTTAGGTCACATAGAGCCAGTCAGTATAACTAGTCCCACATTTCCTGGACAGTCTTATGTAAAAGCAGTAAACCAATGCAGTGTAAAGTCTTTCACCAGAAACTGACAAATACCCTTTTTGAATCTACGAAAAGACAAACTGGTGAAGGTAAAAGTCCCATGAGCATGCAATGGCCCAAGTAACAATAAAGACCCCATTGACTATCATTTTATTTTACACGCTTTAAACAAGGAGTCTGCTGTACAGTTATCCGCATGAATTTCCTTCCAAAAACTTTTACAACGGACTAAGGGAGACAATTTTCTTGAGCTCTATAAGTGCAGCTCCTCAAAAAAGAAGTCTAGTCTTAAGGGGGATGGGAACACTTTCAGGGGAGGCAACTCCTGCAAAAGTATTTTTGTCTCCCATGTCAATAGGGGTTAACTCTTAAAGGAAAGAATTTGCTCCGAGGATCAAATTCTTTCCTTTAAGAGTAGACCCCTATTGATAATTGGGACAAAATATTTTTTGAAAGAGTTGTCTCCCCTGAAGGTGTATGCATTCCCTATAAGCTTTATTTTTCATAGCTTTTATTTTAGGGCTCTTTCCAGATTATTTTACTTCTTTGGAGCCTATCATTAATCTCAGCTGGGCAAAACTGGGACTACTCAAGGAAAAACCACTTTGCAAACTTGGCCCCTCATGTTATCCGAGTGAGTTTCGAACCAACAGCAGTGAGAAACCAAATAATTAATAGAATGCACTCTTAAACTACTTGAAGGCCACATAGGCTCATCTTTTTTCTGACAGAATTTTTTTGGGGTTTCAGTTTAATGGCCTTTCCCAGATTATTTCATTTATTTACCGCCGATCGTTAATCATAGGTAGACAAAACTGGAGTACCCGGAGAAAAACCACCTGAACTTCCATTGCAGAACTTGGCGACTCACATGTGACCCATGCTAGGTTCGAACCACAGCGATGACAGACCTAATGATGAAGAGTCAGTGC
Organism: Lucinisca nassula; assembly: GCA_963580285.1. NCBI lineage: Eukaryota > Metazoa > Mollusca > Bivalvia > Lucinida > Lucinidae > Lucinisca > Lucinisca nassula. The sequence continues at coordinate 73,790,992 of OY757011.1, read as the reverse complement.
TCTTATCCACTGGGCCATGGAGGCCCGTTCTTAAAAGAAATAAACAAACCTTGCAAATTGACTGGAATTCCTCGTTTTCATCATCATACACCCCTAAAAGGAATCCGCCGTATCTCCCCGTCCTCTTTCCACTGCCGAGGTAGCCTCCCATTACTAACACATCCAGGGTGTCCCCCATTCCCTCTAGATAATCTTTCTTCACCTAAATCATATACAAGGACAATTTCTATTAGAAACAGTAACTTCACTTTCGCTCTATAATCATACCCCCGTCAGTTTGTTTGATTTGAGGTTTAACGTCTCCGTCAACACTGTAAAGGTCATTTTGGAGACCTTGCTTCCAATTTTGTGGGACTTTTACCCAACATTGAGATGAAATGACATCTCAAGCCCTGTCGCCCAATGAAACCAATAGGGTTTATAAGCATGGACGGTCCGCCAGTTATCTTTCTTCTACGGCCATCCCTCCTTACACCCACATTTGTTATAACAGATAAAATTCTTTATAACAACAATTTCAATGGAATGAATTCTAAGCTCAAGGCTTAGCCTCGATTCCGAGCGATGTGGACTTCCCTCGGGTTTGAAATGACCAAATCGAATCCATAGTCATGAAAGGTTCTTGTAAATTAATACTCCAAGAAACAAATGTTATAGATATTTGTTAGAATCGCCTCACCAAGGCAATTCTAACAAATGTCTAAAACATTTGCTAGCACATTTGTTTCTTGGAGTAATGATGTGGAAAAGACCTTTTATAATCTATCATACTCCTAACTGGGATTCTTTACAATGGCAAATTCATTATTCAGGCACAATAATAGGGAACGAATACTGTCAATATAACGCGGGTCCTCTGTACGAAAGCACAATGAAGCTTCTACAAAATCACCAAGGAAGCTAACTCTGCTTTTGTATATGTGCGTTTTTTCACATCATAAAATGTAAGGGTTAATCTTGATATTTCACATCCTCTTTATTTTACAACACTGTCTAATACATCATAATTTTTTAAATATAGAGAATACCACATTCGTGTCTTTTAATATTCAGTTTATCAGGTAAGGCTTTGAGAATGCTTGTAGCACTGCAAGGCTTGCCAAGCGATTCTACACACGTTCTCAAAGCCGAGCCTGATAAACTTGATATCAAATGACATGAATCTGGTATCCCCTTTTTCACTCTTTAAATATGCAATTTACAATCAGTTATCCATTATTCCCAGCATGTCTCATTATTCCGGCGTGCAATAATCAGTCCATATATCTAGTATAATCTGACTGTAATTTTTCCTATATTTTTTCCTATAATGTTTCCAATTGTTCCAATAATTATAACATTTTTGCTATTTTTTTCCGACAGTCGGCTGCATTCATAATAGTGCAATATCACATTGATGTGATAAGGCTCACTTGTCCCGAGATAGTATATCTTCATCAAGTCGGTGTATTACAATGCAATATACATAGGGGGCAACTGATAAAATGCTTTTAAGGCGGATCCCGGAGCTTATATTGATTATATAGAAGAAGAATTGAACCAAAAGGCTATGTTGCACCTGTGATTGTTGTTCTAGAGAAATGGACTCCGTCTGCTTATGTCGTCTGCTGAATTTTTTTGCCAATGTTTTAAAAAATATTTTTGCTCACAGGCAAACAGTGTGGACCCAAATCAGACTGCTCCTAGAGGAGACAGGACCTCGGTTTATATCTTGAGAAGAACTAAATCCCTCCCTGGTTTATGAGGCAAGTAGCTTAACCATTACACTATGGAGGTTTCTCTAAATTAAGTAGGAAAGCATTTCATTTTCTTTCAACTCTTAGACACCAATGACATCATATACAGTAAAATTCCTATATTAAGACCAACTTTGAGACTGTTCAAAAGTGGTCTTTAAGACCACTTTTGAACAGTCCCAAAGATGGTCTCTGACCAGAGGACACTTCATGCAGAAAACACAAAGAAAGAGTAACTGCAACCTACTAAATAAGCTTTCTAAAGCAGAATTTCTCTTAATAGCGTGATGAGCTTAATAGTGGAATTTCACTTTTTTCAGTTCTTCTTCACAATGTGGGCAAAAGAGAACAATTTTGAGTTTGTTTTGCTAGTTTACTCCATAAAAACAAATACATAGGGTTCTCATTGTTTGTTTGTTTGCACTGGAGTTAAATGGCCCAGTCAACACTATTTTTGGTCATTTTTGAGCCAGTCAGTTTATATAGCCACACTTTTCCTGGGCAGGCTTATACGTAAAACAACTACAGTGCACATTCTTTTGCCAGAAACTGACACCTGCCCTTCCCAAATCAGCGGAAGGGAGAGAATGACCATAGAAAAGATTTCAGGATCAATCTCCAGAAAAGAATGTTGCCGAACCCGGCAGGTATCGAACCTGCGTCCTCCTGATCACCAGTCAGACGTGCATCCAAGGGTTCTCGTAAGAATCACTTAAAGTAAACAATATGGGGTGTTTGGGTGTGGCAAAGGTATCGTGTATCTTGGATCACTGGGACGTCCAACTGATACTGGCTTGCAGTTGGGCAAGGCCTACTGTCCTTGCAGCAGGAAAGGGTAGTGGGGGAGCATTGTTATTTCTTCTGTTCGCCCATTCCATTCATTTTCCTGTTTCTCCCATGTCCCTCACTTTCTTCTCCTCCTGGATGACGACACAAAATGACCCACATTTTGTTAAACCCCAAACAATCAAATCAAAGTAAGCAATCTAACCAACAACAACATGTTTTTATTGTGACATATTAAAAATTGATCTGGAACTTTGAATATACAGATTTTGTTTGTTTGTTTGATTTGAGGTTTAACGTTCCCATCAACACTGTATAGGTCATTTTGGAGACCTTGCTTCCAATTTTGTTGGACTTTTACCCTACATTGAGATGAAATGACATCTCAAGCCCTGTTGCCCAATGAAACCAAGGGTTTATAAGCATGGATGTTTCGACTCGCACGGTTTTGCCTGGGCAGGCTTAGATCCTCTAAGCGGTTTATCAGTACTCGTGTGCAGTCAGTTTCAGATCTGCATGGAAGCATCCTGCAGCCCATATATTTCTTCAAGCCCCGATGGGTGGGGCCCGGCTGTCCTTGCAGCAGGAAAGGGTAGAGGGTGAGTGTTGTTATTTCTTCCCTTTGCACATTTCATTCATTTTCCTCTTTCTCCCTTCCTCTGGAAGACGACGCAAAATGACCCACAAGGACTGACATTTCGATAAACCCCAAACAATAAAATCAAAGTAAGCAATCTAACCAACAACATGTTTTTATTGTGACATCTGGAACTTTGAATATACAGATATGACTTTGTGAAAGACATGCGAATTTCAAATCTGCACACCTCCATTCGAGTAAATCTTCTGAGACGCATTTACTTGTCTACTCACCTTTAACCAGTTATGAGATCTTTTGGCGATTTCATATGTAGCATCAACGTCTAGTGTCTTTACCATTAAACCTTCACAATTTCCTAAAAGTGTACAGGGATCAGTTTCATATCTGTTTGATATTGAAGGTATAAATGAATGTCACAACTTACTTTTCAAATGTTACAAAACATGCATCGCGATAACAAGACCGTGAGACGAAGACCCCTCTAAACTCCACATTATAATGAGAAAAGTGGGTTTTACAGGGGTATAAATTATCCATCTTATTTTGCTCAAAAAAGTAGATTGGTAGTACTTGTTACAACCGCCTCATTGAGGCGGTTCTAAGGAACACCCACAATCTATGTTGAAAGCAGAAATGAGAAAGATGTTACAATTTTTACCTAATATTTGTCATTTGTTTGTTTTAAAGGTTTAACGTCCCCGTCAACACTGTAAAGGTCATTTTGGAGACATTGCTTCCAATTTTGTGGGACTTTTACCCGACATTTAGATGAAATGACATCTCAAGCCTGCCACCCAATGAAACCAATAGAGTTTATAAGTATGGATGGGCCGACTCGCGCCGCTTTGCCTGGGCAGGCTTAGATCCTCTAAGTGGTTTACCAGTACTTGTATGCAGGTCAGTTTCAGCTCTGCGTGGAAGTATCATGCAGCCCATATATTTCTTCAAGCCCCGATGGGCGGGGGCCAAAATATTTGTCATTTCTGACACCATGTTGGACCCCATTATTTCACATGCACATGTTGTTCTAATGGACAGATAATACAATGTTTGAAGCCCATTGGAGCTTGGAAAAATAGACTGTGCTGCATGTTAATTAATTAACCCTTTTTGTACCAAATGGAATCTTCCTCCTTATATAAACCAAGAGCCCATTTCAAAATTTAGGAGTGTCAGTTTGTGTTTTCTTCAAAATTTATTTGGAAAATGGCTTAACTTTTTGAAAACAGTGTAGGCCCTGATCAGATGCCACCTGATCTGGGCCTGCACTCTTTGCCAGGGTACCCGTTTTGTGGGGGGTTTCCGGTACAAAATGGGTTAATTCCACATCTTGTATACAGCAAATGAACATACTGAAGCAAAATGCTGGGCAGAGACAAGTTTCACTTCTTATGTCACACCACACCCTTCAGGTAATTACAGACCTCCAAGGGAGTTCACTCTATCCAGAAAACATTGGGTTTGTTTGTCTTGAACTTTATACAGTAAAACCTGTCTTAGTGGCCACCTCTATTAGGCAAGCAACTGTTGTAAGCAAGCAGGCATTCAGTTCCCTAAAAAGGCAAATGTGTTAAATTTCACCTGTCTTAAGCAAGCACATTTTGGTTATCCCTTAGGTGCTTGCTTAATACAGGTTGGACTGGTAGTCTTGTCAACTCTCTACGCATTTGAAGTAAAGCATTTGAAGCAACTTCTGATTAACTTTCAGAAGGGAATCAACCACCAGGGAAACAATCCTGCCTTCTAGGGTAACCTCCCTTCAACAGCGGAAACAGTGTAAGCCATTAAAGAGACTTACTTTGACCATAGGCTTTTTTTACTTATTAAATATTTCGTAACAACTAATTAAACAAACTAAGCGTGAGTCAAATATCTTTTTACCTTTAATAGATTCATCTAAGAATTCTGCTATTTCTTCAGTATTTGAGGAAATCATAGATGTCGCAAACACAAACTCTCCATCAATTTCTTCAAATGAAGACCGTAAGAGTTCTCTTCTCTTCCTGAATGGTTCCCGGACTAGTGATTCTCCATTGAGGTAGAGCAGGTCAAAAGCGTACACACACACTTGTACCTTGATCTCTGAAGCATCAGCATCCTGAACAAAGATATAACATCAAGATATCCATATAATACAGTGAAGTTCCACTATTATGAATCTTGTTTGTTTGTATGATTTAAGGTTAACGGCCCCATCAACACTGTAAAGGTCATTTTGGAGACATTGCTCCAAATTTTGTTGGACTGTTACCCGACATTGAGATGAAATGACATCTCAAGCCCTGTTGCCCAATGAAACCAATAAGGTTTATAAGCACTGGAAGGTCCTACTCGCACCGCTTTGCCTGGGCAGGCTTAGATCATCTAAGCGGTTTACCAGTTTTCATGTACAGTTATATTCAGCTCTGCGTGGAAGCATCATGCAGCCCAACTATTTCTTCAAAACACGATTGGCGGGGGGGGGCCTAACAATGAGTCTATGCCAAACTAATATTAAGACTAGTTCTTCATTTAACCTATTGTTTACTAGTGGACTCTTCCATTGCTCTATGTTCAACAAATCCATTTGTCATGTATGGGGTGTCAGGCCTATTTTTTTGTTCTTATTCTATTTTTGATGGAAACTTCTGTTAGCAAATAGTGCAGGGCCTGATCAGACGCCACAGAATGATCGGGGCCTGCACTGTTTGCAAAGGTACCCTATTTGGGGTTTCCTGCATGCAATGGGTTAAACACATATTTAAAAAGTTTAAATTTTCCTTTCTTTGTGCTTTCTGCATTTAATGACCTCCAGTAAGACACCACCTATGGAACTGTTCAAAAGTGGTCTTAAAGACCACTTTTGAACTGTTCCGAAGGCAGTCTAATTATAGAAATTTTATTGTATGCACTAAAGCAAGCCCCACTGTATTGTGAGTAGTGCGAATTACTGGGAGTGTTATTATGTAAAACTGATTATGTGCTTTTTGGGTCAATTGTTTGTCAATAGACCCAAAGTTACTAAGCACAGAAGCTCTTCAGTGCTGATGTCCATGTGACTCATTTGTAGAAAATCCACATAACAGTTATTTATAGGAAATAGAGGTGCTATTCTTGTCAGTGTGATGTCAGAGTCCTGCATTAAAGAAAGCTTATTTTAAAACACTGACATGTGCCTGGTCATTGGTAAACAGTTCAGACCCAGATTAGACACTGCAGAATGTGGCGTCTGATTTGGGTCTAACCTGTTCGCATACAATACAGAAATTTAAGGGCTAAATAAAACACAGTCCCCATTCAGGACCATTTTTCCAGGCTACACTTAGAGACAATCAACCCACCAGTGCTATACCTGCTTTGTTTTAAATAGAAATGCAGCTGACATCTTAAACAGCTGTGACTTCCATGGCCTCATTGTGCATCTAAAGTTTAAACCCTATTGGTTTCATTAGGTGGTAGGGCTTGTGATGTCATTACATCTCTATGTCGGGTAAAAGTCCCACAAAATAGGATGCACATCTCCAAATCAACCTAAATATAGTGTTGACTGGGACTTTAAACCTCAATTCAATCAGAATAATGAAATTTGTCTTCATAGCCAATGTAGGTGCATGTGTTTGAGTCCTTCTTGTCTGAAATATATGTTGTGGGTACTCACACCAACAACTAAGGTCAAAGGGAGATGGGACTTCAGTCGAGACCTCATTTAAAAACTCAACTAAATGATGAAATAAGAAAATAATTCCATAATTATCTTTGTTAAGCCTCATTCTTGTCAGGAGTATATGTTGTGGGTTATCCCACCAACAACTATGGTCATGCCGAGATGGGACCTCAGTTTAAAGACTTGTCTGAAAGTTTGGAGAAAGTCGGAATTTAACTCACAAGCCCTGGTTTACGAGGCGAGTAGCTTAACTACTACAACATGGAGGCTTCTTGTGAATGTCCGTATAACATAAAGTCCACTTTATACAGAGAAAACTGGTGTTTATTGGGGTATACATTATTTTTTATTATTTCTGCTCTTAGACATTGGTTGTTGGGACTCGTTAGAACTACCTCAATGAGACGGTTCTAACAAGCACCTACAACCTATGTTTGGAGTATCAATAAGAAGGAGATCATCAGAAAATTTACCGTTTTGGAGATATGAAAGAATGCACTTTGTCACAGGGATGATAAAGGCTATGCAGTGTGTGTGTGTTTAGAGTTTTATGTCCCACCAACAGCTATGGTCATACCGAGATAAGACCTCAAAGTCTGGAGAAGCCCAGAATACAGACTTATCAGTTTTTGTATGTTTGACTTGAGGTTTAATGTCCCTGTCAACACTGTATAGGTCATTTTGGAGCTGTTGCTTCCAATTTTGTGGAACATTTTCCCGACACTGAGATGAAATGACATCCCAAGCCCTGTCATCCAATGAAACCATTAGGGTTTATCAGCACGGGCGGTCCGACTCGCACCGCTTTGCCTGGGCAGGCTTAGATCCTCTAAGCGGTTTACCAGTCCTTGTGTGCAGTCGGTTTCAGCTCTGCGTGGAAGCATCATGCAGTCCATTTATTTCTTCAAGCGCCGATGGGTGGGGGCCGTAGGCTAATCAGTATTTAGATTTATCAGATTGAGATATGGAGCACCACCTGTGTTATTTACCTTCCTTTTCCTGGTAGTTAACACCTGGAATGGTAATATTTGTTGTTTCTCCCTGTCCCAGGCTACAGCCTCTGAGTCCAGCACACAAGACTTCACTGACTCTTTGAGACATTTTGGTAGCCGTGATATAATATCAGGGTATTTACTTGTGTTGTCTTCCGAATTTCTGCTGTAGATGTGTATTTTTCCATTTTCTAACAAGTGAATCTGAAATTACAGTAAAAACAAAACTAGAGATTTTTTTGACCCTTTTGTACCAGAACACCAAAACACGTACCCGGTGTAACAGGCCGGTTCTTCCCCCTAGTCAGTTTCTTCCCCGGGGAAGAACCAGGCCGGGGGAAGAAACTGACCGTTACACCGGGCAAACAGTGTAAGCCCTTTGTACCGGTAACACCAAAATGTGTAAAACCCGTACCCTGGCAAACAGTGCAGGCCCATATCAGATGCCGCAAAATGCAGCATCAGATCAGGGTTTAAAAACACTGTTTGCTAAAAAAAGTCAGCCAATTTCCAAATGAACTTTTAAGAAAACACAACCTGATACCCCTAAATTTTGAAATGAACTTGTGTATATATAAGAAGGAAGATTCCTTCTGGTACAAAATGGGATAATTATCTGACATCACAAAAACTTACATTAGCAAATCTCCAGATTAAGAGATGTAATAAGGATTTGTTTGTTTGTTTGTTTGAGGTTTAACGTCCCCGTCTACACTGTAAAGGTCATTTTGGAGACGTTGCTTCCAATTTTGTGGGACTTTTACCTGACACTGAGATGTAACAAGGATAACTACAGGATAATTTTCCATATTTCTTGTCAGAAGTATATGTTGTGGGCACTTGTTAGAATCACCTCATCAAGGTGATTCTAACAAGTACCCACAACATATGTTTTTAAGAAGAAAACTTTTGTTATGCCTCCTTTCTGTCAAAAATATATGTTGCGCCAAAGTGAATCTAACAAGTACCCACAACATGTTTTTATGAAGAAGTCAGTGAGTGCTATGCTTTTATGAAATAATAAGAAAATATTCCTTTATTATCTCTGTTAGAAATATATACCACAATATCTAGCTACAGGTCCTCCGTGAGCAATAATGGCCTGTGGCCTCTGGCCAATACAGCTGGCATCTGACTCAAAACTGGGCCAATACAAATACACCTCAACATCGTTATAACACGGAACTTCGCGTCCACCAACGGACCGTGTTAGTTAACCGAATCATGTTAAAAGAGCCAAATGTATTTGTCATGGATCAGTCTATTCTACTATTACATTGTAAACACAAGCCTCCGGCGCTATCAATAAGCCTACAATGTTCCGCGTGGCAAGGTGTGAAAATAAGATAAAGTTTTGTCTCTAATTTGCATTTATCCCTCCACCATAAAAATTAATCCACAATCAATGTGAAAATGATTTAATCACTCCTAAAATAAGCTACATCTAAGGGTAGATGTATGCATAATAAAAACAGACTATTCTACTGGCTCTTGCATGGTTATGTTTTGGCGCCAAAATAGCAGACACTTGGTGGGAAAAGTCATATGCTTTAATTTGTGTAAACACATCTGTATGCCATTGTTGGTGATTGAAACGGAGCTTCCGGGGATAAGTCAGGAATTATGCAAGGCACCATTCTCTATTAAAATAAAACAATTAGATTAAACACGTGTGGTGTTGCTGTGGTCGGATGACGTCATTTACCAATCACTTTCAGAAAAACGGTAGAGGCGGTTTGTGGATGGTGGATTTATGCCGATTTGGGTGGCGGAGTACTTTGATGTCCGCCTTGCTTGATGAGCGGTCGTGAAAGTTTGGGCTCGTTTTGGATGGAGGAGTCCTCGTCTTGTGGCTGGGTCATTAAATTATAAACTAGTCTGCATTCTTTATTCTCTTATCTTGCTAAGCTGGCATTATTGATCTTTTGAGTATATCGGCTGCAGCTCTTGTTAATCATGCGTGTCAAAGTAAATGAGTTTATATAACTATCTTTAATTGTTAATTGGAGAAGCTGTTATGACATGTCTCTGCAATTAACTTGAACTTGAAAAAGTACCGTTAATCCGTTATTGGTTGTGACAACTGCAGTATTTTCTTCCGTATCACGACTCTTATAAGTGGGAGAAAAATAAAGTTGTTGTGCTTGAAACTTGATAGAAACCTTGGATTATATTTATTAAAGTTGACTGGTGAAAATTTGGGGTTCAAAGCAAAACATGCTATATCCTAATTTGTGCTGTAACGAATCGTGCTATAACGAGGTCCGCGTGTACTGCGAGTCATAACAACACAACAACATTGCAAAGCAAGTCATGTGCACTTTACTATGCTTACCTGCGCTCTTTCTCCATCATACTTGTATTCACATGTGAACTCATTGTTTTCAAATCTCTGCAGTACTTCACTAATCCCCTTGGTTGGATGAGCTAACATAGGCTTCAGTGGTATACCTGTAGTGAAAGATGTCACACAGTCATGTAAGATAACCGAGATATCTACAACACAGGAGGCTCAGAAGAGAACCTTTGCTGTTTGCTGACAAAATACAGTAAAATTCCTATCTTAAGACCACCTTTGGGACTGTTAAAAAAGTGGTCTTTTAAACCACTTTTAAACAGTCCCAAAGGTGGTCTCCACTAGAGCACAGGTGGTCTCCCCCTTGTGCACACTGGATGTAGAAAACACAAAGAAAATGCACCTGACCCTTCTAATTATGCTTTTAAAAGCATTATTTGTCTTAATTTTAGGCTTTATGGCATATTGTAATATAGTGCCATTACGGGTGTATTTTTTTTTGCTTTCAGACTTTTCTCATACCTCAATTATGACATACTGTAAGTATCCTTTGTAATTGGACAGATAGGCCGAAGCAGATAGACCCAGATCATCAGGGTCTACACACTGTTTGCCATTCCATTTGCATCTTTTGGACTCCTTGCAGGATAGTGAAACAAATTTGTTAAAATTTTAGGAGAATTACAGCAAGCCCTCAAGGTGTCCGAATTTTTAGGATTTTTATGGCATACATTTCAAAATTCTGCTTCAGCTATCCAGTTTCACTATTTTCACTTCAAAAAGTCTAGTTCTCCCACTTCAACCCTTCTCGTAAAGAAAATATACTTATCAAATGACGTCGCGTCTCAGAATGTAATAACGCCATGTATTATTTTCGATAATCCACTAGTGGATTAAATATGCAAATTAGCTGGATACGTCCCGTAACGTTACATGTACGACGTCCTTAACGACGTCGCGTTTACTTATGGCGGAATATTGACATTTTTCGTAAACAATCGTGAATAAAATGTGTTTTAAATGTCATATGATAAATAGAATCTTGCATTCGTGCTCATGTGTTACTGAATTTATTTAACTCGTTGAGGAAAAGGGATAAAATGCTCGGCAAAGCCTCGCATTTTATCCCTTTCCCGCAACTTGTTTAATAAATTCAATAATACAAGAGCACTCATATAAGATCCTCTATGTACTCACCTGGTGTTAGTTTACATCTTTTGGGTAATTCTTCAATTCCATGCTCTAATAATGTTGGTATTATGGCACCATAGTTTGGACACTCACTGTAACAATTAGGAAATGAAGGTAATCTTCAATGTTCATTGATGTATGAACAACATCCAGCTAAGGCTGAGATATAAGACAGTGGTCTTAAGGTTTTGCACAGGCTCTGCCCTCGGTTCTGACAAGTGAGGCTTGTGTGTGACTTCATAAGAGGGAGACATGTAAATTTATTCATACATAACTCTTTTACAGTCCTAGCCGGCCTCTGTAACTCAGTCAGATGCGCATCTGACTGGTGATCAGGAGAATGCGGGTTCGATACCTGCCGGGGTTAGCAACATTCTTTCGTGGCGGTTGATCATGAAATTTTTCTATGGTCATTCTCTCCCTTCCACTGATTCAAGAAGGGCATTTCTGGTGAAACAATGTGCAATGCACTGGTTAACCGCTTATGTATAAGCCTGCCCAGGAAAGTGTGGATAGGTTAACTGACCGGCTCAAAAATGACCTAAATAGTGTTGACTGGGCCCCAATACAAACAAATCTACCGCCTTGTTTCACAAACCAGCTCTTTTTTGCGACATGGGTAGATTGGTTTTCTCTTTCCTGAAGTTAAGAAGTAGGCACTGGGGTCAGAACCTATAGTTGACTATATATACTACTCAAAGTTTGATAGGGATCACTTTTTTAATGCAAAATAATTTTTGGATGAATTAATCAGCTGAATCCAAATTTGATACATAATGATAGAACACGTATCCTTCACAAAACCTAGTGATTAATTTTGTCAGCTGGTACTGCATTCAAGCGTGACAACAGCAACCGTCTTGGCACCCCCAAAATTTGCCGTAACACGAAGGGATTTGGACAACTGATTTTTCACAAATTTCCAAATTTGTTTAGACAAACGTGCCTAATAACGTGTATGGCGTCCACAGGCATCGATTACAGTACGACATCTCCTGAGCATGCTCGTAATCCGATTCTGTATCCGGTTTTGTTGAATCAGCTTTCATTCAGCAACCATGCATCTTGGAGCTCCTGTAAAGTCCTCGGATGCACAGGTCGGGCTGACACAGCACGCTGAAGCATGTCCTGCGCATGCTCAATCGGATTTAAGTGCGGTGACCGATTAGGCCAGCCCATACGAACGATTGTCTCACGTTCCAGATAGGAATCAGTGACGTCGGCACGGTTGGGACGGGCATTATCGTCCATCAGAATAAAGTCCGGGCCGAAAGCATCTGCATATGGTCTCACAAACTCATCAAGAATATCATTACAGTACCTCACTGCCATTAACGTTCCGTTTTCAACGACATACAAGTCAGTGTTACCGTTCACGTTTATCCCAGCCCAAACCATGACTGACCCCTTTCAATAGCGATCATGCTCTGTCACATCCACGCCATCGAATCGCTCTTTAGACATTCGCCACACCAGTTGACGTTTATAAGTGAAGTTTAGACAGAATCTGGACTCCTCAGTAAACAGTACTGGCGTCAAGCCATGAACCGTCCACCTGACGTTAGTTCTGGCAAAGTCCAACCGGTCTTGCACGTGCTGTCTCGTCAACGAAACACGTACAGCAGGCCTCATGGCATTAAGTTCGAACTCGTGGAGCCCGTTTCTGACAGTTTGTGCAGAAATTCGTACTCCAGTTCCGTTCCTAAGCTCGTTGTGCAAACGCGTAGCGTTCAGGAACCGTTGACGTCGAGACTGAATCAACAAGAAACGGCCCCGACGTTGAGTTGTAGCCCTTTCTCGACCCCGCCGTGTCTGTGTGAGGGATTTCCATGGATAAGATACCGACTCCACATTCGGGAAACCACGCTCTGAGACACATTCAGAATCCCAGCAATACGACGTTGAGAGACGCCAGATTCCAACATTCCGACGCCACGATTCATTTCTTCGGGACTGAGACGGTTTCTTAATTGTCCTCTAGGCATTTTAGTGTTTCACAAACTCAAATGAAGTCCATTTTACGCTTGGTAAAGGATCAATGACAAGTTTGATTGGTCTGTTGGAAAGCAGTGCTACGCAAGATTTTGGGGGTGCATGAATTCATTTGCGAAGTGTGAGAAGTGTGCACTTTTATGAGTACTGAACTGCACATGAGTTTCTGTTTCAGATATTTACCAATATACCGAGTACAAATTCTGTCGAGAAATTTTAAATTTTCAGTGCAAAATTTGGAATATAAAAAGTGATCCCTATCAAACTTTGAGTAGTATATATATATATATATACAGTCGAACTTCAATGGCTCGAACACCTTTGGTACCATGAAAATCTATTCGAGACAGGGGTAGTTCAAGCCACTGAGGGTTACTGTCAGGAGGCATAACGACATACTTTAAGACATCTTTTCGTGTTCTATAATGAACTAGAAATGCGTCCATAGGACACGGATGCCCCCGCCCGAAAGTATGTCTATGTTCGTATTCATCCATAGAAAGTTATTGACAGTGTTTAAGTTTTGGACCCTTTTTATGCCATTTGACCTCCAAGTATGACCTTGGAGGTACGGATCTGGGTTTGCATGTGACACATTGTCTCATGATGGTTAACATTTCTTCAAAATAATTTCAAAATCCATCCAAAAATAAGTAAGTTATTGGCTGCGTTTAAGTTTCGGACCCTTTTTTGACCTTTAACCTCCAAGTATGACCTTGACCTTGGAGGTACGGACCTTGATTTTGCATGTGACACATCAACTCATGATGGTTAACATTTCTACAAAGTAATTTCAAAATCCATCCAGAAATAAGAAAGTTATTGACTGCGTTTAAGTTTCGGACCCTTTTTTGACATTTGACCTCCAAGTATGACCTTGACATTGGAGGTACACACCTGGGTTTTGAATGTGACACATCGACTCATGATGGTTAACATTTCTACAAAGTAATTTCAAAATTCATTAAGAAATAAGAAATTTATTGACTGCGTTTAAGTTTCGGACCCTTTTTTGACCTTTGACCTCCAAGTATGACCTTGACCTTGGAGGTACGGACCTGGGTTTTGCATGTGAAACGACGTCTCATGATGGTTAACATTTCTGCCAAGTAATTTTAAAATCCATCAAGAAATAAGGAAGTTATTGGCTGCGTTTAAGTTTCGGACACACAGACGGACGAACAGACGGACAGGGGCAACGCTATATGCCCTTTCCACCATTCTTCGAATGGCGGGGGCATAAAAATGTATGCTGTGTGTACTCATTAGAATCGCCTCATTGAGGCGATTCTAATGAATACACACAGCATACATTTGCAAGATAAAAGACGAAAATATCCTCAATTTTATCCTCCCTATTTCTTATGCAGAGAAATTCCATAGGGACTCAAGAACGGGTTCGACTCAGCCATGGTAAACGAGCCATCGGTGTTCGAGCCATCGAAGTTCTACTGTATGTGGACAAAATGGTAAACATTACAATATTTGATATTTCTGATTGGATTTTCATTTATTTGCTTCTAAAAACTATGCCTTACAGGGACACTGTGACCTAATAGAAGAGTTTGTGCTGTCTTTGTCAAAAGATTATTACTAACTCTTGACCTACTGAATGAATTAATTTAGCCACACCCATTCCTGATTTTCAACCAATCAGATTAAGGTCATTTTAGCTACAAATTCACAAACTCAATGTCAGTGTAGATACAATTCAGAAGGCTTCTTCAGAATCCATCTGTTCTGTATCTGCACTGTTTACCAAAGGCAGTGCATTACGGTAACAAGTCATTGCAATAAACACCACTTTAACCCATAAAATGCCAATCACGACAATTGTAGTCTGATTTGCCGTCTGCCGGTTACCTTAAAAGTAATTTTTTGCAAACAGTGTGGACCCAGATCAGACTGCTCCTGTAGGAGCAGTCTGATCTGGGCCCACACTGTTTGCCTGTATGCAAAAATATTTTAAAAAGTTTGCAAAAAATTCAGCAGATGACATAAGCAGACGACATTTTCAGAATGTAGTTTTTCTCGGCATCTTAAGGGTTAAACCCTTTGTAAAGTGGAAACTTGGGTTAGCAGGGGTATACAATATTTTTCTGTTTTCTGCTCCAAGTAGAAGCCACCATGGTGACGTTTTGTTTGTTTGATTTGAGGTTTAACGTCCCCGTTAACACTGTAAAGGTCATTTTGGAGACGTTGCTTCCAATTTTGTGGGACTTTTACCCGACATTGAGATGAAATGACATCTCAAGCCCTGTCGCCCAATGAAACCAAAAGGGTTTATACGCATGGACGGTCCGCGGTTCCTGAACAGGCTTAGATCCTCTAACCAGTTTACCTAACCAGTACTAGTGTGCAGACGGTTTCAGCTCCGCGTGGAAGCATCATGCAGCCGATCTATTTCTTCAAGCCCTGATGGGCGGGGGCCGTAGAAGCCTCTGTAGCATAGTGGTTAAGCTACTTGCCCCATAAACCAGAGATCGCCGGCTCAATCCCAGGCTTCTCCAGACTTTCTGATGATTCTTTAAACAGAGGTCCTGTCTCCTTATGACCTTAGCTGTTGATGGGATGAAAAACTCAACCACACACATTTTTGCTCCAAGACATAGTTGTGGGTACTCTTTTACCCTTTGAATTGTGGTGGTTCTAACAAGCACCACAAACTATGTCAGGAGTATAAATAAGAAAAATATCACATTAATTTTCATCGGAAAATTCACCATTTTGGAGATATGAAAGAATGCTTTCATTTGTTTGATTGATTTGAGGTTTAACGTCCCCGTCAACACTGTAAAGTTCATTTTGGAGACATTGCTTCCAATTTTGTGAGACTTTTACCCGACATTGAGATGAAATGACATCTCAAGCCCTGTCACCCAATGAAACCAATAGGGTTTATTAGCACAGACGGTCGGTCTCGCACCGCAGTTCCTGGACAGGCTTAGATCCTCTAAGCGGTTTACCAGTACTAGTGTGTGGGCCGGATTCAGCTCTGCGTGGAAGCATCATGCAGCCCATATATTTCTTCAAGCCCTTATGGGTGGGGGCCAACCATGGTGAAGTAGAAGTCTCTGTAGTGTAGTGTAAGCTACTCGTCTCATAAACCAGAGATCGTGGGCTAAATCCCAGGCTTCTCCAGACTTTCGGATGATTCTTTAAACAGAGGTCCTGTCACCTTATGACCTTAGCTGTTGGAGGGATGTAAAACCCAATCACACACATTTCTGCTCCAAGACATAGTTGTAGGTAATCTTTTCCCTTTGCATTGAGGTGGTTCTAACAAGCACCACAACCTATGTTTGGAGTATAAATAAGAAAAATATCAAATTAATTTTCATCGGAAAATTCACCATTTTGGAGATATGAAAGAATGCACTTTCTTGCACACCAGACAAGGAAATCCGTGATTTTACCCTGGGATAGAAATTTATGTTCTGACCCTGGTGTTCCGACCCCAAATCGAATATAATCGTGTGTTTGATAAATGCACTAGTTGATTACAACCTAATGCGCGGCGGCGTCATGCGTGACCTCACTAAACATTCCTATTGTGTCAACACAATAAGGCGAACGTTGGTAAATGAAGTGACTGCAGCATTAAAATTCGCAATAGAAATGGAAGGTATGCAAGAAAAAGAATCCAATACGGGTGTGAGGGGTGGATAGAAAAATCCATCCCTCGGGATCACTGTCCGGCATCACTCGGCAAGCCTCATGATGCCGGACAGTGTCCCTCGGGATGGATTTTTCAATCCACCCCTCACACCCATATAAGATTCTTATAATGTCACACAGTTGTGTTATCGGAATGGCATATTCTGGTTATGCGGGACAAGGATTAAAATAAAGAATTTGCAGCTTTCTCTCAAAACAGACACCACACTACTTTTTGCCTTTTCATCACGAAAACATGCCTATATAATTTTGAACCCCTTGAACCCCATTTATATAGTAAATAAGTTCTAGAAAGGGTTATCCTTTGGAAGCAAGGAATACACCATAGAACTGGAAAATATGGAGTGTACATGTTTTCTGTGCCAGACTAGCTAGTTTCGGCCTTTTAGGCCTCATCAGTGACCCTCAAATATTTTAAAACTGGGGTTTTCAATGTAATACCTTATTTTTCTTATTTCTGCTCTAAAATATCGCTTGTGGGTACTCATTAGAACCGCCTCCATGAGGCGGTTCTAACAAGTACCAACAAACTATATCTTGAGCAGAAATAAGACAAATATCACAATTTTTCATCTTAAAATTTCCGTTTTTTCGGCAGTTAAGTTTACAATGTATTTGTATAGGCGTGTTTTCGTAATGTTCCCTTTGCAAAAGAAAAACTTACCAATAGGTAGTTTTGATTGTCAAAGAATAATCTTCCATCTTCTTCTTTGCTGCATCTGAAGACAGTCCTTTACTGGCATCTAGTACCTCTGTTGGGAAATCTGAAAGTGCAACAAAACCTCTTTATAACACTATTGTTTGGGTCCAAAGCAGAAACCGTGTTATTAAACAACCCTGTTATATCCAAACAAAAATGTATGATTATATAGAAAAATGACCATTTATGGTCATTTTTCTATATAATCTGTAATAGAAAAATGACCATTTATGCACATTTTTCTATATAATCTGTACATTTTTGGGATCCATCTTGAAAACTTGTTATATCCAAAACCATGTTATAATGAACCATGTTATAATGAGGTTGGGGTGTATAGACAGGCAAACCCAGATAAATCGGGGTGGGGGTGCATTTCAAAATGAATTTTTCCAACCTTTTCCAACAAAACTAAGAAGGAGTAACACTTCATATTCTGTGAAGTCTGCTGAAACTAGAACTGTCAGTGAAACTGACTCGGGCCCCGGCAGTGCCATCAGAGGAGTTGGATTTTTTTCAAAGGGCTATTACTCTTAGAGTATTGTAGCTAGAGTTACGTCGGCAGAGGTGTAAAATTTCCCTCAAACTTACTCGCCCTTATAATCTAAACTTTTCATTTGGGTGCTAAAAATGAAGAAAAAGTAAGATCAGTTTTGAAAATCTTACTCGCCCTGCCTTAAAACTTACTCGCAAATGCGAGCGGGCAAGTGGAATTTTACACCCCTGGTCGGTTGCCATGTAATTGTGTAATGATATTGTGACCATATATCTTAAGTTTGAAGTTGATTCATTTGACTGTTTGTAAGTTATGAATTAAAAACAAAAGGGTATTACTATATGGCAACTGTCAATAACTTCAGCTTCAGTTTGTAAACATGAAAAATGTTGATGGATAGACGGGCAGATGGACAGACGGATGGACGGATGGACAGACGGACAGACAGGGCATTACTATACGGCACACTGTCACATTATGATTAATATTTCTGCTAAGTAATATTTAAATCCATCCAGGTATAAGAAAGTTATAGATTGGACACAATAAAAAAGACGCTTTTTTGACCTTTTATCTCTAAGTATGACCTTGACCTTTGAGGTACGGCTGTGGGTCTTGCGTGTGACACTTCGTCACATTATGGTTAACATTTCTGCCAAGTAATATTTAAATCCATCCAGGAATAATAACAAAGTTATTAATTGGACACAGGAAAGACCCTTTTTTGACCTTTAACCTCTAAGTATGATCTTGACCTTTGAGGTACGGACCTGAGTCTTGCGCGCAACACTCCATCACATTATGGTTAACATTTCTGCCAAGTAATATTTAAATCCATCCAGGAATAAGAAAGTTATGGAGGATAAAAAAATTTGTGGACGGACAGACGGACAGACAGACAGACAGACAGACAGACAGACAGACGGACGGACAGAGTGATTACTATAGGGCACCTACACTTTCAGTGGAATAAAAAGTTATGGAGGATAAAAAAATTTTTGGACGGACAGACGGACGGACAGACAGACAGACAGACAAACGGACGGACAGAGTGATTACTATAGGGCACCCACACTTTCAGTGCGGGGCCCTAATTACATGAAAACATCAGAAAATATGACTAACTACAATACACATTAACATCTTTATAAAACACATTTCATTTTAACATGCATGGGTATCACCGTTAAAAGGGGCATCTCAGCCTCATTTGTTTGTATTTTAAAATTTATGAACATTGCAAATTTCATGCTCAACTGAGTTGAGAACGAAAACGTTATTCTGTTAACTCACCTGTGAGCCTCTAGAGCAGAAGGAGAAGGAGTGTTTGAGTTTTATGTCTCACCAACAGCTAAGGTCATACGGAGACAGGACCTCGGTTTAAAGACTCATCCGAAAGTCTGGAGAAGCCTGGGATCAATCCTGCGATCCCTGATTTACAAGGCAAGTAGCATAACCACTACACCACAGAGGCTTCTCTCAAGAGTAGAAGTGCTCACAAGTCATGAAGGATTCATCAAAAAGCTGGAAATTAACCTGCGACTAGTAATCATTCAAGAACGTCTATGTAACATCGCAATAAGGTCAAATGACCCAGTGCATGATGAAAAGACTCTTATCAGTTTTCTCCATTCCCATGAGCCTTTTACAGATTCTCCGCTATCCAAATAGCCATTACGAAAACACGCCTATATAAATATTTTGAAAATTTTACCGCCGAAAAAATGAAAATTTTAAGATGAAAATTTTGATAGCTTATTTCTGCTCAAAATATAGATTGTGAGTACCCACAATCTACATTTTAGAGCAGAAATAAAAAACCTAGGGTTTACCCCTGTAAATTCGAGTTTTACTACATAAAAGTGAGGTACAAGGGGGTCAAAATTATATAGGCGTGTTTTCGTGATGAACACACGGAGGCTATGGCCAAATTTGCTAGATGCACAGGCTTACCAGTCTGGTTTTATTGTGCTTGGCTCAGATGTGTTGCTGTATAATGCATTTATAGCAGGTTCTTGTATCATGTGTGCAAAACAGCAAAATCTCTGCTGACATTGCCTCCATGCAGTCTGACCCATAACGGTAACACACCCGTGTGAAATAGTGCATTTTTCATATCTCCAAAATGGCTACTTTTCCAATGAAAATCAGTGGTATTTTTCTTCTTTACACAGCAAACATAGGTCGTGGGAGCTCCTTAGAACCACCACATTGAGGCAGTTCTAATGGGTACCCATAACCTACCGTAAAAATTCGGCTATAAGACGAGGATTTTTCCCTCCAAAATGAGCCAAAAAAAATGACCCCGTCTTATAGCAGAGGTCATGGACTGCAGGCTTTTTTCCGGCAATGTCCGGCGAAAACCAGACATACGGAAAAAGCCGATCGGTGATTTTTGAATTGAAATAAATCGCCGCCCACAAACCACCGCTACGATTTTTCTGCACGCGATCGGTAAATGACGTAATCCGACCCCATTACCCCCAAACGTGTTTAATGTCATTGCATGTATCTCTTTCATAAAAAAAATGTTTGGAACCGGTAAAAAATATTTTCCCGATAGCTAAGCGGTTGTGAATAGAGGTGGATAGAAAATCAGTGCTTTGCACAGCTCCCGAATTATCCCCAGAAGCTCCGTGTCAATAACCAACAACAGCGTTCGACTTTTCCCGCCAACGTCTGCTATTTGGCGCCAAAACATAACCATTCATGAGATCGTAGAATAGTCTGATTTTATAATGCAAACATTTACCGTTAGATGTAGCTAATAGTCTGAGGAGCAATTAAATCATTTTCACATTGATTGTGGATTAAATTTTATGACTGGAGAATAAACGCAAATTGGAGACATAATTTGACCATATTTTCACACCTTATCGACACGCACCGCAGGGTGGCAATTATACGACAGGGAATAACAATAGTGTCATACTCGAACCGTAATAAATACACAGATGGTTTGTCTCTGAATTGACAGCGATTTACTTACTAGTCTAGTTTTACTGTATTTAAGGACTCAAAAAGAATGACGATTTTTTTTTTTTTTTTTTTGCACTTGTCCCGACCGAGCGTCATAAGATCAAAGTGCACCTGCCCGGCGTGATTTCGGTCTTGTCCGGGACGGCCGGGAAATGGATTTGTCAGCCCCTGTCATCTATTAAATAGGAGTCTGTGTAGCCTAAGCCAGCAAAGCATGTACCGGGCTGACAGCGATACGACGTATCGGCCCGACGTTTGCCGCAATTTTTTGCTAGCTGGGGCGTTGGTTCTGAAACTGAATAGCTAGGTGTTGTGTTCCCCGATAAAAAAAAAAACAACAACAAAAAAAAACGTTCAGTTACTTATAAAAAAACCTGCAACAAATATTTCTAAATTTTGTGGATGGAAATGAATTTCCCCCCTCTCCCAACGCTTAATAGACGTACCTATTCAGATTCAATAAGAGTTGTCTCTCTTTGTAACTCTTACAAACGAACACACAGAATGTCAACAGGCATAAACAAGCAGCCAAGCAAGCCGGTAAGTAGAGGGGTTTTCTAACGAAAAAAAGGCCTATTTCTCACGTCTAAAGGGCATCTGGCGGTAGTAGATAGGCCCGACAGATATGGCAAAAATTTGACCCGTCTTATAAAAGAGTACAAGCAAAATCCCACCTTAGAAAAGCTGAAAAGGGGGTCCCGTCTTATAGCCGAATCGCCTTATAGCCGAATTTTTACGGTATGTCTTGGAGCAGAGATAAGAAAAATAATGTGCAACCCCATAAACCCCAGTTTTCACTATATAAAGTGGGGTTTAGTGTGTGTGTGTGGTGGGGGGGGGTCCATTTCAAGGACTTGTTCAGGGAATGTAACCCTTGGTTCTTCTAGTTTGTATTTTTTTCATTACCTTGCAGTAATTACCAACCTGCCAACCAAAATATATTTACCTTGACCTGGTGGTGTCAGAAATATGGCATTTCCTAGTGCTGTGAGTACACTCTGTTCTGCTAGGCCTATTCTCAACTTGCCACCCAGAGATCTGATCAGATACCTTGCCTCGGAATGTTTACATGCTACAAACATCCCCTTTATCTTCTCTATCTTCTTTGTCATCACCTGGTTTCATTAAAATGTACAGCTTTATATGAGCACCCTCAACTGATGTTCAGAGCAGAAATAAGAAAAAAATCACAAGAAATAAGAAATCACAAATTTTCATCAGAAATATGGCAGTTATTTTGAGATATGAAACAAGAGGGCCCAATGGCCCTATATCGCTCACCTGTTTGGACCCCAGGGGCATGATTGGCAGGAATTATGTAGGTGACCACTTGCCGTCGCTACATGCTAAATATCTAAGCTCTTGGCCCTGTGGTTTCAGAGAAGAAGATTTTTGAAGCCTTTTTCCATTATGAGTCTATGGGAGCAAAGGGGCCCCATGGTGTGGCCAATTTGAAACCAAGGGGCATGATTGGCAGGAATTATGTAGGTGACCACTTGCTGTTGCTACATGCTAAATATCTAAGCTCTGGGCCCTGTGGTTTCAGAGAAGATTTTTGAAACTTTTTTTTCCAATATGAGTCTATGGTAGCTAAGGTGCCCTGGGGTGTGGCCCATTTGGACCCCAGGGGCATGACTGGAAGGAATTGTGTAGGTGACCACTTGCTGTTGCTACATGCTAAATATGTAAGCTCTGGGCCCTGTGGTTTCAGAGAAGAAGATTTTTGAAGCTTTTTTTCCATTATGAGTCTATGGGAGCTAAGGGGCCCCGGAGCTTGCCCATTTGGACCCCAGGGCCATGATTGGCAGGATTTATGTAGGTGACCACTTGCCGTTGCTACATGCTAAATATCTAAGCTCTGGGCCCTGTGGTATCAGAGAAGAAGATTTTTTAAGCTTTTTTTCCATTATAAGTCTAAAGGAGCTAAGGGACCCCAGGGCGTGGCCCGTTTGGACCCCAGGGGCATGATTGGCAGGAATTATGTAGGTGACCACTTGCGGTTGCTAGGTGCTAAATATCTAAGCTCTGGGCCCTTTGGTTTCAGAGAAGAAGATTTTTGAGGCTTTTTTCCATTATGAGTCTATGGGAGCAAAGGGGCCCCGGGGCGTGGCCCATTTGGAACCCAGGGACATGATTGGCAGGAATTATGTAGGTGACCAATTGCTGTTGCTACATGCTAAATATCTAAGCTCTGGGCCCTGTGGTTTCAGAAAAGAAGATTTTTGAAGCTTTTTTTCCATTATGAGTCTATGGGGGCTAAGGGGCCCCGGGGCGTGGCCCATTTGGACCCCAGGGGCAGGATTTATGTAGGTGACCACTTGCCATTGCTACATGCTAAATATCTCAGCTCTGGGCCCAGTGGTTTCAGAGTAGAAGCTTTTTGAAGCTTTTTCCCATTATGAGTCTATAGGAGCTAAGGGGCCCCGGGGGGTGGCTAGTTTGGAACCGAGGGGCATGATTGGCAGGAATTATGTAGGCGTCCACTTGCTGTTGCTACATGCTAAATATCTAAGCTCTGGGCCCTGTGGTTTCTGAGAAGAAGATTTTTGAAGCTTTTTGTTCCATTATGAGTCTATGGGAGCGAAGGGGCCCCGGGTCATCGCCCATCTGGAACCCAGGGGCATGATTGGCAGGAATTATGTAGGTGACCACTGGCCGTTGCTACATGCTAAATATCTAAGCTCTGGGCCCTGTGGTTTCAGAGAAGAAGATTTTTGAAGCTTTTTTCCAATATGAGTCTATGGGAGCTAAGGGGCCCCGGGGTGTGGCCCATTTGGAACACAGGGGCATGATTGGCAGGAATTATGTAGGTGACCACTTGCCGTTGCTACATGCCAAATATCTCAGCTCTGGGCCCTGTGGTTTCAGAGAAGAAGATTTTTGAAGCTTTTTTCCATTATGAGTCTATAGGAGCTAAAGGGCCCCGGGCCGTGGCCCGTTTGGACCCCAGGGGCATGATTGGCAGGAATTATGTAGGTGACCACTTGCCGTTGCTAAATGCAAAATATCTAAGCTCTGGGCCCTGTGGTTTCCGAGAAGATTTTTGAAGCTTTTTGTTCCATTATGAGTCTATGGGAGCGAAGGGGCCCCGGGGCATCCCCCATTTGAACCCAGGGGCATGATTGGCAGGAATTATGTAGGTGACCACTGGCTGTTGCTACATGCTAAATATCTTAGCTCTGGGCCCTGTGGTTTCAGAGAAGAAGATTTTTGAAGCTTTTTTCCATTATGAGTCTATGGGAGCTAAGGGGCCCCAGGGCATGGCCCATTTGGACCCCAAGGGCATGATTGGCAGGATTTATGTAGGTGACCACTTGTCATTTTGCTAGATGCTAAATATCTAAGCTCTGGGCCCTGTGGTTTATACAGAAGAAGATTTTTGAAGCTTTTTTTTCCATTATGAGTCTATAGGAGCTAAGGGGCCCCGGGGCGTGGCCCTTTTGGACCCCAGGGGCATAATTGGCAGGGATTATGTAGGTGACCACTTGCAGTTGCTACATGCCAAATATCTCAGCTCTGGGCCTTGTGGTTTCAGAGAAGAAGATTTTTGAAGCCTTTTTCCATTATGAGTCTATAGGAGCTAAAGGGCCCCAGGGCGTGGCCCGTTTGGACCCCAGGGCCATGATTGGCAGGATTTATGTAGGTGACCACTTGCCGTTGCTACATGCTAAATTTCTAAGCTCTGGGTCCTGTGGTTTCCGAGAAGAAGATTTTTGAAGCTTTTTGTTCCATTATGAGTCTATGGGAGCGAAGGGGCCCTGGGGCGTGGCCAATATGGACCCCAGGGGCATGATTGGCAGGAATTATGTAGGTGATCACTGGCCTTTAATACATGCATAATATCTAAGCTCTTGGCCCTGTGGTTTCAGAGAAGAAGATTTTTGAAGCTTTTTCCATTATGAGTCTATGGGAGCAAAGGGGCCCCATGGTGTGGCCAATTTGAAACCAAGGGGCATGATTGGCAGGAATTATGTAGGTGACCACTTGCTGTTGCTACATGCTAAATATCTAAGCTCTGGGCCCTGTGGTTTCAGAGAAGAAGATATTTTAATTTTTTCCCATTGTAAGTCTATGGGAGCAATATGTTGCCATGGCAACCAGAATTCCAATCGGATCAGCCCAAAAACCTTAATCAGCCTTTCCCCCTACCTGATGATGCTTCTCATGAAATTTGATCAAGATTGACCATGGGGTATTAGAGATATACTTATTTGAAATTGTTTACGGACGCACGCACGCACGGACACACGCACGCACGACGGACGACTGACAAAAAGTGATCACAACAGCTCACATTGTCACTACGTGACAGGTGAGCTAAAAAGGCACTATGCCACATGGATGTGTTATTGTAATGTTACTTTTAACAACATTAGTTTTTGAAACATGACCATGTCCCTGGGCAAGGTCATTTTTTCTTCAAAGTGGTCACAGGTAAAGGCCAAGGTCATAGGTCAAGATTTTTTAACTGAGTGGGAAGCCCTTATCACAAAGGAGCCTACATGCTACATGCTATCTCAAACAGTTCAAAAAGTATAACCAATGATATTTTTTTCATTAAAATAGGTCAAGGTCACAGGTCAATTTTTTTTTTTGTCTGAGTGGAAAGCCCTTGGAACATGCCAAATATGAAGGCCATACCTGAAACGGTTCCAAAGTTATGACCAATGTTAAGTTTTTCTTTTAAGTAGATCACAGATCAAGGTCACAGGTCATTTTTTGTATGGGCTTGAAGCCCTTGTCACAAGGAACCTACATGCAAAATATAAAGGATCTATCTCATAGGGTTCACAAGTTGTGACCAATGTCATTTTTATTTTCTTTAAAGTAGGTCGCACATCAAAGTCAAAATATTTTGTTTGAATGTAAAGCAAATGTAAAGAAACCTATAGGCCAAATATAAAGGCTCTGTTTCAAAAGGTTCAAAAGTTATGACCAATGTTAAGTTTTTCTTTTAAGTAGGTAAAAAGGTCAAGGTCAAAGGCTTTTTGTATGGGCTTAGTCCTTGTCACAAGTAACTTACATGCAAAATATGAAGACTATCTCAAACGGTTCAAAATTGTGACCAATAGTATTTTTTTCTTTAAAGTAGATCACAGATCAAGGTCATAGGTCAAAAAGTTTTGTATGAATGTGAAGCTCTTGTCACAAGGAACCTACAGGCCACATATGAAGGCTCTAACTCCAGTTGTTAATGTTAAAGTTGTCCAATAAACCAACAAAAAGACGGGGCAAAAACAATTTCTTACATGCTTTTCAATGAATGATAGAGATTTATCAGTGAAATATAAATCGATATTTTCACTGTTTCAAACAGTGAAAATACGATTTTTTTATTTTTCGCTGTTTGGGACTACTTTTTTCTTCAAATCTAACTCTAATTTCAATTTAATCTTTGTCAGATAACTGAACAATACTGAAATGTGTTCTAATTGACGCATAGCCCGTTCATGTGTGACGGGAACATTACTGACGTCATTTATGACGCTGACGTCAAGTCTTATGTCGCGCGACGTTAGACTTGCCAGCAACTTCTTTGGAAAACTACTCTCTCAATTATTTCATTAATCATTCATAATAATACCATCCCAGGCCATTTCTCAGGTGAAAAACTTTCAGTTTACACCCAATAGTATACCCACTAAACACGATGGACACCACTAAATTGACGCGAAACGAACAGGAACAAAGATAATTTTCTCCGAATGTGAGCGACACCATTAAAGACGCTAAATATTGCCTTTTGAAGCATGTAAGAAACAGAAAATTTGATTTTTTTCAGTGCAAGATCAAATTTTATTTCACTCATGAACACCAAAACTGCTATTTTCACTCGTGGCTACGCCACTCGTGAAAATAACAGTTTTGGTGTTCATTCGATGAAATAAAATTCGATCTTACACTGAAAAAATCAAATATCCTCTATATGTCCCCGGTATAGTGTTGCTACCGGGGACATAGGAAAACATGTCGTGGGTACTTGTAAGAATCAGGTCATTGAGACGATTCTAACAAGTATCCATAACAGATGTTCTAATGAAGAAATGAGAAAAATTATCCCTAAATTATCTTTGGTACTCATTATCAGTAGCTCAGACATTCGGATGAGTCTTTAAACCGAGGTCCGTCTCCACATGACCTCAGCTGTTGGTGAGACGTAAAACTCAAATACCCATTCACCCCATTATCAAGAGCTAAGGGAGGTAACTTGCATTTAAACACTTTATTTTCATTCTCACAGGGGTTACTTTATCCTGCTAAACATGGCAACCCCTACCTTTGCAGTGTAGATCAAGATCTGAAGAAGCCATATGAGCAGGATCTACAGTGTTTGTCATGCAGTTTGTGAATTGAGCAAATACATTATATCAAGTAATTTGATTGGCTGCTTGTCAGAAATAGGTGTGGCTAAATTAATTTATTCAGCAGGAGAAGGGTTAAAGGAAAGAATCTTCTCGCATCACAGGGAGCAAACTTTCCATTGCAACTTTCCATAATTTTAATAGAAAGAATTTAAAACAAAAGAAAATTATTTCCAGTTTCAAGAGAATTTGTTTAATTTGAGGTTTAATGTCCCCATCAACACTATTGAGATCATTTTGGAGATGCTGCTTCCAATTTTATGTGACTTTTACCCGACACTGAGATGAAATGACATCTCAATCCCTGCTGCCCAATTAAACCAATAGGATTAATATGCATGCATGGTCTGACTCGCACCACTTTTCCTGGAAAGGCTTAGACCTCCTCAGTTGTTTACCAGTGCTCGTGTGGTCGGTTTCAGCTCTGCGTGGAAGCATCATGCAGTCCAATCTATTTCTCCAAGCCCCGATGGGCAGGGTCTGATGCCTCCTTTGAAACCCAATGCCTATTTCTTCTAGTTAGGCTAGTTGTACAGGGGCTCAAGGATTTCTTGCTTTATTTGGTGTTTTAACACTCAACACTATTTAGGTCATACTGAGCAATTTATAAAACCACACTCTGCCTCGACAGGCTTATACGTAAGTGATTAACCAGTACAGTGTACATTCTTTCACCTGAAATTGACAACTGCCCTACTTGAATCAGCTGAAGATAGAGAATGAAGGTAGAAAAGATTTCATGAGCAATCGCAATGTTGTCGAGCAGAATGATCATACTTACAGCATGGCCTGTCATTGTTGCTATTTCTTTCAACTTGGTAAATACTGATAACACTGTGAGCCTAGGTGGAGCAAACATTGTTCTCTGAGTACTTCTGCTGTTCTGTAATATAATAAAAAATCTTATATGGGTGTGAGGGGTGGATGCAAAATCCGTCCCAAGGGTCACTGTCTGGCATCACGAGGCTTGCCTCGTGATGCCGGACAGTGATCCCAAGCGACAGATTTTTCTATCCATGAGTCCGTCCCGAAGCTCACTGTCCTGCATCACGATTTTTCTATCCACCCCTTAGACCCATGTAGGATTCTTTTTCTTGCATACCTTCCATTTCTGAGCTTGGATTTTTAATACTGTAGTCACTCCGGTTGCAAATGTCCCCAATATTGTTATGACAACAAAGTGATGTTTAGTGACGTCACGTAACATGCTGTGACATCAACCTTAAGATGGTGCATATGAGGTCGTATTCAACTAGTGCATTTATCAAACACGAAAGAAGATTCAATTTTTACCTTACATGTGTGAGCGGTGGAGAGAAAAAATATGTCGTGTCATAATCTGGCATCATGACTCCGGACTGATTCAAGGGGACAGATTTTTCTGTCTAACCCTCGCACCCATGTAAGATTCTTTTTCTTGCATATCTTTCATTTCTGAGCATGGATTTTTAATAATACAGTCACTTTGTCAGCAAATGTGTACCATA
>OY757011.1:73744341-73762030 GCA_963580285.1 Lucinisca nassula | reverse complement strand
TCCTCTAGGAGCAGTCTGATCTGGGTCCACACTGTTTGCCTGTTTGCAAAAATATTTAAAAAAGTTTGCAAAATAAATTCAGCAGACGACATAAGCAGACGACATTTTCATATTAGTTTTTCTCAGTGTCTTTAGGCTTAATCTGTAGACAATTCTCATAAAACTTTCATGGGTATGTCTCCAAAAACACTAAATAATTACATATGTACTGTCTAGTCATTTTTAACTCCTGCAACATATTTTTCTACCCAATTTTCTTCAAGACTTCAAACTCAAGGGAGGTTTTCTGAGTGTCATTGTCACTTTATGAGTTCCAAACCCAATGGAAGGGATGAACTTCAAAACAACACATCAACAGCACTGGGGTGTCAATTTTCTGAGTAGGCTAGGAAATAGGCATTCTCCAGCATCTGATCCAGGTATACACTGTTTGCCTTACCCAACAGAAAACCCCCTTTACTCAACACTGATGTATACCTGGATTTCAAACATATCAGTGACACCATAAAAATTCGGCTATAAGACGAGGATTTTTCGCTCCAAAATGAGCCAAAAAAAATGACCCCGTCATATAGCGGAGGTCAAGGATCTGCCCATGATTTTGTGCTAGCTGGGGCGTTGTTTCTGAATCTGAATAGCTAGGTGCTATGTTCTCCGATAAAAAAAAAGTTCAGTTACTTATAGAAAAGCTGCAACAAATATTTCTAAATTTTTTGGATGGAAATAAATTTCCCCCTTTTCTCAACGCTTAATAGACCTACCTATTCAGATTCAGTAAGAGTTGTCTCTCTTTGTAACTCTCAACCGAAAACACAGAATGTCAACAGACATAAACAAGCCATGTGAGGGTTTGAGAGGGGTTTTCTGACAAAAAAAGGCTGATTTCTCACATCTAAACAGCATCTGGCGGTAGCAGATAGGCCCCGACAGATATGGCAAAAATTTGACCCGTCTTATAAAAGAGTATATGTATAAGCAAAATCCCACCTTAGAAAAACTGAAGAAGGGGCCCCGTCTTACAGCCGAATCACCTTATAGCCGAATTTTTACAGTAGACACATGGCCATTTGGAACGCAACTCAGATTCAGTTAGTAACCGTGAGTTGACTGATATACGATCAACAGAAAATGAAGGAAAATTTCCCCCAGGATTTCAAAAGTAAAGAAGTCAATTTTCTTTTAAAATTTCAAAATTTAGGCATAAAACTCCCTCTGTTATTTACAAACCAAGGACATTTACTCTCAAATCATCAGTTTTTTTGTACAATACTTAAAAAATAAGAGAGACAACCTGTGGCTATCTAAACACTAAAGGACATTTTCCACTGAAACTTTCAAAGAAAGTTTCTACTAACACTGGGGACCCCAAAAAGGGTACCCTGGAAAATAGTGCAGGCCAAGATCTGATGTCACATTCTGGCCAAGATCAGACGCCGCAGAATGTGGCGTCTGATCAGGGCCTACACTATTTGCAAAAAGTTCAACCATTTTCCAAATCAGTTTTGAAGAAAACACAACCTGACACACCTAAATTTTGAAATGGACTCCTGCTATATATAAGGAGGAAGATGCCATTCGGTACAGAAGGGTTAAGGGCCACAAATTTTGTTGTTGCTTTCAGTTTGTTTCTATCCCCCCCGCCCATCAGGGCTTGGAGAAATAGATTGGGCTGCAGGATGCTTCCACGCAGAGCTGATACCGACTGCACATTAGTACTGGTAATCCGCTTAGAAGGTCTGAGACTGCCCAGGAAAACTGCTGCGAGTCGGCCCGTCCATGCTTATAAACCCTATTGGTTTCGTTGGGTGGCAGGGATTGAGATGTCATTTCATCTCAATGTTGGGTAAAAGTCCCGCAAAATTGGAAGCAACCTCTCCAAAATGACCTAAATAGTGTTGGCGGGGACGTTAAACCTCAAATCAAACAAACAAAAAGTTTGTTTCTATGACTGGATACCAAGCCATAGTTGTAAAGGGCTACTCTCTAAAGTTGAGAATTAGCTAAGGGACCCTACTTACAAGACCAGGGACCAGTTGTTCAAAACTAACGATGTTGTTAGTTAACATATCATTAAAATAAAGCTTGTTTAATATGACAAAAGTGCTAATACTTTTGCTGAAAAATGTGAGTAGCTTTTGCAAATGCAAAAGCTACTCACATTTTTTTTCAGCAAAAATACCACTGTATGAGATATTGTACTTGCTTGAACAGTTAAAACTTTCTGGGACCAGTTGTTCAAAACTAACAATGTCATTAGTTAACATATCGTTAAACTAGAAATGTGTCAATACAACACAAATGCACCCGTCCAGGGGCCTACCCCCCACCCACAAAAAAAACAAAACCCGACTCATATTACAATAACACCCTTGGAAAAATAACTATCAACATACCAAATAGGAACTCAATCCATCAAATGGTTTGAAAAATATGAGCTCTTCCAATTGTTAACATTGAACATTTCTAAGTCTGTTACCTTGACCTTAAGGTCATGGGGCAGGGGCGGGGTTATGGCTGAATGAAACTTTTGACCTGTATCTATCATCATTCCAAATATGTAGCAAATCCATCACATGGTTCAGGAAATATGAACTCTCAAAAAATATATAAAAAAATTTCTATGTCTGTGACCTTGACCTTGAGGTAAGGGGTGGGGGTATGGCTCAATGAAACTTTGGACCTGCAACTATTGTCTTACCAAATATGAAGCAAATCCATTATAAAGTTTGGAAAATATAAGCTATTAACATACTTAAATTTGAAAAATTCTATGTCCGTGACCTTGACGTTGAAATCATAGGCATGGGTGGGGGTATTACTGAATAAAACTTTGGACCTGCATCTATCATCAAACCAAATATGAACCAAATGAATCATAAAAAGTCAAGTTCAACGTGGTACAAATACCTTAACCTGAGTCTTAAACATTACAATTTTTCTAAGTCTGTGTTTGTTTTGTTTGTATTGGAGTTTTACGGCCCAGTCAACACTATTTAGGTCATTTTTTAGCCGGTCAGTTTACCTATCAACACTTTCCTGGGCAGGCTTATACGTAAGCGGTCAACCAGTACAGTGCACATTCTTTCGCCAGAAACTGACAACTGCCCTTCTTGAATCAGCGGAAGGGAGAGAATGACCGTAGAAAAGATTTCATGATCAATCTCTACGAAAGAATGTTGCCGACCCCGGCGGGAGTCGAACCCGCGTCCTCCTGATCACCAGTCAGACGCGCATCCAACTGAGCCACTGAGGCCGGCCTTCTAAGTCTGTGACCTTGACCTTGAGGTCATGGGAATGGGTGGGGGTATCGCTGAATAAATTTTTGGACCTATATGTATCATCATACCCAATATGAACCAAATTCATTAAACGGTTTGGAAAATATAAGCTCAAGTTCTACCTGGTACAAATACCTAAATCTGGGTCTTAAATATTAAAAATTTCAAAGTCCACGACCTTGACCTTGAGGTCATAGGTATGGATGGGGGTATTGCTGAATAAAACTTTGGACCTATATCTATCATTATATTAAATATAAACCAAATCCATTGTATGGTTTTGAAAATATAAGCTCAAGTTCTACCTGGTACAAAAAGCTTAACCTGCGTCTTAAATGTTAGAAATTTCTAAGTTCGTGACCTTGCCCTTTAGGTCACGGGTATGGGTGGGGGCACCAGCAAAAATACCAGAATTTTAGATAAAGTACAGTACTTGCTAGGACAGTTAACAATTTGACTGCTAATGAGCTTGTATAGCTAATGATACTTTGAACAACTGGGTTCAGACAACTAACAAGCTTATTGAGCTAGCATGTTAAACTAATACTTTGAACAACTGGGTTCAGACATCTAACAAGCTTATTGAGCTAGCATGTTAAACTAATACTTTAAACAACTGGGTTCAGACATCTAACAAGCTTATTAAGCTAGCTTGTTAAGCTAATGATACTTTGAATAACTGGGTTCAGACAACTAACAAGCTCATTAAGCTAGCTTGTTAAGCTAACAATACTTTGAACAACTGGGTTCAGACAACTAACAAGCTTATTAAGCTAGCTTGTTAAGCTAATGATACTTTGAACAACTGGGTTCAGACAACTAACAAGCTCATTAAGCTAGCTTGTTAAGCTAACAATACTTTGAACAACTGGGTTCAGACAACTAACAAGCTCATTAAGCTAGCTTGTTAAGCTAACAATACTTTGAACAACTGGGTTCAGACAACTAACAAGCTTATTAAGCTAGCTTGATAAGCTAATGATACTTTGAACAACTGGGTTCAGACAACTAACAAGCTCATTAAGCTAGCTTGTTAAGCTAACAATACTTTGAACAACTGGGTTCAGACAACTAACAAGCTCATTAAGCTAGCTTGTTAAGCTAACAATACTTTGAACAACTGGGTTCAGACAACTAACCAGCTCATTAAGCTAGCTTGTTAAGCTAACAATACCTTGAACAACTGCATTCAGACAAATAACAAGCTTATTAAGCTAGCTTGTTAAGCTAATGATACTTTGAACAACTGGGTTCAGACAACTAACCAGCTCATTAAGCTAGCTTGTTAAGCTAACAATACTTTGAACAATTGGGTTCAGACAACTAACCAGCTCATTAAGCTAGCTTGTTAAGCTAACAATACTTTGAACAACTGGGTTCAGACAACTAACAACCTTATTAAGCTAGCTTGTTAAGCTAACAATACTTTGAACAACTGGGTTCAGACAACTAACAAGCTTATTAAGCTAGCTTGTTAAGCTAATGATACTTTGAACAACTGGGTTCAGACACCTAACAAGCTTATTAAGCTAGCTTGTTAAGCTAACAATACTTTGAACAACTGGGTTCAGACAACTAACAAGCTCATTAAGCTAGCTTGTTATGCTAACAATACTTTGAACAACTGGGTTCAGACAACTAACAAGCTCATTAAGCTAGCTTGTTAAGCTAACAATACTTTGAACAACTGGGTTCAGACAACTAACCAGCTCATTAAGCTAGCTTGTTAAGCTAACGATACTTTGAACAACTGGGTTCAGACAACTAACCAGCTCTTTAAGCTAGCTTGTTAAGCTAACAATACCTTGAACAACTGCATTCAGACAAATAACAAGCTTATTAAGCTAGCTTGTTAAGCTAATGATACTTGGAACAACTGGGTTCAGACAACTAACCAGCTCATTATGCTAGCTTGTTAAGCTAACAATACTTTGAACAATTGGGTTCAGACAACTAACCAGCTCATTAAGCTAGCTTGTTAAGCTAACAATACTTTGAACAACAGGGTTCAGACAACTAACAAGCTTATTAAGCTAGCTTGTTAAGCTAACAATACTTTGAACAACTGGGTTCAGACAACTACCGTATTCGGGCGTGTATTACCCACAGTTTTTTCCCTCCAATTACAGGCCCAAGTTCAGGGTGCGGGAAATCCGCCCGAATTATTTTTGGACCATTTTATTTTTACTTTGCTCTATCCTTTTACGATTCCCGACATTAATAACGTTTAATTGTCCACTCAATTTTACTTACACATGAGTAATAATGTCCAGTACTAGCAAACCCGATTTTGTGAGTATTATTCCTAAAACTCTGATTTTAAACGAAATAAACAAGCAAGTTCAATGCGAACATCAAAGTTTTCCGTCATCCAAACCGCCGCCCACAAAACACCGCTACAGTTTTTTTCTGCACGCGATCGGCAAATGACGTCATCGGACCCCAGCAACCCCACACGTGTCTATTGTTTTATCTTAATGGGGCATTTCTCTTTCATAAAAAAATGTTTGGAAATGGTAAAAAATTCTCGCTAACAAAACGGTTGTGGAAAACGCCGCTTTCCGTAAGCTCCGTGTCAATAACCAACAACAGCATACAGATGTGTTAACACAAATTAAACTTTTCTCGCCAAGCGTCTGCTATTTGGCGCCAAAACATAACCATTCACGAGATAGTAGAATAGTCGTAACAACTCGTCTTAGGAGCAATTAAATAATTTTCACATTGATTGCGGATTAACTTTTATGAGTGGGGAATAAACGCAAATTACAGACATTACTTGACCATATTTTCAAACCTTATCGACACCCACCGCAGGGTGGCAATTATATGACAGGGATTAACAATAGTGTCATAATTGAACCGTTATAAATCATAAAACAGTGTAAATCCAAATCAGACGTCTGCGGCGTCTTTCTGAGGTGTCTGATCTGGGACTGCACTGTTTGCCGATGTCCCCAAAAAGGGCCGCGGGCATATGTGGGTTAATAAATAAATAACAATGGTGAACAGGTAAAGTTTTTTCAACATTTTAATCTAAAATACATTCTTTCTGGTGATACTCGCACGCATGTGCATTTTCCCGCCTTTTGAAGACGATCGCACGTTTTGTTGTGTGTTACAAAAACTGGCCAAATTCTTACTTTTCTCACTTACGCATCCACCAAAATTTCAGCAAATGTTCCATGCGGGTAATACAACAGAATAACAGTTTTCCCCCAGATTTTGGCCAAAAAAGGGGGTGCGGGTAGTACGCAAATGCGGGTAATACACACCCGAATACGGTAACAAGCTTATTAAGCTAGCTTGTTAAGCTAATGATACTTTGAACAACTGGGTTCAGACAACTAACAAGCTTATTAAGCTAGCTTGTTAAGCTAATGATACTTTGTTAAGCTAACAATACTTTGAACAACTGGGTTCAGACAACTTACCAGCTCATTAAGCTAGCTTGTTAAGCTAACAATACTTTGAACAACTGGGTTCAGACAACTAACAAGCTTATTAAGCTAGCTTGTTAAGCTAATGACACTTTGAACAACTGGGTTCAGGCAACTAACCAGCTCATTAAGCTAGCTTGTTAAGCTAACAATACTTTAAACAACTGGGTTCAGACAACTAACCAGCTCATTAAGCTAGCTTGTTAAGCTAACGATACTTTGAACTTCAGATAAGTAACAAACTCATTAAGCTAGCTTGTTAAGCTAATGATACTTTGAACAACTGGGTTCAGACAAATAACCAGCTCTTCTAGCTAGCTTGTGTAACTAATGATACATTGAACAAATGGGTCTAGACAACTATCAAGCTCATTAAGCTAGCTTGTTAAGCTAAAGATACTCTGAACAACTGGGTCTGGACAACTAACAAGCTCATTAAGCTAGCTTGATAAAATAAGGATGCTTTGAACATGTGGACACAGCTTTCTACTAATATGTATTTACTACATTACTTTTTTTCAGGAGACAAGCCAATCAAAACACCAAAGATAGCATTTTTCGTCACAAGAAAATCTCACTTTGGTCCTGTTAACCAGGATACCAGCATCCCATTCGACAAAACTATTCTTAATTCCGGTAACGCCTTTAGTGAACTGACCTCTCATTTCATATGCAACATCAATGGGACATACCTCTTTAACATTCATATACTCAGCCAAGAGAATCGGAACGCGTTTGTGATGGTGATGCTTAACGACATGCCACAGATTTCCCTCCACGGTGATCATCGTTCCGGCCACGGCGTTGCCAGTAATACAGCTATATTCCAACTTACCGAGGGAGACCATGTATGGTTGTTGTTGCTAAAGGATAGTGCTATTTCTAGTGATTCGTCAACATTTTCTGGGTACTTAATTTACGATGACTGAGAACATCTGAAACTAGTACACCACAACCTTGTTATAACATGGTTCATTATAACACAGTTTTGGATATACAGTAGAACTTCGATGGCTCGAACACCGATGGCTCGTTTACCATGGATGAGTCGAACCCGTTCTTGAGCCCCTAGCGAAATCCTCTACATAAGAAACAGTGGGGGAGAATTAAGGAGATCTTAGTCTTTTATCTTGCAAATGTATGCTGTGTGATGAGGCGATCCTAATGAGTACACACAGCATACATATTCATTATCGAACACCGAAAAGATGTGTAAAAGTATCTCGTTATACCTCCTGACAGTAACCTCAGTGGCTCGAACTACCCCTGTCTCTAACAGATTTTCGAGGTCCCAAAGGTGTTCGAGCCATTGAAGTTCGACTGTATAGCTAATGCAATTTGACATGAGACTGGTGACCTCTATTACCATAAGTTCACAGCCGACAGAATGCATATATTTATCGTCACCATTTTCTGAAGTGGTCGATATTGTTATTCAATACATACAGGTCGGTAAATGGGTTGCCATTCACAAGATGCAGACAATTCACAAGAAGTTCAAGAAAACCAACCTGTTAGGCGATAATACTGACAAATTTATTCTTTGCACGGTCAGTCTCATGTCAAATTGCACCCGCTATAACGCGATTTCAAGATGGATCTCAAAAATGTAAAGATTATATAGAAAAACGACCATAAATGGTCATTTTTCTATATAATCTATAATTTTTGTAAGGATATAACATGATTGTTTAACTAACAAGGTTTCTGCTTTGGACCCCATTAATAGTGTTATAAAGAGGTTGTGGTGTATTATCAAATCAAAAACAAAATGTGACTGTAAATATGTTCATCATATAACGCCAGCCAAGCATATAGCTGTAAATTAAATAATTTGCTAAAAAGTTCGTAAGTCCATACATTCATGTTTAAACAAGCTGTATTCAAATATCTGGATACCGTATTCGACCTATTTACCGCACATGCTCCTATAAGCGCACACCCAAGCTTTTTCTGGAAAACAAGAGGCCCATGGGCCACAATGCTCACCAGAACTCAGGCGGACACTGCCCACTGGCAGCCATGTATGGTTTCAGGTTTTAATTTATTGATTATAAAGTCTCCTAAACAAACCCCCATTTCAAAATGAGCACCCATGTGGACTCTGTATCTGAAATATTAGGCCTTTTATGAGGAGGAAGGATGAACCACGGACCCAACAGAGCCCTGAATGGTATCACTGAATCCATCTTATCATAAGGCACATTAATATATATGGTTTAGGGGTTGGGATGTGTACTGTTCCTGAGATATAAGGCCTTTTAAGCTGCGAAGGGGTTGGAGCATGGCCCTGGCAGACCCCAGGAAAGCCAAGATTGTTGTCGCTGAATGTGTCTTATAATAAGGACCAAGAAAATATATTGTTTAGGGGTGGGGATATGAACAATTTCCAAGATATGAGGCCCTCTTATGAAATGATGAGAGGAATGGCCCCTGTGGACCACCAAGTTTGTGTGACTGAATGTGTCTTATCATAAGAAACAAGAATATATATGATTATGAGGTGGGGATCTTAATGGTGTCTGTGATATATGGCCTTTTATGAAGTAGAGGCGTGGGCCATGGCATCAGCATGTTGCCCTAGCACATAGAGACCCCGCATTGATGTGAGTGAATGAGTCTTATTATAGGGAACACAAATATACATATTTTAGGGGTGGGGATCTGAACAGTTTCTGAGATATATGGCATTTTATGAAGTGGAAGGGTGGGGCATAGCCCCAGCACACCCCCAGAGACCCCTAGGTTGGTATCACTGAATGTGTCTCATCATAAAGAACAAGAATATATATGGTTTAGGGGTGGGGTTCTGAATGGTTTCTGAGATATTGAGCCTTTTACGAAGTGGAGGGAGTTGGGCATGGCCCGGGCACATCCCAGAGGACCCCCAGGTTGGTTTCAATGAATGCGTCTTATCATAAGAAACAAGAATATATTTGGTTTTGGGATGGGGACCTGAATGGTTTCCGAGACATATCACCTTTTATGAAGTGGAGTTGTGGGGCACAGCCCCCGTGCGGC
Organism: Lucinisca nassula; assembly: GCA_963580285.1. Taxonomy (NCBI): domain Eukaryota; kingdom Metazoa; phylum Mollusca; class Bivalvia; order Lucinida; family Lucinidae; genus Lucinisca; species Lucinisca nassula. The sequence continues at coordinate 73,752,291 of OY757011.1, read as the reverse complement.
CCGGGAGACCCTTAGATTGGTATCACTGAATGCGTCTTATCATAAGGAACAAGAATTTATATGCTTTAGGGGTGGGGATCTGAACGGTTTCTGAGATATTGGGCTTTTACTCAGTGCAGGGGGTGGGGCATAGCCCTGGCACATCCTAGGGGACCTCCAGATTGGTGTCACTGAATGTGTCTTTTCATAAGAAACAAGAATATACATGGTTTTCGGTGGGGATCTGAAGGGTTTCCGAGATATATCATCTTTTATGAAGTGGAAGGTTGGGGCATAGCCCTGGTGCGGCCTGGGAGATCCTTAGGTTGATATTACTGAATGCATCTTAACATAATGAACAAGAATTTATATGGTTTAGGGGTGAGGATCTGAACGGTTTCTGAGATATTGGGCCTTTTATGAAGTGGAGGGGTCGGGAATAGCCCCCCGTGCGGCCAGGGAGACCCTAAGGTTGGTATCACTGAATGCGTCTTATCATAAGGAACAAGAATTTAAATGGTTTAGGGGTGGGTATCTGAACGGTTTCTGAGATATTCAGCCTTTTACGAAGTGGAGGGGTTGGGGCATAAGCCCCGCCACATCCTAGGGGACCCTCAGATTGGTGTCACTAAATGCGTCTTATCATAAGAAACAAGAATATATATAGTTTAGGGGTGGGGATCTGAATGGTTTCTGAGATATATGGCATTTATGAAGTGGAAGGGTGGGGCATGGCCCCAGCGCACCCCAGAGAGACCCCAAGGTTGGTATCACTGAATGTGTCTTATCATAAGGAACAAGAATATATATGGTTTAGGGGTGGGGATCTCAATGGTTTCTGAGATAAATGGCATTTTATGAAGTGGAGGGGGTGGGGCATGTCCCCGGCACATCCCGGGGGACCCCAAGGTTGGTGTCACTTAATGCATCTTAGCATAAGGAACAAGAATATATATAGTTTAGGGGTGGGGATCTGAATGGTTTCTGAAATAAATGGCATTTTATGAAATAGAGGGGGCAGGCATGTCCCCGGCACATCCCGAGGGACCCCCAGGTTGGTGTCACTTAATGCATCTTATCATGAGGAACAAGAATATATATGGTCTAGGGGTTGGGATCTGTAAGGTTTCTGAGATATAAGGCATTTTATGAAGTGGAGGGGGCGGGGCATGGCCCCGGCACAACCTAGGGGACCCCCAGGTTGACATAAAAGCATAATTATGGCTGAGAGAAGTTTACTCAAGGAACATGTTTATGTAAGTTTTGTCAAAATATCTGCAATGACTTGGCAGTAAATGCCATTTTTCAGTTTTCCCCATTATAAGTCAATGGAAACTCTAAGTTGCCATAGCAACAAAACTAAAAGGCCAAATTTCATAAAAAACACAAAACCTGTAAAGGCAAATATGGTGAATATTTTCATAAAGTCTCAGCCTCCTAGAGCATATGGTTTCTGAGGAGATGATTTTTTAAGTATTTTTTTGTCTATTTTTTGCATTTTGGTTTCCATGGCAATCAATAAAAATAGCCATCGGAAGAGATGGCAAATCCCCCGACCAAAAGCCAATATGGCCTTCAGAAGATTGTTCACCAATAGAAAGTGCACCAGAATTAAACCAGCAATATATCACAAAAGTATTGCAGTTATGGCCATCGAAAGATTATACTGTCAGGGGAGATAACTAAAAAACCAAGGCACTCAGAAATGTCGTTCTTGCGCATGACATGCCTGCGTAAGCTCATGTATATCTGTATAAAGTACCATCAATATGTCTCAAAGGGTATTGGAGATATGGTGATCACAAGCAGATCATACTGTTATATTGAAAGGGTAGATAACTCAAATACCACAGCACCAACAGTTGTGGTTCTTGCACATGACATCCCTTCTTTACCTTGTATACAATTGTGCCAAGTTCCTTCAATATATCTCAAAGGGTGTTGGAGTTATGGCCATCACAAGGTTATATTGCCAGGGGAGATAACTAAAAAACCAGAGCACCCAGAGTTGTAATTCTTGAGCATGACACACCTGCTTAACCTCAGGTACATCTGCATCAAGTACCACAAATATGTCTCAAAGGGTACTGGAGGTACAATGATCACAAGGTTGTCATACTGTTATATTGGAAGGGGAGATAACTCAAATATCATAGCACCCAGAGTAGTGGTTCTTTGGCAAGAAGCGCCATCTCAATGTTGTATACAATTGTGCCAAGTACCATCAATATATCTCAAAGGGTATTGGAGTTTTGGCCATCACAAGGTTATATTATCAGGGGAGATAATTAAAAAAAACAGGGCACCCAGAGTTGTGGTTCTTGCACATGACACACCTGCTTAACCTCATGTACAACTGTACCAAGTATCATCAATATATCTCAAAGAGTGTTGGAGATGTGGCCATCACAAGGTAGTGATTCTATATTATTGGAAGGGGAGATAACTAAAAAACCATGGCACCCAGAGTTGTGGTTCTTGTGTATGACACACCGTCTCGGCCTTGTGAACATCTGTGCCAGGTATCATCAATATATCTTAAAGGGTATTAAAATTATGGCCATCACAAGGTTGTCACTCTATTTTATTGGAAGGGGAGATAACTCCAAAACCATGGCAACCAGAGTTGTGGTTCTTGTGCATGACACGCAGTCTCAGCCTTGTGAACAACTGTGCCAGGTACCATCAATATATCTCAAAGGGTATTGGAGTTATGGCCATCACAAAGTAGTCATTCTATTTTATTAAAAGGGGAGATAACTAAGAAAGTATGGCATCCAGAGTTCTGGTTCTTGCGCATGACACACCATCTCAGCCTTGTGAAAAATTGTGCCATGAACCATTAATGACTCTTGAAGGGTATAGGAGTTATGGCCATCACAGGGTTGTCACTCTATTTTATTGGAAGGGGAGATAACTAAAAAAGTATGGCATCCAGAGTTCTGGTTCTTGTGCATGACACGCCGTCTCAGCCGTGTGAACAATTGTGCCAAGAACCATCAATGAAACTCAAAGGGTATAAGAGTTTGGGCCATCACAAGGTTGTCACTCTATTTTATTGGAAGGGGAGTTAACTCCAAAACCATGGCAACCAGAGTTGTGGTTCTTGTGCATGACACGCCGTCTCAGCCTTGTGAACAACTGTGCCAGGTACCATCAATATATCTCAAAGGGTATTGGAGTTATGGCCATCACAAAGTAGTCATTCTATTTTATTAAAAGGGGAGATAACTAAAAAAGTATGGCATCCAGAGTTCTGGTTCTTGCGCATGACACGCCGTCTCGGCCTTGTGAACAATTGTGCCAAGAACCATCAATGAATCTCAAAGGGTATAGGAGTTATGGCCATCACAAGGTTGCGTCTACGGACGGACGGACGGACGGACCCCAGGCTGATCGCTATATCCCCCGAACCTATTCGGTCGGGGGATAATGAGCAGAAGGCTTAAAATCATACAGCAGATAGTAGATTGCCTATGGAACATTTCTATGAAAGTTTTGTCAAAATATCTGCAGAGGCTTGGCAGTAAATGCCATTTTTCAATTTTCCCCATTATAAGTCTATGGAAACTACAAGTTGCCATAGCAACCAAACTAATGAGCCGATTTTGATAAACAAGAGGGCCATGATGGCCCTGGATCGCTCACCTGATCCATAGTGTAACAAGTGGGCCCCAGAGATGGGCCATTATTGGCCCCAGGGCTTTAATGTGCATAATGTTGAGGGAGGTCTTAAAGGTGAAGCTTCATACCAAACATCAACAAAGGCTATAATTTTTTTGCCCAAGCACTATAATTTGAACAATCTTGGTAGGGGTCAACTAGATGAAGCTTCATACCAAATTTCAAAGTCCTAGGCCTTGCGTTTTCAGAGAAGAAGATTTTTAAAGATTTTCCCTGTATAAGCCTATGTAAAACCAAAGGGCCCCGGGGCAGGGACATATTTGGCCTCAGCACTATAATTTGAACAATCTTGTTAGGGGTCCTTTAGATGAAGCTTCATACCAAATATAAAAGACCTAGGCCTTGTGGTTTCAGAGAAGAAGATTTTTAAAGATTTTCCCTATGTAAGTCTACGTAAAACCAAAGGTCCCCGGGGCGGGGGCATTTTTGGCCCAAGGGCTATAATTTGAACAATCTTGGTAGAGGTCCATTAGATGAAGCTTCATTCTAAATATCAAAGTCCTGGGCCTTGCGGTTTCAGAGAAGAAGATTTTTAAAGATTTTCCCTATATAAGCCTATGTAAAACCAAAGGGCCCCGGGACGGGGGCATTTTTTGCCCCAGCACTATAATTTGAACAATCTTGGTAGGGGTCCACTAGATGAAGCTTCATACCAAATATCAAAGTCCTGGGTCTTGTGGTTTCATAGAAGAAGATTTTTAAAGATTTTCCCTATATAAGCCTATGTAAAACCAAAGGGCCCCGGGGCGGGGGCATTTTTGGCCCCAGCACTATAATTTGAACAATCTTGGTAGGGGTCCACTAGATGAAGCTTCATACCAAATATCAAAGACCTGGGCCTTGTAGTTTCAGAGAAGAAGATTTTTAAAGATTTTCCCTATATAAGCCAATGTAAAACCAAAAGGCCCCGTGGCGGGGGCATTTTTTGTCCCAGCACTATAATTTGAACAATCTTGGTAGGGGTCCACTGTTTGAAGCTTCATACCAAATATCAAAGTCCTGGGCCTTGTGGTTTCAGAGAAGAAGATTTTTAAAGATTTTCCCTATATAAGCCTATGTAAAACCAAAGGGCCCCGGGGCGGGGGCATTTTTGGCCCCAGCACTATAATTTGAACAATCTTGGTAGGGGTCCACTAGATGAAGCTTCATACCAAATATCAAATACCTGGGCCTTGTGGTTTCAGAGAAGAAGATTTTTAAAGATTTTCCCTATATAAGCCAATGTAAAACCAAAGGGCCCCGTGGCGGGGGCATTTTTTGTCCCAGCACTATAATTTGAACAATCTTGGTAGGGGTCCACTAGATGAAGCTTCATACCAAATATCAAAGTCCTGGGCCTTGCGGTTTAAGAGAAGAAGATTTTTAAAGATTTTCCCTATATAACCCTATGTCAAACCAAAGGGCCCCGGGGCGGGGGCATTTTTGGCCCCAGCACTATAATTTGAACAATCTTGGTAGGGGTCCACTAGATGAAGCTTCATACCAAATATCAAAGACCTGGGCCTTGTGGTTTCAGAGAAGAAGATTTTTTAAGTTTTTGGTGAAAAAAATCTATTTTTGGCTGCTGTGACCTAGATGTGCAACGGACCGGAACCATTTGAACAACTTTGAAAGGGGACCACCTAAGGATCATTCCTGTGAAGTTTGGTCAAAATCCGATCAGTGGTTTAGGAGAAGATGTCGTTTAAAGAAATTGTTTACGCACGCACGCACGCACGGACGGACGCACGCACGCACGCACGCACGACGGACGACGGACAAAAAGTGATCCCAAAAGCTCACCTCGTCACTACGTGACGGTGAGCTAAAAACACAAACTTTCAATCCCCCAGCCCAAGGATGCTACAGATGAAATTTGGACTCAATTGGCCCAGTGGCTTCAGAGGAGATGTCGTTTGAAAATGTTAACGCCAGACGACGACGACAACGACGGACAACTGCCTATCCTATAAGCTCCCCCGGAGCCTTTGGCTCTGGTGAGCTAAAAAATACACAAGTGCTCACTTTACAGTAACCTCCCAACAAATTCATATTGCGTTTTGCTGCATCTTTGACCCAGGGAAATCATATGTATATGTGGTGAACCCCTTTGCTGAAATTCAACTGTATAAAATAATCATATCGGAATCTTTTTTTTTCGAATTTTTTTCGTATTGAGTGTGCGCTTATTAGGTAGATTTTTCACCACAATATTTTCATACAATTTTGAAAAAACTAAGCGCACGGTGCGGTAAATAGGTCGAATACGGTATGTGTTAGCGAGACAGTCAATATGAATTGCCAAAATTTACCAAGAAACTGATAAGGTGGGTATTCTGTGATATTCTCCATATAGACTCATGTTGTGGGAATTCATTTGAACCAATTCAGAAGGGCAGTTCTACATAGGTTTATATGGAGGAATAAGGAATACTATCCTTCAGTTATCACTAAATTCACACCCTATCTGTTGTTATGAATTATCTGTAATGTAAATAAATGGTATCACACGCACATAACGATAACACACCAGTTAGACATAATACATTCTTTCTTATCTCCAAAATGGTGACTTTTCTGATGAAAATACTCGTATTTTATTTGTACTTATTTGTACTCCAAACATAGGCTGTGGGTGCTCGTTAGAACCGCCTCACTGAGGCAGTCAGTGAGGCGGGTCTAACGAGTACTCACAACCTATGTCTTGGAACAGAAATGAGAAAAATAATGTTTACCCCTGTAAACCGCAGTTTTATCTATATAAACTGGGGTTTAAACAGGTGTTCATTTTGACGGACTTTTTAACATGATGACAGCAGTTTTGTCAAATTCTTTATGAATACTAACAATTTAAGTATATGTGTATGAGGCCTGGATAGCATAGTGTCACATCCCAATGCATGGTCATAGTGGACCTCTGGAGACCCCAGTTTGGTGTCACTGAATGCATCTTATCATAAATAGTATTTTTTTTTTCTTTTTCTTTTTCATTTTACAGTAATTTGCTTGCCGGCCTCGTTGGCTCAGTCGGATGCGCGTCTGACTGGTGATCAGGAGGACGCGGGTTCGACTCCCGCCGGGGTCGGCAACATTCTTTCGTGGAGATTGATCATGAAATCTTTTCTACGGTCATTCTCTCCCTTCCGCTGATTCAAGAAGGGCAGTTGTCAGTTTCTGGCGAAAGAATGTGCACTGTACTGGTTAACCGCTTATGTATAAGCCTGCCCAGGAAAGTGTGGATAGGTAAACTGACCGGCTCAAAAATGACCTAAATAGTGTTGGCTGGGCCGTTAAACTCCAATACAAACAAACAAAAACAGTAATTTGCTTGCCAAATTTGCAAGATGCCTTATGTTTGTTACATTTCGAAATTTTATCCTCTGCAGGTAAGAGATCTAACATATTTTTTTACTTTATGTAACAACTTTGTAGGTTTTTTGTAGGTTTTGAACAACAAGGTATTGGCTGGTGTTCTCATAAACATTTTACGGTTGTGACAGCTACTAAAAGTGGTTGTGATCAAAAACAAGTACATGTACATAGTACCAGACAAGGAGGAGCAAAAAGGATAAGTGAGGGATAACTTTCCTTATTTCTTGCTAGAAACATGTGTTGTGGGGATTCTAACAAGAACCTACAACTGAAATCAGAAAATTTTCCCCCAAATTATCTTAAAACTCCCTCTTATCTGAAGCTATGTGTGACTGAATCAATATTTGGCGCCATGTGACCATAGTTGTCAAATACCCATAACTTGTGTTTTACAGGAGAAATAATGCTAAAGGAAAATTATCTCCAAATTATCCTCAGTACTCCCTCTTATCTGAAGCTATGTATCACTGAATCAATCTTGGGCTCCATGTGATCAACATAAATATCTGACTACATGTAACAAGGATAATATTGGGATAATTTTCCTTAAAAGTGTATTGTGAGTTCTTGATACAATATTGTCTCATTAATGCAATGCTATGAAGTACCCATAACCTATGTTTTACTGGAGAAATAAGATTAATTGTCTCCAAATTATCATCACAACTCCTTATCTGACACATATCCAACGCTGTGTCAGTGAATCAATCTTGGGCTCCACTGTATGTACCTCATTATGGGGACCACATACATTATCAGGGGAGGCAAGTCTTTCAAACATATATTTGTCTCCTATATCAATAAGGGTTCACTCTCAAATGAAGGCATTTGCTCCCGAGGAGAAAATTCTTTCTCTTAAGGGTAGACTTCTCTTTGTCAAAGTGAAAACAAACAGGAAGTCCTAAAAATTGTCTCCCCTTTAAGCTATGAATGGTA